>ML798554.1:185293-196830 GCA_009831015.1 Picea engelmannii | reverse complement strand
GCCCTTATCCCTAGGTCATCAGTCCATGCCTGAGTAGTCAGCCAGGAGTCGAATAGACAGTCGTCACTTCATTGTTTAAAGACCTATTGATTCTAATGCCCTTCTTTTTTGTGCATGGATGATGAGCGAAGTATAATTTTTTTCCCAGTTGTCTACCAATTACTTATCCCTGCAGTTGATTGATTCATGGTTGAATGATTATCTTTTTTCTTTCTTGTGATTGAGAATCTCTGAGTATTGTTTATCATTTCTCTCTGTGAACAACTTAATACTCTCCGTGTTTTTAATCTCATCTCTTCATTTTTGGATGACATTTTATTTTCTACGATTTCAATGACAGTTCCCATCTCTTGATTGGTAAAATCTCAGTGCTATTAAAATGTGAATGACATCATTTTAATTTATATATTGACTGTGTTTTTACACTTGAATGAAAGTAAATTTATGCCTTAGAGAATATCAAAACTTTTACCTGGAATACCCCATATTTACCCAACAATTATAGACAGGTTGTAGGAACCTAATTTAACAAAGCCTAATAAAATTCATAAATCTAACATAAATTATCTTTCAATTTAAAAGCAATTTCATTATTTAACAAATAAACAAATTAAACAGTATGATGTTAACCACCTAACACAGCGTAATCATGAAAATGCATACCTCTCACTGATTCTATTCCTCCTATCTTCCTTTGTCCTCGCTGCTCAGCCCAAACTCTGCCCAAAACTGAATCTTTCCTCCCTGCCAGCTAGGAATAGAGCCTATTCGGCTCCCTAGCTCCAGGATTCCATGAGGATTCCTGGCCCCCAAGATAAAAAATCCCAGTAACCGATGCCCCCCTATAACAGTCCACCCAAAATCTAGACCATAAAAATACCAAATAAAAAATACAGTCCCTAATATCCAAATGCTTTCTTCCCCCAAATTTCAAAAGTCCCTCTCCTGAATGCCTCTGCCCCCTCATATCCTCCTTCCCATTCACCGCCTCCTCCCTTCATTCAATGCCACACACGTTATCCCTCCATTTAATACCTTATCCCTTCATACGTTAAGTTTTCTTATTAAATAAATTAAAAATTATTAAGCATTTAATTCGTTACCCAAACCTTAAATGAGTTAATTAAATAATTAATTAATTAATCAACATATATTAAACAATAATTAATGATTGATTAATTAATTAATATTATTAATAAACAATCATTATTTAACTAGTACAGATTAAGACAATTAATTATTTAATTAATTATACTTGATAAACCTTAAGAAATTATTTAACTAGGGTTGTTACACAGGTTATTATTTATTTATCAGTAAGTTTTAGCTAGAGTTGAATTCCTTGAACGTAATTGGATTGCGATTTGAAACGCACTCACCCTACAGATCTGAAACGCACATACACTACGTTTGGAACGCACTCACATTTACATTGAATCACACTTACACTTACGCATTCATTGTGAGTTTATTTTCCACTGATAATGCTTTGCAATTTTATTTGGCACTTACCCATACATTGCATGCAATATAGTAGTTTCACACTGCATTTTAGCATAGCGACTTTTGATTTCAAATTCCAATTGAAAACCACTTACACTGTGAATTGATGTCGTGTAATTGGAATATGTTTACTCTGCGATTCTATTATCACATACTTAGACAACGACATCATATCATAAATTAGACAACGATATCAGATCATATCTGTGGACATCGATTTATGCTGTGTACGACAAAGATTTTAGGCTGACGATTTTCCTTTTTATTAAAAATGTTTGTGTGATAGTGAATTATCTATGGGTTAGACAATGACTTTATTACACAACATTTTAGTGAGGGTTATATTTTTCTTTAGTTATGTAATTATATATGTTAAAAACACAATGAATTTATTGAGATACAACAATATCATGGATAGCGACCATTTATGAATTGTTAGACATCTTTTTATATATAGATCTCAACGTTTTGATTAGGTAAATGTCTATGTTTCAATATGACTATGTTTAATATGGAATGACATTGTGTTTATAGGGAAGCCTGTTTATGATTTGTTTATATGATAATGTTTTTATAATGGTATTTATTATTATTATTTTATATGACAACTTGTTTATTATGTTTTGTATGGCAATGTTTGATTGTATGACAACATCTTGATAGGCATGTGTTTCTTTTTATGATATATACAGTGCATTGGTGATGATCTATACACAACAAATTTATTGTAGTGCTCTAGTTTAAATAGTTAATTATAGGACAATGAATCGATACACTTAATTCATGCAATGATTGGACAATGAAATTAATATAGGAATGACAGCGATTGCTGGAAGAATTATCTAGAGATAGCATCATTTTTAATAGTGTTTTGTATATTGTTGATACAATTTTATATATTATTGACATATGATAAAGGGACACAATTTGTTTGTTCCCTTAGAAAGAAATGCATTCAATTCATTTTATTGCAATCATCTTATGAAATTTTATTGATTGTAAAGAAGAGTTGTGGATACGGTTGGTTATAAGAACCCTACCTTTAGGGAAGGAGGGTAGGAAACAAGACAACAATATAGGGTACACGTGCACTTATATCATGTTGTTTTATTTTTACTCATTAGGGAAGGAAGTAAAAAAAAAATGTTATATTCATTTAAGGTTACAACCAATGATGAACTGATAAAATGGTCAACAAGAAATGATAACATGCCATATATTCATGTGATAGATAAACATTGAAATCCATGTATGTAGTGGTACTCATGATGGTTAGGATATGAACCAACAACCTATGTGTAAAGAATGTGAAGTGAATGCAAAGTTTCACATGAACTAGGAAGTAATTAATCATGAAAGATAAGGTTATTCTTAGGGTAGGAATTCCCAATGAGAATGCTAATAAGTTATTAAGAATTGGATGGAATTTGAGGGAATATCAGTATAATTTAAAAGATAACAACTCCAAGGAATTGAGCAAGACCAAGATATATACCTAGCCAATAATATAATTATCACTATAAGTATTACCATAAAGGGAGTTTATGACCTTAACCATTTACTATTATTTAGAAAGGATATCTTCTATTTGAAGTAGAATATTTATATGCATATAAAAATGATGAATGCTACTTAGTTGAGGAAACTAAAATTGATGTTTTTGATGTGTGTTAATTGTATTATGTCCAAGGATTGGATCAACTCTAAATCATTGAAGCCCTTGCCAAGTGTAGGAATTGGAAGGGAGTTTATATGTTCTCATCTATTTCCATAAGTACAACATATCAATGTTCATAAATGCAAGGGAGAAGAATTGTTGAAATGTATATGAACTTGGTAAGATATTTATGAATAAATGTGTGGTATTGTGCATGTAGGAATGCATAGATATATATATTGTTGCATATGTATTGAATGTGACAAGCTAAAAAAACGTATGGTTTTTTTTGGTTTTGTATCCAAGAGTGAATATGGAAAAATATCATTTTGAAGAGATTGTTAAACAAATGTTGTATGTTGTGCCAGGGTTACCGTCACGCCTATCGCCTTGAGATGACATGATTCTTGTTGAGGGGATCATTGTACACCCTAATGAATAGAGGCAAATGATAACCTGGCCTGGGTCTTTCCTTCCCGATGTGGTATTTGTTCGTTGTAATGGTTGTTGGTATTTGGTTTTGTAACACCTTATTGCATTTGGTTGTCCATGTCGTAGAGGTATCTAGTTACTGGTGGTCTTGGTTGTGTTGGGCGGGTAGTCATTTTTATCCATCCTTTGATTATTGCATGTTTTGTCCAGTTACCAGATGTGCTAGTATGTTGAGTCATTATTTTTTGTTGGTTGATTTGCATGCATTGTGTTCATCATCAAGTTGTGGTGTTTAACTGTTGTCGTTGTTGTCATCCTGCTTAAAAAAAAAAAATTGCTTTTGTGTAGCATCACGTGTAGTAATAATGATGGGGTCGTTACATATGGTATCATATCGGGTTCAACCTTGCGACTGTGGATCACCATGCTATCCACTGAACTAAACCCTTGAGTTTTAACCTAGTGTTAATTAAAAGCTTTAACGTGTCCATGTGGTGATCTCGGTTAGAGGACACCACAGAGGTTCGCAACATGGTTCTGTGGAAGAAGGCGTGATGCCTCCAGAAATACCCACGCCCTTAGAGTATAACCCCCAAGGGGAGGAACAAGTCCTTGGGCTGGATCAAATTTTTTTAGGGATGATGATGATCTAACCAGGTCCATTCATAGATTGTCAGAGGCCTTGATTCACCATCTGCACTGAGATGAGGTCAGGGCACCTATACCCCTAAGGATCCACAATGCTCCCAAACAGTACCATTAGTGTTCACCGTGAACTCGAGAAGGTCAATTTACGAGTTCTTTGGTGCCTTGGATGGTGCATCCGCCGAGGCATGGTTAGAGAATATGGTGATTTTCTTTGCACTTCATGAATATACCTCCAACATGAAGTTCCATGTGACGATCTTTCAACTGAAGGGGAGCGCTCTTATATGGTGGAAGACGCTCCTGTCTCATTTGAACATGGAACTCGAAGAAGTGTCATGGGAATTTTTTGAGGAACGGTTCCAGGAGAGATACCTTTCAGAGGAATTATTTGAGGATCAACTCAACGAGTTCAACACCTTGCGACAGGGAAGCTCTACAGTGCCCCAGTAGGAGGGCCGTTTTTGGATATGCTTCGGTATGATCCACACTTTCACTGAGAAACTTAAGGGAAACAAGTTTGTGTTGGCCTTGAAGCAGTATTAGAATCCAACTTCTACTTCGAGTACTAGGAGTATTGGACCAAAGAAAGTGTGTTGGAATGTAGGGAGCCACATTACGAGCATGACTGCCCAGTGGAGAGGATTGAAGCATATGGATCAGGCAGACACATTATCATGGGAGTTTTGGGCAAGGCCCATCGTATTCATGCAACAGTGAGTAATTTCCAGGTAGAGAACTAGTCAACTATGCTTGAGACGTTAGGTACCATCACTGATGAGACCCTTAGTATTTGATAGATTCTGGTGTTGTAGAGAATTTCCTTTATGGGGAAATGCTAAAATGAATTAAGCTAAAGGAAATCGAACAGGGTGAGTTTAGCTTTGTAGAAATATCTTTGGGGGCTAATCAAAAGGTTGGAGGGAAGGTTACGGGTTGTATCTTTAACTTCGATGAATTTATCACTACGGCCAATGAGTACGTCACGATCTTATGATCTTATGATGTCGTGATTGGTAGGGACGGGTTGGAATCGCATGAGGCGATACTCAACTGTAAGAAAAAATTGTTGATCTTGGTCGATTAAGGGACAAAGATGTCTGATCGTAGGTTAGAACTAGGGAGTTTCCCTGAGGTTCATCTCTTCCTTATAGCTATGAAAGATCTTGCGTAAGGGATGTAAGATTTATGTGATCCTTGATTTAAATGTAAAGGGAGTAGCAGAAGGTCTATAAAACCTTCCATCTGTGAGAGAGCTTACAGACGTCTTCCCTAAGGAGTTACCTAGGATGTTGCCAGAGAGGGAATTGTAATTTACCATATAACTAAAGTCAATGACTAAACCGATAGCCATAATTCCTTATTGGATGTTGAATCTGGAACTACAGGAGTTGAAAATGCAACTGAACGAGTTGGTGGACCTAGGAATTATACGTCCTAGGGTGTCAGCATGGGGTGTGCTTGTTATTTTCATATGAAATAAGGATGGGTCGTGGATATTCTGCATTGTTTACCGTCAATTGAACAAGGCAACGATAAATAATCAATATCCATTTCCAAGGATTGATGATCTGTTGATCAGGTGAAGGGTGCGATGATGTTTTAAAATATCGATTTGAGATGAGGGTATCACCAGCTATGGATCAAGGAGGATGACGTCCCTAAGACCACCTTTAAGACTAGTTTTCAACATTACGAGTTTATTGTTTTACCTTTTGGACTGACGAACACCCCAGGGGTATTTATTAGTTTGATGAGCATGGTGTTATGTGAATACTTGGACAAGTTCTTCGAAGTATTCATTAACAATATGTTGATTTACTCTTGGATGATGGAGGAGCACAATGAGCACTTGCGCTTAGTACAATAGTTTCTGCGAGAGAACAAATTGTTTGGGAAATTGTCTAAATGCTCGTTTTTGTTTAATCGAAGATTCACTACTTAGGGCATGTCATCTCTAACGAAGGTATCACCATGGATCCTGCCAAGATCAAGGTTATTATGGAATGGCCTATGTTGGCGAATGTCCCCAAAGTGTGTAGCTTCATGGTTTTAGCAGGATACTATCGATGGTTCGTCGAGGGCTTTGTGATGAATAGAGAATCCGATTACAGAATTATAGAAGAAGAACAAGAATTTTTTCTAGACCGAGAAATGTGCGAAAGAATTTTAGAGGCTCAAAGAGTTGTTGAAAACAACACCGATATTGAAGGTCCCTGACATGGATGCATACTTATTGGTATGCACTGATGCATCCAAAGAAGGCTTAGGCAGAGTCTTGATGCAAGATGGTCGATTGATCACTTACATCTCGAGAAAGTTGAGACGACATGAGTAAAACTGTGCAACACACAATTTGGTGTTGTTAGCCATTGTTTATTCCTTTATAATTTGGAGACATTACCAGATTGGATGGAAATTCGAGCTAAGAACAGACCATTGTGGAATACAACACATCTTTATGCAAAGCGACTTAAATGCACGACAACGATGTTGGTCAGAATTGCTCAGTGAGTATTATTTCGTGATTACTTACATAAAGGGAACAATGAATAGAGAGGGGATGCATTGAGTCGGAGACCACGCATATTTTCTGTGATGCCTCTTCAGACGAATCTACATGAAAATATTCTAACTTTACAATGCGACGATGACTAGTACAAAGAGGTCAATTATTTTATTGGACATAATTCAATGATGGTACCAAGACTTGAAGGATTTACGTTCACGACGATGGATTATTGAGATTTAAAAATTGAACTTACGTACTACAGAATGACGAGTGGAGGATTTGTATTGTAAACAAGGCTCACAAAGCATTTTACATCTCCCACCCGGGAGTCACAGGGTAGACATTGACCCTTATTCTTCTGGAAAGGAATGAAGGCAGACACAATCAACTATGTGGCAAGATGTCTATATGTCAGTAGGTGAAGGATGAACATAGACATCCATTAGGATTACTACAACCACACGCTATTCTAGAATCAAAATGGTAGGTCATTTCGATGGATTTCATTGTTGGATTTCTACTGACGACAAGGAGACATGACTCGATTTTTGTGGTAGTTGACACTCTAACGAAGAGTGATCATTTTATTCTTGTACACACGACGTATCAGGAACCTGACATAGCTAGAGTTTTCGTCAGTGAGATTGTGAGGCTACATGGCACGCTTAAGAGGATTATATCCGATTGAGGATCGATGTTTACTAGACAATTTTGGACTAGTTTCTAAGAGGCCTCGGGAACGCAACTTAACTTTAGTACTGCGTATCACCCGGAGACAGATGGGTAGACTGAACAAACAAACCAAATCTTGGAAGACATATTGTGCATTGACATGATGGACCAACATAAGAGTTGGGAATAATTCTTGCCACTAGTAGAATTCACATATAACAACAATTACCAAATCACCATTATGATGGTGCCTTTTGAGTTTATTTATGGGCGACTGTGTCGAACGCCTTGAGTTGGGATGAACTTGTGGATAGGGTCCTAGTGTGACCAAAAGAGATCCAAGAAATGGAAGGTCAATTGAAAACTATAAGACAAAGGATCAAGGAAGCATAGGATCAACAAAAGAGTTATGATGATGCACATCATGTCGAACGTAGTTACAATGTGGTGATCGATTATTCTTGCGGGTGAAACTGCATAAGAGTTCGATCAGGTTTGGAAGGGTGCTAAACTATCTCCTAGGATCATGGGATCCTATGATATTTTTGAAAAGAGAGGGTCCTGGCCTATTGACTAGGCTTTCCTGATCCTTGAGGTGTATGCACGATGTCTTTCATGTCTCTATTTGAGACATTATGTTAGTGATCTTACACATTTTTTGAATTGACTACCTTGCAGGTATCGAATGAGGGTGCACTCATGACTGAGCCAATCCACATCCTGGACCATCACATTCGAGAGCGACGACATCAAATAGTAGATCAGGTCAAGGACCAGTGGGAAAAATATAGTCTGCACTCGACGACCTCAGAGGACACATAGGATATGCGCCAACAGTTTCCATTTTTGTTGATAGATAGACTTAGATACTCTAATACACTTTATTATGACACTTTTATACTGTGAAACTTTAGGGCAAAGTTTAAAACAAGAGGGTTTGTATGTAACATCCAACTCTTGCACACATTGAGTGAGATTATCCTTGAGAACACTTGATTGCAAGTGATCCATATTATTATACTATCGATCATTCGATTATGATTATGAGACATTATTGATTAACAATGTGTTATTTTGTTGTATTCACATAGACAGGTGTTATTAATTGGGTTCTCTTGACTGTGTAGGACTTTGGACATTGAGGATGCAGAGGCATCGATGAAACCCCTTGGAATCTAGATCGAGTCAGGGAGTGGACTGTTGGGTTTGAATGTTATTTATGTAACACATGTACATATGATTATATGTTATGATGATTGATTATTATTGCTGACATGATTCGTTGATGATGCAGGCTAACGATAGCTTGTCGACCAGACTCACATGTGGAGTTGAGGGGTCATGTAAGACAACCAGAGACTTGAGGGATAGGTGTGGAAAACAACCATGCCACAACCTACTAGCACTCTTGTCATGGCTCGAACTGTAGGTGAACGATTACCTAGCTCGTGAAGAGCCACGATGTCGTGAGGGAAGACTGTGACAATCGCTCATGATGATTACAAGGGGCGTGCAATAAGGAAGGGGAATTATTCCTTAGAGGCCCTTAGACTCCTACAATATCACCTAGAGGAGTATTGAATCCAGGGGTTTTGAAGTCTACCAAGTCAGTCAAGAGGTGAGTGGCAACCTTGGAGCACATAGTGTGTCCTAAAGGGCATGTCATGCAAGGAAAACAAAAAGAGGTGAGTGGCACCCTTGGAGCATGTAGTGTGTCTTGAAGGGCACATCATGCAAGGAAAACAAAAAGAGGTGAGTGGGACCCTTGGAACACGTAGTGCATCCTGAAGGTCGTGTCGTGCAAGGAAAACAAAAATAGGAGAGTGGCACCATTGGAGCACCTAGTGCATCCTAAAGGGTACGTCACATTTTTAACTGGTAAGTGAATAAACCAAGATGAACTTAAAACAAATGATGTGACAAGTAAGATTTAAAAACAAAWTTTCCCTAATAAAAATGTTGCCCCAACCTAGTGAAATTAAAATCTAGGTCTAAGTTACACATGTGGTCAAAAATAATAATGATAATTAAACATGTAACGAGAAGGGGGTAAGAAATTAAATTAATTTATTAAAATCAAATTATATTGGGGGATTAAAATTTTAAAAGGGAAATGATTGTTTTATCTACATATGCTAATTAAATTTTATTAATTAAAAAAAAAAAGCGGAAAAAGGTGGTTTTTCTACACTTGCTAATTTCATTTTTAGTTAAAAAGGGAAAAGAGGGAAACTTAAAAGAAATAGGAAACTAAAGGAAAAATGGGAAACATAAAGAAAAAGGGAAACGTAAGGAAAAAGATGAATGTCTAACTTAGTAAGGAATCTTTCCTTTAAGGACCATCTAATTATAAACTCATCTAGGAATTTAGTAAGGCGTAAGTCATTTAAGATTTATAAGTGAATTTTTGGACACCAAGGAGCGTTTTTAGGAATTATTCACTAGTGCATCTGGGTCAAATTTCGACGGCACATTCGACGTAATTGCCACTTTATATTGTCGGAAGAACAACAAACATCGGACCCCCTCAAACGTCATTTCACAGGACGTCTCTTTTACGATGACAGAGTGTTCGTCTATATTGCGACGTTCCATGACGCCACGTGTCATCATGAATTCAATTGTTCAACACCCATATAGACATCGTAAGACCGACGTCTAGGTCATGGCAAGACTAACGTCTTGGACTTGGCAAGAGAGACATCCTGAAGGTGGCAAGAGAGACGTTTTAAATGTGGCAAGAGAGACATTTTAAAGGTGGAAAGAGAGTCATCCTGAAGGTGGCAAGAGAATCATTTCAAAGGTGGCAAGAGAGACGTTCTAAACGTGGAAAGAGAGACGTTTCAAAGGTGGCAAGAGAGATGTCCTTAAGGTGGCAAGAGAGACGTTTTGAAGGTGGAAAGAGAGATGTTTCAAAGGTGGTAAGAGCGATGTTTCAAGGGTGGCAAGAGAGACGTCCTTAAGGTGGGAAGAGAGACGTTTTGAAGGTGGAAAGAGAGATGTTTCAAAGGTGGAAAGACCGACAAGATGAGGTATCAGCTCCGACATGGTTGCTATGGGAGCGACACTCTTGGATGTGGCAAGAGCGATGTCCTGGAGGTGGAAAGAGAGACGTGAAGAGAGTCCAAGACATCGCAATAGTGATGGTTTTGTAGGTATTTATAAAATATATATAATATCAATATCAATACCTATGAAGAAAACAAACAACTCCAGGCAAGGAACTAGTGATAGACTAGAGGGTCCGAAGATGTTTAATTGTTGATTTCTACTTGGAGTAATTCTTCCTATAATTATGATCATACTCATTGCTAATTTGAAGAGTGTGAGCCCCTCCGTTAATATGTCTGCATCCCTCTTCGAGCCATCACAAAAGATTAGTATGTCATCCACAAAGAGGGAGATGAAACCATTTGGGATTTCCTGCTACCTTTATACCCAACAGGCTCATTCATTGATTGTCATTACTTAAATTTACTCCACCCATGGTTTGAATCTAATTAAGAAAAATGGGGGAATCAACAAATTTTCCTCTTTCGTTAACAAAATTTGAATTTCCCTGTCCTCCTCGGAATACTTGTGAGGAATCCAGCTGCAGAATTTCTATACACAATAAAGACAAATGCAGGGCCCAACATCACCTTCAATTCCAAGATAGACTTTGGTGTATATCCAAACAAGCAAATTACCATAAAATGATGGTAAATATGGGTGGAATTAAGTATCTCTATAGTCATGAACGAGAATTTTGAGTAAGGAGTACAAGTAGAAAAATATTGAAGCAAAAATGAGAAGCTATAAGACACCCTCATCACCAAACAACAATAGAGTTATCAGAATTTAGCACGTTCACAAAAATTGGGTAGCTCAAAGTAATAAATTATCTCTACCCATCAAAACCTCACACTTGGGCCACAACATAAAGAGATAATAATGTCCCATAAATATTGCATCATGACAAAAAGAGTAATAAGACTTCAAGCATGGTTGCCACCTAGTCATGTAATGTAGGCAAGGTCTAAGAATTTTAGAGTAAGTTTACAGCTTAGCCAATGCAGAGAACCAAGACATCCAATTCTTTTCAGTGATGCATGTGTATAGAAGAACCAAGAAAGA
>ML798554.1:170525-181718 GCA_009831015.1 Picea engelmannii | reverse complement strand
TTCTATTCATTTCATGTTTATATTATGATTGATGATTGTCTTATTATCTCTGCATAAATAAACAAGATTCACACTTCCTACTGCTAGTTATATTCGGCCTGTCACATGTATGGTTCATAGATGTGATATTGTTGATATGATTGGTTTCTTTCATCCATTCCAATTGTAGCTTTATGAACAATATTCTTTTGGTGGCCTTTCCTTCTCTTGATTTATCCAAATATATATTGAATTGAAGTGTTAGGTATTCAATTTGATCCATTTTCTACATACATTATTGAGTTCTTGATTCAGTGCAATACAAAAATAATGGATGGGAAAAATGATCATATTGTCCAATCATCGATTTCCATGATTGTCAAAACTAAATATATATATGCACGGAATATCACCAAAATCTTCCTAGAAAATACCTGAAATCTGCTCAGAACATCGATGGCTAGCAAGTCCTGAAGTCCCCGATTGAATACCTAGCAGTTTGGGGACGTTTCCTAAGGGTCCCTGAGTACATGAAACGCGGGAACGTCGAAGAAGCGGATTTTTTTGTGGGGGCAGGTCTCGTGCAACATAGGTGGCACATGATAATCCTACCACGTCATTGAACTAAACCAGACTTGAGATACCAGCATAACTTTTTTACTATATTTTACCTGATAAATAATTCTCAGAATAGTAGTGGCAAAAAAAATATACATTTCTTGAATGTGAGAAACAAAAATCTAAAAGTAGGTATATCATTCTATACCATACTGTAGTTGTAGCTAGAGGCATGAAATGATGGAAGCAGATTAGAAACATGCAATTACATCCATATGGATTGTAAAGAGGGGCAATCACATGTACTCATTTGCTTGTATGTTGTACTCAGAAAACACACCCCTCAAACTAATCAAAGTTGATCCAAAGGGCCACAGTGGTAATTAAGGATTGTCATCTAAATTATTAGAGTTCACTAAGCAATGTGATTGATCCATTTGATTTGACATTGAAGCCTACATGAAAATAAAGAGAAATCTAGTCCGATGCAACCTCATAATTCCTAAGCTAAGAATTCTTATGTATGTTTTCCATTTGATTTGACACTGCAGCTTGCACACAAATAAAGAGAAATCTAGTCTGATGCAACCTCATAATTCCTAAGCTAAGAATTCATATGTATGTTTTTATATAAGATCAAAAGCCTATGGGTCAACAGGCTTAACAGTAGAAGCACATCCATATGAGACCTCACATATCCAAACGACAACAACTTTTCATTTATTAACCATTATATAAAGGGAAAAAATGGGATGGACACCACCTTGTGAACAGTTGCACCCTTATAGTGTGTTTTCTTTGGCAATTCAAAAACATGGACAGTGTGGGAGAATTAAAACACTAAAAGAAACCATCTGATAATTGTAACACCAAACAAGAAGAATAGATTGCTCCTAATTTTGATTGATTACATGTGCAAGGTACTATAGTCAGTAAGCATGGCCAAGTATTATGATGTTCAAAAAACTGTCGAATGAGATTTCAAATCTTTAAAGCATCTGCTCCAGTCATTTGAATAAAATAAAGCCCATGTTTGGTGAAGAGCATGAATGGATTGGAATTGAAAAGACTGGATTCTCGGCCTTGAATTTGATACTAGGAAAAAAAAATAGAAAGGGAATGACTAGCTCACTGGAGGAAGCTGTAATTATTTTAAATGCTTCACAACTTGTCTCATAGAAGACCAAGCTGAAAGTAAACGGTTCACAACTTGCCTTATAGAAGGCCAAGCTGAAAGTATCTCTACATCACACATGATAGTAAGGTGAAGTGATTCTATTAGATCTTCATGAGGCCCTGTGTCCCATAAGACAGGGGTGAAAACCTCATGTTCTCTACCTTCGTTAGAAAGCATGCATGCTCAAGAAATGATGTTGAATCTATTCCCATAGCAAGAAAATGATGGTTCCAGAGACTTTTTTCTAGAGGTGGAAAGTAATTCCAAAAGCACCACTTCATTATTATAAACACATCTGCCTTATCAGACACTATATATGTCACATCATATTCTGAAGCAACATACCCAAAAGTGGCAGATATATATATGTTGTCGCATGAGTTTCAGAGACCTTCAGGAGCATGTAAAAACAAGTTTATTGTCACTTCATGCTTTCTCAATATCAATTCTAAGCCTCATATATTGCTAGTATTTGACAGATTTAATATACTCCAATGTTGGAAACCATTTCCACAATAGTTTAACTTTAATCCCTTGCAGCCATTTTATCCGACTTTCCCCACCTGACCATAGATATAACTTGCTCTACAGTATGAATTATGTGCACATTTAATAAAGAATGAATCTTTGTTTCAGTATCACGGTAATCTCAAGTAAGAATATGTTTAGGCAGATCATTTATTGTTATGAAGATTATACAAAGAATTGTAAACTGCTTCCCATACCTATGCAGAATCCATCTGGTGCACAACTCAGGATGCATGTCGCAACTTTTCAAGGCCACGTCCTAGGTGGGCTATTGTAGTCATTGCATGAGTAGATTCAACAACACACTCTATTCCATCTCTGAAAGCTAAAATCCTTGTACAAGCCATAATGTTTCCACCAAAGACTATCCAAGGAGTACCTTCAGTTGCCTTTCCATGTCTTTTTTGCATGATTCCATAAAAGGCTATTCTCATAGCTGACAAGCTCGACCGTTCAGCGACTGATATAACACTATGAGTTGCTGCTCGAATCTTTTCTGCAGCAACTGTTGTCTTCACAGTAGCAGGAACATGAACCCCAGAAACAAAACCTATTTTCCCAGGAATAACTCCCTTAGAAGCTGGAGCTAGAAGTTTTGCAGGAGTGAAAACTTTTCCTAATGCAACAACTGCAGTTATCCTTGTTTGCAGTAGGCCAAGTTTCATAATACTAGGAACTTTAAACTTGACCATCTTCACTATAGTTGAAACTGGAACAATTTTTGAAAATGAAGTTACACCCAGAACAATTGTTGCTCCTGCACCAACTGCTACTACAGGTTTTTCTACAAGCACATTTCTTCTCTTTGGATCGTCCCCTTCAGAAGCATCATCTGAAGTATCAGATATAAAACAATTGTCATCTAAGTCGGCCACCTCTCAGGGCAAAGAATTATTCTAATAATTTCTGATTCTAGCCAAACTACTGGTGTCCACAATGGAAACTATTGTGCCAAAATCTCTAGCCTGTCTTTTCAGATCTTGGGAAAACAGAGCATGGCACTTATCTTCATAAGGAAGCTCATAGAAGTTTTCATATTTTAGAAGATTCTTCTCTTTCTTAAGGGGACAACATGCCTTCGAATTTAGAGCAACTGTGAGTCCCTCAACAACAATCCAAAACTTGTTAACATGAGATAACACTTCGCAATCCACCTCTTTTCCTTTCTCCACCTCAAGATGCATTTTCCGAGCACAAACTAATGCCCTGTCTATGGCAAGAAGATTATTAAACATATCATGCAAATCTATAAGTAAGGAATAGAAAAAATGCACAAACGCAGGAATTTGATCCTCATCGCGGAACTCACAACCTGCAGAAGAAGAGGTAGAACTTGTAGTGGGAGCACAATTTGATCCTGAATCTAGTGCCAAATAATTTTGCAATGAAAAAGCCATTGATGAGGTTAAATCATTTTGAGCAAAAGAGTCAAGTGAACTGGCCAAGTTATGCCTATGTGATCTCATGGGGACACTTGAAACCATATCACCTGGTAATGGTGTAGTTTTTTTTAAAAGGCCACTAACCTAAGATATCTCTGCCAAAGGTGCTATGGTACCTTTATTTGGTCCATCCTAGTTGGAATCATGTGCATTGCTGGTGTTCAATTCACTGCCTTGACCATTTCTGTGTGGAGTTTCAAGAATAAGGAATGGGGAATGATTTTCTTGAGAAGCTTGTTTTGCAGCCAAAACATGACCATAAAATCCTGTTCTAAAAATTGTCTGCAAAATTTGTGAGACAGCCCTACTTTCATATTTTCTTAAAATTATTCTCTCCAGAAAACAACCCTTGAGAACTCCTATCCATGAGGTTGGCACAGAGAAAGTCTCATCTCCATTCAAATTGTTTTCTTCTTCTCTAACATCATCCAATGCCGAAGGACCTATCTTGTGAATACCTCATCGATCTTTAGGTGGATGTTGCCGCCTTTATACACACCTCAGGTAGTGTGGAAGAAATATTCAATCCACAAATCCACAATTCAAGCATGCCTAACTCCTCCTTTTAAAAGGATCGGTTCAATTAGGACCTTTCATGGTTATTTCATAAAGACGTACAATAGAAAGTCCCACTGCATGTTCTTGTAACAATTTGTTTTTCCATACAATGATGGTTGACTAAGTAAGGCCGTTGCTTGGATGGGTTCTATCTCACTTGGAGAATTTACAAGTGACATCATAGATTCTTGGTGATATTGAATGCCACTTTCTTGATGCAGATACATTCATTTGAAACTTCCCTCCTTGGGCTTTGCTTATTTTCTCTCTAGTCTTGTCTAGTGCCAAGCCAATTTACCATCCACCTCATCGACGCTACCATGATGATGACTTATAACACTACTATGACAATGCATACTTAGTGTACTTAGATGAGGAATAGGTGGAAAGTTGAAACTCCTTCATAACATTGGAATTTCCTTTAAATAGGACATTTGAAATATAGTTTTGTATGGAGTCCGCACAAAAGATTGTTTCCTGGTAATATGCAACTAATATATATATATATATATAATGTTGATCATTACCTAGTATGTCAATGCCAATAATTGCTACTGTCATCATGATACAGGACTCTGTATGCTTGAGAATATGTTATAGGTCAAAGACCTGAAGGATTGCAGATTAAAAGTCTTCTTGTTTGACATCTAATGCTACCATTGACCAACATAATGTTTGAATCTGTTGAGGTGTGAATATGATTATTTTTGTGCAGCCATCGTTTCTTGTTTAATCACTGGACAAGTTCATCTCAATCGGGCACATACTATCAAGTCAAATGTGAGGATAAAGAACATGGTGCATTCATTTATAGTTAATGATAGGTCCCACCCACAAAAATAGGAGAAATATACAACATTGGAGAGATTGACAGAGAAGATTAAGGAGGTAGGGTATATGAAGGATACCAACTTTTTGTTGCACGATTTGGAGGAGGAGCACAAGGAATATGTTATCTTCTATCACAATGAGAAGGTTGCAAGATACACGTTTATATTTTCTATGGTGAAGAAAATCTGCATGCAAAATTTATGTTGACAGAAGTAGATATATTTGTGGAAGCGTCAGAGAAAGCTGGAAAGTGGAAACATAGTTTTCAATACTCGAGAAGATTAAGATAGAGAAGGAATTTAGATGTCTCACACAAGACAAAATTTATCTGCAAATTTTGAATATTTTGTCGAGGAAAGACAAACTAGATTATTTGCGACCTAGTTTTGAAGCATCCTTAATGTTCATATTAATGTTCATGTTCTTCCTAATACACAACTAGAGATTGTTAGTGTTCCAGATCAACCTTTGTATGATGGAGCAGTATGTCATGCTTATTATGAGAGCACAACAAGTCAATCACAACTAAGTAATCAAATTATGGTGAATGAAGTAAAATTGTACATAGAGAGTTTTATGAGTGAGATGACAAAATGGGACTAACAGGAACCTTGTTCTACATGATATCACACAAGAGCCATCCTTCCATCCTCATGGTGAGAAAATTACAAATTTATTTTGGTCTCATCAACACCATCGTTGAGACACCTATCTGGATATAAAAAATAATATAAAATAAACTCTGTGTGTGCAATGACTGCCATACCGCCATCAAGTTCATCTCGAAGCTTGTTGGTTGGGAATTTGTTGTGCGAGATGCCCATTTCTTGCATCATTTCAACAATGGCCTATGTACCTGAGGGGAATATTGGTAATGTTTTAGAGTAAGTGCAATTGACAATCAGAGTGAAGTGTATTCTGAGATATGTTTTTCAATGGAGATGTAATACTCCATGGTTTTACAGATTCAGTCTGGATGGGTAATACAGTAAATCAGAAGAGCACTTCCAGATATTGCTTCAGGATTGGGTTCATAAATGATTTCCTGATCCAACAGGAAATAGGGCTCCATAGCCCAAAGCACTGAAGAGTCAGATTACATTGCTGCAAGTAGAAAAGCAGTGTGGCTTAAGAAGCTACTCTCTGACTTGTTCAGTTCAGAGCTTGAACCCACAGTCATTCACTGTGACAATCAGAGCTATGTAAAGCTCACCAAGAATCCAGTGTTTCACGACAGATCAAAACACATTGAGATGATATATCACTATGTCTGGGACATATTTCAGAAGAACGTTCTCATCATTTAGAATGTTCTAACGAAAGAATAGACAACAAATATTTTTACCAAGCCACTATCCTTGAAAAAGTTTGTATACTTTCGTGACAAGATTGGTATAACTAATAATGCCTCTCTTGCTGAGAGGGAGTGTTAAATTTAATGCAGCTGCAAGAGCCATTCTCTGAGAGGATTGCAAAGAGCCTAGCCGAGATCTATGGCCTCCTGTGCACTCCTGGGGTACTTGGTCTGGGACCAAATAGTCAGTGCCATGGCAAAAGACCCTTGTTAGGGGCCCCAGTATATGACCGGGGTTCTTGGTCTAGCACCAAGAAGCAAAGACCCCTGAGAGGGCCCCCATTAAATGACTAAGGTTCTTGGTCTAGCACCAAGCAGCAAAGACCGCTGAGAGGGACCCCAGTACATGACTGGTGTTCTTGGTCTAGGACCAAGCAATTACAGCCCCTAGATATGTCTAGGGCCCCTGAACATGTTCCAGGGTACCCATGCCTAGGGCATGGGTTGATCCTTGGTCTTGTACCTTGGTGGATAAGTTCTTGTTCTGGGACCAAGAAGTAAACACCCCTGAGAGGGACCCCGGTACATGACTGGGGTTCTTGGTCTGGGACAAAACAGTTAAAGACCCTAGATATGTCTAGGGCCTCTAGACATGGTCCAAGGTACCCATGCCTGGGGCATGGGTTGATCCTTGGTCTTGGACCTTGGTGGATAAGACCCCAGAAATTTTCTAGGGCAACCTGATCCTTGATCAAGTATCTTGTTGGTGGATGACCCTACCTGAAGGGGGACATGCCCACATGAGGGATGTATCCCATATGCAGTGATGATAAAATAAAATAGGGTCACTTTGAGAATGAATGGACAAGTATTGTCACCCATTCACCCTTGCCAAAAACCTCTTCATGACCCTTTCCAAAACCCTCTTCAACCTTGCCACTTCCAAGAGCTCTCCACTTCAAAGAATTTCATTGGACTCTCCATGGTCTTTAAGGGTTTTCAACGTAACCACTCAAGAGGTCACCCACTAGAGAGGTGGGGGGGTATTTTCATCTAGCCTTTTCATTGATACCTCTACTCCTTTAGGTATTCATCGTGAATGGACCATAAGAATACTACCTTTTCGAATGAAGGTGAATTCCTTTGATGCACCAAGCTCTTCTCCTTTAACCTCAGGCTAAAGGGTGAATAATGGGAACATGGGCCACTCAACACCTTATTCTCAAGATCTATTGTTGTAGTATTTAACAAAACCTTTGGTTTCAGTCTTTTGTCAAACAATTGATGGAAATCCTTTGTTCTCACTAATAAACCCCTTCTTTGCTGGTTGTAGATTAATTCTGATATAGAGTTTTTGTCAAACAGTTTGTGAGCATACTCCAATCCTCCATGTAACACTTATATTGGATGTTGTTTGTTTATGGATTTATTGTTTTGGTTTGCTTATGTAGCTTTTAGGATGAATGATATTTACTGTCCACCAATAAACTTCATGTTCAGACTATCTATTTCAGCAGAGTTTACAAGGAAATAACCAACAATTTAACACACAGGACAACAAGGAAAAATGCATACAAACATTTGGTTTTTATTACAATAATCTGACCTGTTACAAGCTGGCCATATTATAGGTTTAGGTCACCCTCTTCTTGATAGGAATGGATCCCCACAATGTCAAATTCGACTCAGGGAAAATGCAGTCCAACCTACTCATAAAATGATGTAGCTCTGTTTTAATATTTCCTATGTTTGATACAAAATGGAAGAACAACAAGAGTATTGTGATAGTGGCTGTAGGTTTCCCCAAACAATTGGCAGCCAATACACTTGATGAAATAAGGGATTAACTCCCTTCAAAGGTTCTACAACCATTGTTGTAACAATACACCCTCCTTTGGCACTCTACAACCCTTCACAATTAGCAATACACCCTTCACTATTCAAGTGCTCCCTCCTTAGATACAAATGCACCCTCCTCTAATCTTGTGTGCCCTGCATGAGATATCCAGCCTTTAAATGGAGAAATAATGGCCCAAAACTCGACCCCTCCCTTCAATAATTTTCCCAGCTAGTAAATAAACATTCTCTTAGCCCAAAATCGCCCCAACAGTGAGGTATTCATCCCACAATGAAAGAAAATGACCCAACACTTCATAAACTTTCCCAACTGCAATATTTCATCAATGAGAGTGCCCAGGTTTGTATGCAACTCGCCCAGCTGCATAAGAAATACGCCCAACAAGTATTTTTGGTTCAGATCTAGATTAGAGTGTGCCCAAAAAGTGAAAGAATGCGCCCAGCAGGACAAGAGCCCATCCCACAATCACTAATTCGCCCCCACACCCTAAAATATCAACCACAACTCGATTATAAGTATAATCTTCCCAATGAAGAGATCAAAGTGATTTCTTCCCACAAAATGACAAAATGACTAGCTAGGGTGTATCATTGGAAACCAATCTTAAGATTTGTCACCAAAACCCCCACAAAATGACTAACTAGGGTGCATCGTTGGAAACCAATCCTAGGATTTGTCACCAAAACCCTCCAAAACCCAAGTTCTAATAGCTCAAAAAAACAAGAGGATGAATACAAAATAATTAATCATCATGATGAGAGAATAGAGGTATCTATCTCGCCTTTATACCCCTTAATTTTTTCTTTATTTTATTATTCATTGATTAAATCACTTAATTAATTAATTTACCATTTTAATTCTAAAAAGTTATTTAACTATTTTTATGGCTTCTTTCGCTACTTAAAGTCACTTCTCATCATCTTATACTATAGTGTTTTTCCTCCCGATTCCGATGAGATACTACACTAAGAGGTTTCTCCAAGTAATATGCCCATTATGACATTCTTAGTGAATTTAATTAAAATACGACCCATAATAACTCAAAATTACGGAATTTGTCGGAATGCAACGGAACCAAAGTCAAGTTGTGTGGAATGGATCCCAATGATGAATATGATGAACGATGCAATCCGAGCCCAATAAAACCCCTTAATATCTCTTGAACTTGTTGTCACCCCTATTTGGCTACTTTGGTAGGCATACCACTTTGTAATGTAATAATGTCCCAAAATGGGGACATTATAGTCCTCCCTGCCAGAATATTGTTTGTCCTCAAGCAATAACTGAATCCAACTACCTATGATATTGGGGTCCCATATCCACCGATGTGACACAAGATAGACTCCCCTCAAGATGTGGCATCTCCATGTGCTCACCACGCATGACACCCAAATGCCCATGATGAGTAGAATTATCAATGGCTAAAGAATCTCAGTCAACTCCTCGAGCAACCACTCTACTCGAAACTCAACGCCATCAAACACTAAACTATCAAGCACTCCAATCCATGGATCCCATATCAAAATGTGAACTGCAATGCCTCATGAAGGAAAGTCCTGCAACATATCAACACCATGAGTCTCCTCCAAATAACACATGGTCTCAACCCGAAATGAGTCTGTCCTCCACGACTGTACCAAACCCAACACGATATCCACTAACTGAACATGTTTCTGCCATAGTGAGGTACTGCAAGACCTCAACCAATCACCAACAAGTGAATTTCTCCCCCCAATACTAAATCTCACTGTAAAGTCAAAGTGACTTCCTCCTGCAAAGATCGATTTGTCTCCATCAGTCAATAAAATGCCTAGCCTTGTAATCCCAGGGTCCCATGCTAGTCTCTAATAGGGACCATCATATTGATGTTGCACTACTCTGATCATGAATGTCTACTCAAAGTATACATAATGGATCCTCCACTCTTGGATCCTCATAATATGAAGCAAACTACTGACCAAATGGACTCCTGGATCCCATGTCAAATTTGGAAGTCCATCACTTCCAATCCCCACTAACTGTTGATGTTCCCTACTGGTAACTGTCGAAATTCCTCCATCCTCATCCCAATGAGAGTCTGAATATGTATCAACCTTTGAGATATCCTCTATCCCATGGCCTAAGATACTCTTTGTCATGCCCAAGGCCTCAACTGTTGGTCTCTAATGATCCACCCCTATCCTGTTGTATGCAATAAAGACACTCATGGCAGGTGGTCTCAGCCTACCAACTCTCCATGTCCCTTTCCACTGTCTATATCCCTCTGTGTTGTTTTCAATCATGAAGATATCAGGAAAGGTTATCATAAATATCTGCAACCAACTATACAACTGGAAAGTCTCATATGCTTTGGTCAATCCCAAGAACTTGACCAAAAGCTCATCCATTGGCACCCATGGTAAATAATCATTTGTACTCATCACTGAACACCAACCATCGGGTACAACAGTAGGTATCTCCACAACATGTATAATTGTTTTTAGTGTGAGGGTGATCTCCCAAAATGATGTGTTGTTGCAAGGGAGAGGAATCTCCATGCTCTACTAAGTATGTCTCCTCCCTGCAATCCAATGCATCCCATATTGAAATCATGAATCATATATTCCCTATTTAGGGAATGTGTAATGGTAGACTAAGGGACCACACATATCCATGATATTTTAGAGACAAATTTTATGACCTTAGACCCTATATTTTGGCTTTCAACTATTCCATGGGCAGCAAGAGCCATCTCCAATGCACCAATCCTCAATATGGTGACCATATCTCACTTATAAGAAAAATATCCCCTATGTAGGCCAAGGACTAGGCCCAAAGAAACATCCTTGATGTTATAAATCTCAAAATGGCCACCATATCCCACTTACAAGACACAAATTTCCCATATAGGGCTTGCATGTTGGCTTATGGTCCAATGCATGGCTCATGAACCCTAATGTCATGGACCATGGATCTTATAGATTGTTTG
>ML798554.1:124888-138184 GCA_009831015.1 Picea engelmannii | reverse complement strand
GGTCAAATAAATGAAATTCCCACTTTTCCACCCCTCATACAACTTGAGTTTAAAGAAGAGGGGGAATTTGTCTCTTGTGGGGCTAACCGTCTTTATTGGATTAGCCATTTGGTTATGGGGACCACATGGTGGGCCCATTCCACACCTTGGGTGACCCCTTGATGTATTAGAGAAACATTTAAAATTAGGATATGGGGTTTATTCCCCCATGTTTTGAGTTTCGTCTCCTAGTGGGAGTTCCCTCTCTCTCATGGTGTGCCCCTCCCCCTTGAGTGAGCTTCCCTCTTTTGGAGTGACACTTGTAATGCATGCAAGGGGGCTCTCTCTTCCTCCCCTACCTTAAAATAAAGGATCATATACATATTTTGACATCTAATTTTAGAGAAACTCCATGATGCCCATTTTTCTCCCCACTCTCTCTTGTTCTTCCCCCATATTCTCTCTTGTAATATTATTGCCATAGTACAACCACTCTTTTGAATAATAGAAGTGAAGCTTTGGAGGAAATATTGGTGTTCTCTTGGTTTATTATTGGTGATTTTTGACTGATCTCATTTGTTGTTTTCTTATTCTTGAGTTAATATTGTGAATTTCTGTGTAATCTATTGCTTGCATTGTTTTACTTGAAGAACCCCAAGAAAAGTATTTTGTTGGGGATAAAATTGTAGAAGTATTGCTATAGGTTTATGTGATTTGTTTCTCTTTGTGTTTGCAAAGTATCTTGCAGACCATCTAGGATATCTCACCTTCTTGCTTCATTTTGTAGTAAATATTTTATAGGTTTGCAGGCTACTCAAAGCTTGTAGGAGTGGACTCCAAAAGATGCATTTCACCTCATCTAATTTTTTTATATTTCTTTCAAATCTTATTTAATTATTTTTTGAACTTATATAATCATCTAAATATTCCTTTAAAATCAATTTACAAGTTCATATTTTGTACATAATTTTTTTATTTATATACTAAGCCAATACTAACTCATTTTTAATGGATTTTAGCAATTTCCAGCAAACATTACTTGTTGTTTTTTGCAGATTTTCTCCAGTCCAAGGGGAGGTGCTACCCAATTTTGGCCACAAGGAACTCAAGAAATCATCCAAAGGAGTTGGTGCAAAACCCTATATCTAGTATTGCTTTACAAATCATTGTAAGCATCCCAAGAGAGTCTCTTGGGCTTGCATTCCTCTCATTTTCATATTTTGTAATTTGTAAAGTATTTCTTAGTTTGTTTTTCCCACATATTGCATGTGAGTGGATTTCCCACCCTTGCAAACCTTAGTTATGTATCTCAATTTTTATTTTATGCCCCCGGACCAAAATGTCAACATGTCCCTCAATGGATTGAGGAGATGAGTTGAAACTTTCCATAAAGATCTAACTAGGCTTTAGATGGATGAACCATCGGTTCCATTAGACTCTTGAAAATAGGTTATAGCTAGGGGTACCCCTATGCTATTATTATTTTTCCCATAAAAATGGTTTTTGGAGTGTCTCTCGATCTAGGGTTTTGCTAAGTGAGGCATAATGCAATTTTTGAACAAAGGGTCAATTTTGAAGAACACTATGTTGGGTGATTATGGGTAGTGTGTTCATGTGGACCTTATCCAAAAATATATGTGGGAGATTATTGAACTCATTTATGATGTTCGGTTTGGGTTTTATGACCTTAGACCAAATTATCAACATGTCTCTCAATGGCTTAATGAGGTGAGTTGCAACTCACCATAAAAATATAAGCAGTCCTCAGATGTAAGAATCGTCAATTGTATTGGAATTTTGAATATGGGTTGCATATAGTGGTACCCCTCCATTATCTTTTTTTTCCCCATAAATCATTTTTTGGAGGATATTTATAACTAGGGTTTTTCTTAGTGATACACAATGTAATGTTTGAACAAGGGGTTTATTTTGAAGAACATTGTGCCAGGAAATTGTGGGTAGTGTTCTTGGATGGGTCTTAGATAAATAGATTTGTGGGATCTTATGAAACTTAGTTATTCCACTCATTTTAGATTTTATGCCTCTAGACCAAATTGTCAACATGTCATTGAATGGATTGAGGAGGCGAGTTGCAACTCACCATAAAACTCTAATTAGGCCCTGGATAGAAGACTTGTCAGTTGCATTTAACTTGGGGCACCTAGTTACAACTAGGGGTACCCATCCAATGTCATTCTATTTCCCATAAAATCGTTTGTTGGAGGATCTTCGAAACTATCATTTTACCGAGTGAGGCACAATGCAATTTCTGAATATGGGGTCAATTTTGAAGAATACTATGTCATTTGATTGTGGGTATCATGATCACATGGAAATTTGAAAAACATACATTCATGATCTTACAGAAATAATTTATGCTAATCGGTTTGGATTTTATGCCCTCAGACCAAATTTTCAACATGACCTGGAATGTCTTGAGGAGGTGATTTGCAAATCACCATAAAACTCTAACTGAGAATTGGATGGACAAATATTCCATTGCATTAGAATCCTGACACCAAGTTACAACTAGGGGTATTCCTCCACTATAATTATGTTTCCCAGAAAACTATTTGTTGAAGGATCTTCGAATCTATGGTTTTTCTTAGTGAGGCACAGTCATGGTCTAGGACTAGGTCTAGTTTGAGGCAAGGCATGGAAAGACAAATAAATGTAAGGAAATAAAAGGAAATTCAAGGATAAACAATGCTATGCATGACAAGAAAAGACATGGCATGGAAAGGCTAGAAAAAACAAGGCAAGGAAAGGCAAGGAAAGGAAAGCCAAAACAAGCCAAGCTACGCCAAGACAAGAGAAGGCAAGGACATTTAATAAAATCCAAGGAAAGGTTAGGAAAGAAAGGAAAAAAAAGGAAAGGAAAGATTAGAAATGGAAAGGAAATTCAAAGAAAGGAAATACAAGGCATGGAAAGACAAGGAAAGGGAAGGAAATACAAGAAAAATCAAGGCAAGACTAGGAAAGCAAGGAAAGAAAAGGAAAGATAGGGCTAGACATGAAAAGGCAAGGAAAATCAAGGAAAAACAAGACAAGGCATAGAAATACAAGACAATACAAGGCAACGCAATGAAAGGCAAGGTAAGGTAAGGGAAGTTAAGCAAAGGAAAGGAAAGGCTAGGAAAGCAAGGAAAGAAAAGGAAAGGGAAGGCTAGAGTCGACCATGGATGATTTTAGGGGATAAATTTCGCTCATGGGCTAATTTTCCATGGTTTTTCCAAAAACAAGATTCGCTATTTTAAAAATGATTCGCCCAAATTCTATAGGATAAAATGATTTTACCTTAAAAATCGCCAAAATTTTATAAAAAGTATATAAAATCCTTAGAAACTTGAATATTTTTACAAAAAAATCGCCAAACATTTATAGTTGGCATATGAAGGATAAGTAATATTAGCCAAGGTTTCTACATTTTAAAATAAATTTCCATCCTTAAAATCATCCCTAGGCTAGACATGGAAAGGAAAGTCAAAGTAAGGGAAGACAAGGCAACGAAAGGCAAGGAAAGGCTAGAAATAGTTCCCTAACAACTAAAATGAACCAAAAAATACAAGAATACAATAACAACCATAAAATGAAGACAAAATTTCAATCAATCATAAATCTGAAATATTTGTTCAATTATTCTTTTTACACATTAAGAATTTTCCAATGGCATCACTTGTATCATCTTGCTAGTGCATATTACATATGTTTGACAATTTAGGACCTTGTAATATCCTAGTTTTGAATGTTGGCATGTATTAAATAATAATATGTAAATTTTTTAAATATGCTAGTATGGATTCCTAGTGTGGAGCTCAAAGTTGAGGCCCAATGGCTAGGCATGTATGATGTAAATATACATATATGGACCATGTGTTATCCTTGTCATGGTGAATTAAATATATGTAAATATTAATGATGGAATATAATATATAATGGTCCAATATTGTTGCATAGAGCATGAGAGGTTCTATGATTCCACTGTTTCCAAATGTCATCCTTAGAACTCATCTCTTTCTGAACATGTACCTTAAATGAAACCATCTACCTCATTTGACTTATTTAAACCAAGCATTCATTCCAAAACTCTCACATTCATGGTCTAGACTATTTGTGTTGTGTTCTCCATTTCTACCATGGAAAAAAAATTGGAAATTTACCAAGATCGACACTCTTAAGACAAAATAGAAAAAATATGATGAAAGAGTGATGGCTATAGGTAAGCATGAAATCAGCACTCTTATTATTTTTGATGAATAAAAAAAAAAAATATGTTTAATTTTTGTTATGAAAAATCAATGTATCTTGCATGATGCTTGTGATTATGCTTGTTATTTATACTACATTTTAATATCCACACCTACGCATGCATTCTATTAAATTATGGTCCATTTTCAAAGGCTTATTTAGCTATTATTATGAGGATATGACCTCTGCGGGCCAGAATTTGGAACCCTATATCATGGCTTCTTGCCTCATGAATAATATTGTTGGGTGAAGATGCCACACATCTATTCTAGAATAACAAGTTGGAATCATTTTTTATATAGGAGTTTCAACAAGTTCTAGTGGAGGTATTCAACAAATTTATTACTCACTATGTAATATCATTATCTTACCTTCACTTCACAAAAAATAGTAAGAAATATTTTGAGTTTCAAAGGGTGGAGCACAAATGAAAATAAAAATACAACTTCTTCCTATAGAAATATGAAACTTGTAAGTGGATAATTAAAGTTATATCATATTAAAGTGAAAGTTACATGAGTAAATGTCACATGGGAAATATACAAAAGTGTTGGAGAAGTATAGTTTCACATTAATGTTTTCAACATTTCATGTTAAGTTGAATAGAAATTGTAAGGCGAGGAAATGAATGGCATGGAAAGACAAGGCAATGCATTACAAGGAAAGGAAAGGCATGGTAAGGCATGGAAAGGTAAGTTCTAGCCCCAGGTCTAGGTCTACATATAAGTATAGGTCAAGATCATGATCTAGGTCATGTTGTAGGTCATGTTCTAGGTCATGGTCATGGTGTAGGTCTAGGTCTATTTCAAGGTCATGGTCAAGGCATGACATGGAAAGGGAAGGCATGGAAAGAGAAGGAATGACGGGACAAGGTAGGGAAATACAGGGCAAGGAAAGACAAGGAAATACAAGGAAAGGCTATAAATGACATGGAAAGGAAAGGAAAGGCAAGGCAAGGATGAACATATAAAGACAATATAAGGAAATAAAAGGAAAGGAAAGGTGAGACATGGCATGGGAAGACAAGGCACGACAAGACACAAAAAGTAAGGGAAATGAACGGTAAGGAAAGGCAAGGAAAGGCAAGGCGAGGCAAGGAAAGGAAAGGAAAGATTAGATATGGAATGGAAAGGAAAGGAAAGTCAAGGGAAGGGAAGGAAAGGGAAGGCATGGAAAGACAAGGAAAGACAAGAAAATGCAAGGCCGAGCAAGGCATGGAAATCCAAGGCAAGGAAAGGCATAGAAGAACAAGGAAAAGCAAGGTAAGACGAGGAAAGGTAAGGCATGACAAGGTGATGCAAACCCCCTATGGTCCTGCAGGATATCCTAGTATAGGATTGAACTACACAAGAGATGAAGTTCCTCGTGAGTCATCATAAAACCCTTAAAATCTTACCAAAGAACCTTTTCCCGCACTGTGCGAAAGTTCGTATTCACAAGGGTCTTCTTTTACTCGAGAATATTCGTGCATGTGACCTCAAGCGCAAAATCTCGGGCTTAAATTTGGAACCGTATATTTCGACAATCCATAACTTGAACGCTCTAGAGGATTTACCAACATAAAACTCTATGCCCAAAACCTATGAACTGGTGAAGTGTCATAATCCATAGATATGATAGTTGGCACTTGCTCTTGGATAAAAAGTCTGTGTTCACTTCAGACTTTGGGAGAAATTTACCCAACCCTACAAAATCACTCAATTCACTAGAGTGATTATCGGCCAAACCTAGTCATAAAGTAACTTAATTGGCACTCGTACGTGTTATCATGTCCTTCCACTGGGTTCCAACGTCAACTCAAGGATCAATCGGATGGAGGACAGGGTCCACCTCCTTGGCATGATGTATAGTTAAGGAAGAGTCTAGGACTCTTGGCTTAAAGAGATTCTCCACTCTGCATATATATCAACAAAAACCACATGGATAACCGAAATTAGAATAAATTGTAGATCTATGGTTCACGTTCACCTGCTAATTGATGGTCATTATTAACTCTAGGCTTGATGGATTTTGGGTATTCTCCACTCTACATAACAACGACCAAATTTTTCCAGAGTGTCGAATCATCGAACCAATCGAGGATCCAACAACTCGAACTCACCCACTGATCTATGGTGGATAATTACCATGGTACTTCAGATCTTCGAGGCTGCGGACCTCACTTGCAACAAACTAATAAAATATGGTGGAGAAATGAAGTCTGAAGGAATTAGGGCTTAACAAACGTGCTCCTCCTCCTTCATCAAATGACTATGATGGATTCTGAATCCTCCCAAATGGATCTTGCATGTTCGAATCTAAGTAAAGGAATTCTCCTCTTCTTGTTCCCTCCCTGGAATCTTATACTTGTTATCCCTCGTGAGCTTTTATTTACTTTTAATTAGTGAAATTCTACAAACTTTTCTCTTCTCTCGTGAGCATGGTACTTTTGAAGGTCACCTATGCACTCCTTGTGCTAACTCTCTTGAGATTTATCAACACTTAATGAAGTGTTGGGTCTATGCACTTCTTGCACTAATATACCCTTGATATTTTACACTACTCTACACACTCCTTGCACTTTCTCTGTGCAAACCTGCACTATCTCTCCTGAGCTTCTGAACCTATAGATGGTTCAACCTCCACACTCCTTGTGTTGGCACTATTCACTCCTTGCACCATGATTCTTAGAAGAGAAACAATTGAAACTTACAACAATATTAAGAACTTATTCAACCAAACATTTGCATACACATTCATACACAGAGATAACAACACAACATCTATTCAGAAGAATGAACAAGTTCACAATCTCAAAATTTTGAAAGCAATTCTCTTATGCTATATTTCTTCCACAACAATTAACAAAAGTTTCAACAACATTTATAATCCTCCTTTGGGGCTTCTCTATCCTTCCCTTGAAGGGGATTCTCTATCCTTCCCTCCAAACTATTCTAGTTATTTCATATCACAATTAAAATAATCCTACCACTAAGTTTATTACAGTAAATAAACATTTACAATCTTAGATATGAGTTGGTTCTCAAAATATGTACAATCCTACATGCATTAAAGACAATTACAACATCTTGGAGAATATATGATGGATCTATCTTGAAGATATCATGGGAAATTTAATTACAAAGGCCTCAAAATTAAATTGGTGTGCCCTCCTTGGGATCCAAACCAGTTAAAGTGCGGTGTGCTAAATGTTGAGTCATCTTCCACCAAGACTCATTATGATGGCGATGATGCTCCTGCGTCATACTCCCATGGAAAAAATATTCATAGGATCATATCCATGAAATTATCCACTTCCTCTCCATGCTTCTTGATGACATCTTTATTTTTCCAACTAGCATCTTCTATTGGATGATTCTTCCATGTGACTATATATTCATAATAAACCTTCCTCCTAGTTCTTTTAAAAATTCTCTGATCTAAAATCTTTTTTATCTAGAGATTCTTTGCTATGGGCATATGTTTCATCCATTGAATATCCTCTTGATAATGTCTCCCTCCCATGTCATGCATATTGTAAGGATATAAGTCGGCTACATTAAATATTATTGAAATTCCAATGTCCTCTCGCAACTGAATCTCATAAGCATTTGGTGCAAATTTTCTGAGGATTTTACAAGGTCCTATCTTCTTCAACTTTAGTTTATTATATTTCTCTCTTGGTAATATTTCATTCCTAATATGTGCCAAGACTTGGTCTCCAACTTCCAAATTCACCTATTTTCTTCTTTTATCTATTATGTTCTTGTATCTCTGGTTTCTATCCCGTAACTGTCCTTTAATTTGTTCATGCAATTTCTACATTTTTGCAGCTAATTCCTCTGCTCCTACACTCCAAAATCCAGCTTGTCCCAAATATCTCAATTCTAAAATTCCTCTAGGATTCATTCCATATACTATCTAGAATGGGATCTTACCATTAATCTTGTTTGATGAATCATTATATGCAAACTCTGTTTGAGGTAGAATTTGATCCCACTGACTATTATGTTCAGTTACTAAACTTCTTAGAAAATTCCTAAAGCTCCTATTCACCACCTCAGTTTGTCCATCTGTCTTAGGGTGATATGATGAACTAGAATACAAATTCATCCCCATCTTCTTCCACAAATTGCTCCAAAAGTGTCCCACAAATTTGGCTTCTATGTCTAAGGCTATACTCCCAAGTAACCCATGCAATCTCACAATCTCCTTAAAAAACATATTTTCTATGTGAGTAGCACAACGTTTTTTATGAAGTGGTATGAAATGTGTTATCTTTGAAAACTTTTCAACTACCACAAATATTTAATCATTTCTCCTTTGGGTTCTTGGCAATCCCATAACAAAATCCATACTTATAACATCCCATGGCCTTTTTGGAATAGGAAATGGTTGATACAACCCTATGTTTTATTTCTTCCCTTTATCATACTGGAAAATTCTACATTTTTCCACAAAATTCTTCACATCATACTTCATGCCTGGCCAATAGTATGAATAAATTAACAATGCATATGTTTTATCATGGCCAAAATGTCCAGCCAATCCTCCACTATGTTTTTCCTTCAGAAAATTGTCCCTCATTGAGCATATTGGAATCGACAATTGGATTCCTTTGAACAAAAATCCTTCTTGGATTATGTACTCCATCCATTTTATTCTATCCCTTAACAAATGATTTTCACAAGATTCATAAGTTTCTTTAAAATCTAGGTCTTCCTAGTACATCTCCTTGAGGTGTTCAGATTCCAAAGTCTCCACTTGGAATTCCTGCAAGAATAAACATCTCCTGCTCAAAGCATATGCAACTTTTTTAGCACTCCCACTAATATTCTTAATAACAAAAGTAAAATTATGAATTAACTCTACCCATTTGGCATGTCTCTGATTCAACTTCTCTTGTTTGGTTATGAACTCCAAAGCATGACTGTTAGTATAGAAAATAAACTATTTTGGTATAAGATAATGTCTCCACTTGTTCAAAGATTGAATTATAGAATACAATTATTTGGCATATGTTGAATACTTCTTCTTATCATCATTCAACTTCTCACTAAAATAAGTAACATGCTTATCATCCTGACTTAAAATTTCATCAATGGCCACTCCACCTACATCACATTTGACTTGGAAAGTCTTCCTAAAGTTTGGCAGAATTAAGATGGGTTTCTTTGTTATCTTTTATTTTAACAATATAAATGATTTCTCATCTTCTTTTTTCCAGTCAAAAGATCCATTCTACTTATTTATAGTATCCATTATGGGTGCACAAATACTGCTAAAATTCTTGATGATTTTTCTATAAAATCTTGCTAACCCATGAAAACTTCTTACTTCAAATACACTTCTTGGAGAAGGCCATTCTCTTATATCCCTCACCTTCTCTGGATCCATATTCAATTCATTTGAGGAGATGACAAACCCCAGATACACAAGTTATATATTCATAAAAGAACACTTCTTCAAATTCACTAACATCTTTTTCTACTGCAATCTCCTCAACACTATCCTCAAGTGCCTTAAATGATCCTCCTCGGTCTTACTGTAAACTAGGAGATCATTTAAATAAACAATCAAAAATTTCCCAATAAAATATTTGAGCACTTCATTCATTAACCTCATGAATGTACTTGAAGCATTGGTTAAACCAAATGGCATAACAATCCACTTATACATCCCTTCATTTTTTTTGAATGTTGTCTTCCATTCATCCCCCTCTCCCATACTTATTTGATGATAACCGCTTTTCAAGTCTATATTGGAAAAATAACTAGATCCACTCAAAGAATCCATTAAATCATCCATTGTGGGTAACATAAATCTATACGTGATTATTATCTTGTTGATAGATCTAGAATCTGTGCACATTCTACAACCTCCATATTTCTTTGGACTCAACACAGTTTGTATTGCACATGGGCTAAGACTGTCTCTGATCATTCCTTTGTATAATAACTCTTGGACATACTTCTTGAACTCTTTATTCTCCTAAGGGGTCAACCTATATGCTTATTTGTTCAACAAACTTTCTCCTGGAATAAATTCAATATGATGACTAATAATCTTGATGGGCGGTAAAGTATGAGGCAACTCATCCACCACAATGTCAACAAACTCATCTAGTAATTACTAAATTTCCACAGCAAAATCATTCATAGAATTATTTGTACATATGACTCTTAGATTACATATAACAACAAAATGCATTTCTTGATATTTCTTAACTTTGTTCAAGACCTCCTTCCCACTCATTTGAAGTATACTTGGACTAGCCTCCTCTTTGACTCCCTTTTCCTCAAGTGGAAACAACATATGTCTACACCCATTTTTATCAAGGGTATAATTATTCTTCCTCCCATCATGTATGACATTCATGTCATATTTCCATGGCGTCCACAACAAAACATGACAAACATCCATAGGAATGACATCACATAAAACTTCATCCTTATAACTACCAATTTTAAAATCAACTTTACATTGTGTAGTTACCTTGACTTCATGTCCTTTATGAAACCATGACACCCTATACAGACTTGGATGTGATTTCATCTATAAATTTATCTCTTCCACCATCTTTGGGGACACTAAATTATCAGTTCTCCCATTGTCTATGATCACTTTGCATACTTTGTCTTTGGTCTTGCAAGAAGTTCTGAATAAACTGTTTCTTTGGATTGGTTCTTGTACCTATTTTTATGGCTTCACAATATCTTTCCTCATCATGAGTGATCTTCCCTCTTCATTTACTTCTTCTTTAATTTTCATCTCCACATTCCTCTATTTCACCTCAGAAATATGAGCTTCTCTAACTCGTGCATTCTTATTTTCAGGACATTCCCAAAACATGTGCCATGTTTTCTCGCAAGCATACCACTTGAATTTTACTCCTATGTCTCTTCCTCTACCTATTGAAAAAGGTCTTCTTCCTCTAGATTCTCCTCCTATAGAACTTCCTCCTCTATTTTTCTGACTGTTAGATCCACCAGCTTCTTCCCTTGATTTCTAGAACTCTTCTCTAGTGGTTCCTTTTCCCTTGTTAGGATTCTTTCCCTTGTTCTTCTAAATTTTCTTTCTTGCCAACTTTTATTTTGCCTTCAGGGATACCTAATAATAATATTCTACAGTGCTCATTGTCATCATGCTAATATTATCCTAGATTTTCATATCTTAATCCATTAATATACATAGAAACTTTTTCTTCATTATTTTTCTTATGTACTCCACTTATACTCAACTTATAGAACTCTTCAGCATATTCCTTCACTGATAAACCCTTTTGTCTCATATTCTGTAAACTTCTTAAGATTATCCTTGGGTATGAATTTATCCTTAAGATTATCTACCATTATATCCCAACTTTTAATCTTGGTATTACCTTTTCTCCTTTTTTTATCTTTCAACTCGCCCCACCATAAAGTTGGATATCCCCTCAACTTGGTCACAGCATGATTTACTTTCTTCTCATCATCAATCTCCTTATAGTAAAAGTAATTTTCTAAAATAGTTATCAAGTCAAGCAACTATTCTACATTCAAGTTACCTTCATACCTTGGGACTTCCATCTTTGCCTTGGTTCCTAGCTTGACAACTGCTCTCAGTAACCTTTCCTCTGCTACTTCTTCTCCTGCCACTTCTTCTTCTTCTTCTAGGTTTTCACTTTCAGCATTAATAACATCACTAGCCTCTGGTTCCCTCTTTTGTGTTGTTTCCATGGCATCCATACTTGCTCAAAGTTGTCTCATTTCCTCCTCCATAGTTGCATTAGCTACATGTCTGTTTCTGTGTCTCCTCTACGACATGGATTCCAATGTTTCTTCTCACGGATATTATTACTTCTCGGATACCACTTGACGAAAACCCCTTATGGGCCTACGAGACCTCTTAGTCTAGGGTCGAACTACACAAGAGTCGAATGGCTCACGGGTCCTCATAGAACCCTTAAACTCTTACGATGGGGATTTTCCCCGCACTGCATGAAATTTTGTATCCATGAGGGGCTCTTTTTCTCTAGTGTAGTCATTCACGTGACCTCAGTATCAAAACCTCGGGCTTAAATTTGGAAGCGTTTATTCCTATACTCCGAAACTTGGGTGCTCCAGAGGATTTACCAACATAACACTCTGTGCCCAAAACATTCAAACTGGAGAAGTGTCGTAATCCAAAGATAGAATGGTTTTCTCTTGATCTTAGATCAATGGTCCATGTTCACTCCAGACTCTAGGGATTTGAGAAAACGTTATGCAACCCAACAAAATAACTCAAATCACTGAAGTGATTATGGACCGAAATCAGTCATAAAGTAACTTAACTGGAAGGCGCAGATGTTATCCTGTCCTTCTATTGGGTTCCAACGTCAACTAAAGGATCAATAAAATGATAGATGGGGCCCACCTCCTTAGAAATATATATGGCTAAGGAAGACTCCAAGACTCTATGTTTCAATAGATTTTCCACACCACACAACTATCAACCAAAACCACCCGGGTAGATGAATTTTGAATAACTCGAAGATATATTGTTCACATCAACCCACCAATTAACCATCATGATTAACTCTGGGCTTCAGGGCTTCGTGAGATTCTCCACTCTGCGCATAAGTGACCAAATTCTCTAAGAGTGTCAAATCGCCGAACCACTCAAGGATCCAACGGCTCACACCCACCCACTGATTTGCGGTGGAGATTTACTCTGGGACTTCAGAGCATTGGGGCTTCAGGCCTCACTTGCTGTTAGGAACCAAACATCAATATAGCATAGAAAAACCTCAGGAAAAGTACTCAACGCTTTGAAAAAGAGACAATTTCAGATAATAAGCCTCTTCGAGGGGGCAACCTCCTTTTACCCCACTTAATTGTTCAAGTCCAAGATGATTCAAAATGAAAATGTCTCCTTGGTATATATAGGAGACTAGGAGATTTAATGGCCTAAGGCCGACATAAATAAAATAACATTACTAATCTAAATTACAACTAATGGCCTAAAGATGACATAAATAAAATAACATTACTAATCTAATATGCCCCAATTAAGTGGTAATGAGCCAATATTAGGGCTTAACATGCCCTTCCCCTTGAGACAAGTGTT
>ML798554.1:105431-118824 GCA_009831015.1 Picea engelmannii | reverse complement strand
CCCCGCACTCCTTGCATTGGCACTATGCACTCTTTGCACCATGATTCTCATAAGAGAAACAATTGAAACTTACAACATTATTAAGAATTCATTCAACGAAACATTTGGATACACATTCATACATAGAGATAACAACACAACATCTATTCAGTTTCATAAGAATGAAGAAGTACACAGTCTCGTAATTTTGAAGAAAAAACGCTTATGCTATATTTCTTCCACAACAATTAACAAAAGTTTCAACAACTTGCAACATCATCCTTTGGGCATAGATTACATTGATTTATACTTGAAGGGGATTCTTGAGCCTTCCCTCTAGTATATTCTAGTTCTTTCATATCACAATTAAAAGAATCATACCACTAAGCTTATTACAATAAATGAACATTTACAATATTAGATATGAGTTGACACTCAAAATCTGAACAATCCTATAGGAATTAAAGAAAATTACAACATCTTGGAGGATATACTGTAATACCCCAAGAACGTACCCCAATTATGTCTATGTATTGTAAACATGTTTTATATGTTGGTGAGATGAGTGTATATAAGATTATGTGTTTATTAGGCCAAAGAGCCTAGGAGTTAAAGGCCAAGAGCCTGTTTTTGTATATGTAATTATGAATATCATTAATATAATATATAAACATTGTTGTGTGCCGACCAACCATGAAGAAAGAGTGATGGGGGACAAAGATTCCATAGAATGGGTAAGGGAAAGGAGGCTGAAAGGTTGAAAGAGGGACTAAGCTTGAGGGATTAAGTCCTTGGGAATAATAATTTATTATTATTCCAAAGTGGTGTGAAAGGTATTATTTTATCCTAAGTCCTGGGAGAGGTAATGCATGCAGCTCCAATGTGTGGAAAAGGGAATGCATACTTTATGGAGTGCATACAGCTTCATGGGTGACATGTGTCAGCCCAGGCACATGCAATTTAACCCAAGAATTGAGTCGTGATGGGGGTTCATCCTTCATTATTATGTCCACTGTTTAAACTGTGTTACCTCTGTGATCAACCTTTGCTTAATTTTCTTGTCTGATAACCAGAACGGGAAGTTGACCAGTGTATTCCTCTAAATCTTGTGGCCTTTGTATTCGACCTTTGCAATATTCACGTACGCATACGAAACCTGAAATTGAGAGACCTCTGTGATCAATCAGTGTATTCCCGTAAATTAAGTCTGGTTTCTACGTTTGGCCTCCATCATCGACCTCTGCATAATTTCTTTTTCACGCACCTTGAAAACCAGTGGAAAACCCATGGACTGAACCATGTCTCCTATGTGTCCTATGAACCAGGTTTATCTACAAAATCTGAGTCCATCCGTAACTATTTGGGTTGCTGTCTTCTGTGAAAACTAAGCATACCGTAATTGCCTATGTTGTGTGTGTTTTAATTATGGGTTGTTGTGGCCACACAGTCCCTTGGTTGAGTGTGATTGGCTACTATCATATGTTCCTTACTGAGCCTTACTATTATCCTCCTTGTGTTGGAACAGAGTTGAAGAAGCAGGTTGTCAGGCCTATGTGAAACACTCTCTCAAGGTGAGAGAGGTGGTTGCGGTTGAAGAAGAAAGTTGTCAGGCCTGTGAGTGACTCTCTCCAAGTGAGAGAGTGCACAGATGAAGTGAAAAATCCTGGAAGGGGTCTTGTAGCTACCACAGATCTTGGATAATTCTGGTCCCACCTATTGCTGAAGCCCAAGGCAAGGGAGCTTTAGTAGTCAAAGGACTGTCTGGGTGACAGTGAAGGTGTATACTCCTGGGGTGGGACAGACATGTGGGGAATGAGAGTCTGTGAGAAGTGGGCATAAGTGGCTCCTGGGAGATAATCCATCCTCATAAACTATGTGTCTTCTTGTTGACCTTTCCTAGCCTAGGATTCCCTTTCTCAGTGGAGCTTAGTCCCAACTCGAGGGTGACCTACTGCTGAGAGTGATGAGAAAAATAGTCTAAGGCTGGGAGGTTCATGGAAGGTCTGCATGAAATTAGTGGTGTTATGCCAGTTTAAAAGATACGTATTAATTTTGTACTTAATTTATGTGTGATGCATGTCTATGTTTTGAAATCTTATCATGTATTCGGTTGAAAGTTTGAACTGTTGTTAATTCTATTTAAGTCTATATGACAACAATAACTCCATGTTAAATGTGTTAATTTTATTTAATGAAAATTATTTATAAGTGTATGTTCAACGTAGTGTCATTTCCCGACAATGGGGTTGATGGCCGAGAATGTTACAATATGGTATTAGAGCCCAAGGTTTCAACGATGATCCTGGATGTGTTGTATAAGTGGTCTTTGGACCCAAGGTTTTGAGTGGAAATGGTGTTCAGATGGAACCAATTTCGAACCTTAGAATGTTTTCGAGTTCCAAGGGGTTACTTGGCCATGTTACGAAGCTCATGAGGAGTAGCAGTATAATAAAACCATAGGTAGCGTGATATTTGACCATAGAGAGAGAGCGCTCAAAACATGGGGTGTTGGAGCCATGGGATCTGTTTGGGAAAAAGGAAAGTCCTTTATGACTGTTAGATCTGGAAAAGGTGCAGGAGGGTTATCCTAGAAGCCTTCCGGAGTTCAATAGTTGGAAGAAGTGGAATTCACTAAGGCATAAACTTCAGAAGATAATTTACACCATATATCGTAGGAAAGGACTGTGGACCGTTAAATCCATGTCCAGGAAAGCAAAGGAAATTTACTTCGGAGGATTTCAAGTTTGGAGTGTGACAAACTCCCAAAGTACCGAAGTAGATCACAACCGTCTGATTGTGAGGGTCACACGTTGGTAGATCGTGAACTCTAGGAGAAAGCGATCCAGGCAAAATCGAGTGTAGAGGAGTTGAAACTCCTGAAGCCTGAAGAATTGAAGTGGTGATTCATGATGATTTCACCTGAAGGTGATGTGGAAACATGGGTTGTGTGCCAAGTGTAAGTGGTTTCCAAACCATGGAAGATTGAAATGGAATTTGGAACGTGACGAGTGTCACCCATGTGAATGGGCCACATATCAGTTGCTAGTATTCTACCATGTGGCATCCTATGTGAGTAGGGTTAGTGGGGCTTGAGGTTACGTAATGTAGTTAAAGGTCGGAGGACCCACAGGGGCATTGATCACGATACATCAAGATCAATGGACAAGAGGCATTGTGGGGACCCAAGTTGCACGAAAGATAATTCTCCAAGGCGGTTCCGCAATCCAAACCGCGGTTTCACTGAGGGGTTACATGTCAGCGTCAATAGAATTGTGGGATGAAAGGTGGGTTATTGCAAACCACCGTTGCATACCACCGCAATTGGGAAATCGTTAAGTGATGTGATGTAATAACATCACCTTAGGTGACGTGGAAGTGTTCAGATATTAATGGTTCAGGGTGTGTGGATGTGAAATATTCTGAAGTCCCGATGTCCTAGAACTCAAACACCGAGGTTTCACAACAAGTGTTAGCCATAGGATGCTGGGTAGACGTGGACCATTGATCCACCCTACTGCGCGAGTTCGGTAACTCAAAAATCCAGGTGAGTGTTGTGTTATGCTTGGAAATATTCTGAAGCCAAAGGTTGAAGGTCCAAGTGCGTTCTTATTGATATAGCGCTTGGTCATGAACCATGGTCGCATGGCTTGGGGAACTGAGAGAAAGGGGTTAGTGCCCAAAAAATTAGCAGAGAAGAGCTATGAAAGAAGAAATCTATGGGAATTCTTGATTGAACGAGAATCATAGAGAATGAAAACTGAATGTTTTATTGAATCAGATTTGTTTATGAATTTTGTGGGATTTGTTAAGGAATGATGGCATGAAAAATTATGGTTGTCTACATATTGTGTTTGCAGAAGTTTAACGAGTGCCAGAACCAATTAGAGTTTCCACTGAGTGAAAAGAAATGGAAGAGGCATGGATTTATTCCAGTTCAGAGAATGAAATAAAAGGGATGTATTTTCATTTGGGAGTTGAAGGGTCGAACTCCAATGGGAATGGAGAAGATATAGATAAGGAAGGTCATATGATGAAAATAATTGAAAGATTGCAGAAAGATTCCCAAACTCACCGAGAAGATAGCATAAATCTCATGAAATCTAAGGAACAACAGGGAGAATTCAACTTAAAGTTGATGAAGAGTCTGGAGAGAATAAAAAAGATGTTGGAAAAGGAGAGAGACTCAAGAAAAACAGGGAGTCACCAGACTTCTGAGGGAATAATATCAAGGAGTGTTGGTAGACACCATCATCACTCCCAAGGTCACTCCAAGAGGAGGGAAAACAGTAGTTCAAGCACATCGCCTACCAAAAAGAACAGGATATATGGAGTGGATGAACTAAAGGGTGAAATCAACAATATTAATCCTCCTATGTTTTATGGAGAACACAAGAAGGAGGAATATGTCAAAACATGGTTGCTTGGCATGAGAAAATATTTCCAACTGCAGAATTATTCCTCTCATGCAGAAGGAAGAATTGTGATGTATCAACTGAAGGGAAAGGCATCCATGTGTTGGGATCAACTTGTTCAGGTACAACACATTAGAGAGAAAGATATCACTGGGAAATAATTCAAGAGATATTTCGAGAAGAAATATTTGACCAAAAGATACTACAACAGAAATATGAAAGAGTTCTTTGAACTCAAGCTGGGCAACATGACCATTGATGAATATGAGCAAAGATTTTTGGAATTGTTGAAGTATGTTTCATTCATGAAGGATGCGACTGTCAACATTCAGAGGTATCTAAGTGGATTTCCACCTTCCATTGGTGACACGATTATGTATGATGATCCTAATACTATGGAAGAAACGATAAGAAGAGAGAATTTTTTATATGAGTAGTAAAGAGAGAAGCATACTTTCTGAAAATCTTGGGAAGACAAGAATAAATTCAAGATGGATCAGAGGAAGAAGGGAACCAAGCCACCCTTTTTTAGAAACATTCCCCAAGGACAACCATCTTTTAGAGAGCCCAGGAAGGATGAAGTGGGTGGGCAAATGCCAATACCATCACCTATGGAATGTTGGGGTTGTAAAGGGAACCATAGGTACACAGATTTCACCCACATAAATGATAAAGTGAGAGTTGTTCACAATGTACAATAGGATGAAACAATGGAGGACATAGGTAGTAGAATGCCAAGAATCTACGCAGCCCTGGACAACAAGCAAGATGAATATATGTCACACATTATTGAACTGGAAGGTATGATCAACAACCATGGATTTACTATTCTAATTGATTAAGGGGATAGCCATAGTTATATAGATCATAGAGTGGTGGAAAGTTTGCAATTGTCGAGAAGAAAACATGAAAATTCTTGGTTAGTGCATATGGCTACAAGAACCAAGATAAAAGTCACTGAGCTGGTTAAGTTTTGTCTTGTGTACATGAATGGACTAAGAAAAAAGGTTGAATTGAATATTTTTCCTTTAGGTTCTTATGACTGTCTAATTGGGATGGAATGGTTGGACCAAACCCATGCCATATTGGACTGTCGTAACAAGGCATTCACTTTCCTGGATGAGGAAGGAAATCAAAAAATAGTCCAAGGAATTTCCAGAGTTGTTTCTATCAGAGAAATCTCAAAAATGCAGCTGAAGAAGTGCTACAGGAAAGGCTTCCAATTATTTGCATCCCATGTGGAGGAAGCATCTAAGGATGAGGTCTCAATGATTGGAGATCATGCGATACTAAACGAGTTTGAATATGTATTTCAGGATATACCCAAACTACCCCCGAGGAGAGATATTGACTTCTTTGTAAACCTGATGCCTGGAGCAGCTTCAGTGTCAAAAGATCCTTATAGAATGAGTATGCCAGAGTTGAAAGAGCTGCAATTGCATCTTGAAGAGCTTCTGAAGAATGGGTATATATGCCCAAGTGTGTCACCTTGGGGTTCCTTGGTCCTGTTCATGAAGAAGAAGGATGGGACGTTGAGATTGTGTATTTATTTCACACAATTGCATAAAGTAGTTGTAAAGAACAAATATCCTTTGCCGAGGATTGATGACTTCTTCGATCAGTTGAAGGATGCGAAGATATTTTCGACGATAGACCTCAGGTCGAGATATCACCAGGTAAGGATAAAGGAGRAAGACATCAGCAAGACTTCCTTTAGAACAAGGTATGGTCATTATGATTTCAAAGTGGYGTCGTTTGGACCGTTGAATGCACCCGTTGTTTTTATGTTCCTGATGAATGGTTTACTCAAGGACTATCTATACAAGTTTGTCATAGTATTCCTGGATGAACTTCTGGTGTATTCCAAGTCRGAGGAAGAGCATGAACAACATATGAGGATGGTGTTGCAGGTGCTAAGAGAGCACCAWWTGTATGCCAAATTGAGAAAGTGCTTGTTTTATCTAGAGCAGATCCATTACTTGGGGCATATTATTTAAGAGGATGGGATAGTTGTAGATCCTGAKAAGATTGAGGCCATCAAAGAATGTTTAGCACCAAAAACCGTGACCAAATCCAAATCCTTTATTGGTCTAGCTTGTTATTACAAAATGTTTATCGCAAGTTTCTCAAGGATAGCTTACCCTATCACTTCCTTACAAAGGAAGGAGAAGAAGTTTCAGTGGACAAAGGATTGTGAGAGAATCTTCTAGCAATTGAAGCAAATGTTAAATAGTGCTCCAATCCTGAGGATTGCAGATCCGAATGAAGACTTTGTAATGTGTACAAAAGCATGCAAAGAAGGAATGGGAGGAGTCCTCAGTCAAAATGGATTCGTAATTTGTTATGAATCCAGGAAGTTGAAAGAGCATGAAAATAACTAAGCAACTCATGATTTGGAATTGGAAGCCATAGTACATGCTCTAAATAAATGGATTCATTATGATGGTCACAGACCCCGACCCTCTGTCTGAGATTTGCTCAAGATCATTCTAAATTCTCCTTGAGACGAAGCGGCTCTCTCAGATCCCTATTGGAACCTCATGAATCCGATCCACAGGTCCTTCATGAAAACTCCACCTACACAATGTGCACTACGTGTGAGTCTTCACCTCCATGCGACCACAACCCGGGCCTTAGTACAAGTGCCTTTCGTGGCTCGCGATCTCGCGAGTTTGTGAGTTGAAGACCCTCAACTCCAAACCTTAGATACCCGAGATGCGATACAGGTATGTCTCCTTCCTTGCTAGTCCCTCTACAAGCGACCACTGGCTAGGGCCTAACTCTAGCACCCCTTGCAAATCTCAACTTCACGAGTTGGAGTGTTGAGCCCTCGTGCTCCTCCTTTGCGAATTCCCGAGCATGATAAGTCAGTGATGGGTTCACCCCTTCCAAGGTAACGTGTGTATGCCACATGTTGCCTACTTCCCTCATTTTTTTGCGCTCTATGTTTGCGCCACCTATAAACCACATGGTCCCCACCTAACGGATGTGACACATGTTCGCTCGAGCCCTCGGTACTTGACACTTCTCAACTCTAGTGATCATGGTGCAACGGCTCGACACTTCACAACTTTAGTGATCAGGGTGAAACTCCTTCATTTTCTGAAACCCTGATACACGATGTAGCGAGACGTCAAATCTCATGGCTCTCCTTCCTCCTCGATTGATGGTTTAGGTCGAATTGTGATCTCGCGACCCAGGGATTTGTAGCGCAAAAGTCTCCACCTCCCAGCTCACGATATCCGAATTTACGATATGATCCAAATCTCTACCACCTGTCCTCCAAAATGGATGGTCCTGATTCTTTCAAGACTTTAATGAGTCGTCTTCCTTCTGTTGTTACAAGGTTTCAACCTTGTGCACCTTTTCTGGATCCGACGTCTCAGGGCAGCTCGACACTTCTCCCTCGAAGCTTCTGCCATATGTTCTACCCTTCTATGTAGCTTCTGAGGGACTTAAAACCCTCACACCTTCTTCCAGATCTAATGGCTATCGGTCCCCTTGTGCTAGATCTGACGACCCAGATCTATTCTCTTGTGTTCTCTTCTATGTGCGTGGACGTACACTCCGATGGTCCAAATATCATCCTTCCAGTGTCGATCCAACGACCGCTATGCTCCTCCTCCTGAGATTTTTGGCTTTTTGACTTAGAATATTTTCCAAGTCTCGATGGTATTGACCTTCGACTCTTCCTCTTGCGAGCCCAGTTCCTTTAGGTCTCCTCTACATTATAGAAACACTTCCCCTCCGAAGATTTGTCCACTTAGAAACCTCGAAAGGTTTTATCTGTGCGGATTCTTCTTGCACTTTCTCTTCTATGATTATGGACTTAGAACAAGTCCACTCTCAAACATTCCTAGTTCTCCTGAGATTTCAAATGACTCATATTCAAGACCATTTCTTGAAAAGAAATGCCTCATGCCCTCTTGGTATCCTTCTACTCGATGCACACCTTGCAGAGTCTACAGGGTATTCAACAACCCTATGAGTGTCTTCTCCTTGACACTTCTCCTATTTCAAAACTAGAAAGAGTGTTCTTCTTAGTGCACTCCTTGCACTCACTTGGTTCCCTCGTGACAGAGATTCTACAGAATCCTCAGTGACTCTATATTCTTACTGAACTCAAAACAGAGTTCTCCTCAATGCATTCTATGCATTTTCTCGATGCCCTCCTCACAAAGCCTTTACAAAATTCTCACGAATTCTACTTCTCCTCTCTGTTCTCTCCTCTTCAAAGTTCTCCTTCAAGGTGTTCAACAACCTTGAGGCTTCTTCCTTGAGTCAATGACTTCCTCTGCTGCACCCTCCTTGCACAAATCTATCCAAATTCTGCATAATTCAGAAGTGCACTCCTTGCACTAGCTTACAGAACCCGCAATGTTCTGTCATGGAACCTCTTGCATGAAGCCACAAAGAACCAGACTTGGAATCAAATAAATCTGAAAAGATAGTGAAAGTTATCTATCCCTGCAAATGCACATCTAACAGACATCTATAGCATGTCATAAACACATAAAGACATTCATCAACATACATAGAATAACATGCAGGAAAAAATTCTCTGATTGTATTAATATGAAATGCCTCATTACAATGTGAGATCGGACTGCAACAGAGTCACGAATTCCTCTCTTCTCTCCCCTATTCTCCGTCTTCTCTATAGACTCATCCCCTAAAGATACAAAGGATATTTTTACAAAAGGGGATCCTCGAGAGCTTCCCTCCATCCTCACCAACTCTCATTAATTACAATGAATTACATTGAATGGGCCATCTAATCCGAATTTGATCTAGATCCCCATCAACATTTCATCCATTAAAGGCGACACAAACTACAACATGCTCAAAGGCACAGCTTGGTTGTACCAGCCTTACAAACATTTAATACATTAAATTCAAATGTGAAAAACGAAAGGGTTGCACCTCTCTCCTTCCATTGAATGTGCTCTTGTTGTGTTGGCTAGCTGGCGCTTGATGACATGGAGTGATGCTTCTACATCACATTAACATTACCTCATGGGAAGGAGGTTTGAATTGAGGAAATACCATAATGGTCTGAAGTATTTGTTTGATCAGCCAACCTTGAATGCTAGATAGAGTAGGTGGTTGGAGTTTCTCTGTGAGTACGATTTTGATATCAAGAATATCAAAGGGAAGGAGAATAAAGTGGTTGATGCACTTAGTAGGAGAGTGCATGAATTACATGCTATAGCCATTAGCATGTACTGAACTGATATTAAAAGCATAATTTTGGAATATGCAATTGAAGATTTGCAATACATGGAGTTGGTAGCAAAGATACAACAAGGTAAGATGCCACAGAAAGTGGAAAATTATAAATTGGAGGCTGATCGAACACTTTTGTACAAGAACAAAATTTATGTACCTATTGTCTAGGACTTGAAACTGATGATTTTGAATGAAATGCATAATGTGCCTTATGCAGGGCACGCTGGATATCAGAAGATTGTGGTAGCAGTCAAGAACCATTACTTTTGGTCAGGTTTGAATAAATAGATTGTTGAATACATCGCCAGATGTATGGAGTGTCAGAAGGTTAATGCTGAGCACAGACACCTAGTAGGGTTGCTACAACCTTTACCCATTCCTAAGTGGAAGTGGGAAGTGTTGACAATGGATTTCATCACGGGATTGCCCATAACCGACAAGCAACATGATTCAATATTGGTGGTGATGGACAAGCTTACAAAAGATGCCCATTTTATTCTATTAAAGACTACTCACAAGGCAACAGATTTTTCCGACATATTTATGAAGGAAGTGGCACGATTGCATCGAATTCCCAAGACAATTGTGTTTGAAAGAGAGCCAAAATTTACCTCAAATTTCTGGAAAGGGTTATTCAAGGGGTTCAAAATGAATTTGAACTTTAGTATAGCCTATCATCCTGAGTCTGATGGGCAGTCTGAGAAGTTGAACAAAGTAATATAAGACATGCTAAGGATGTATGTGATGGACAGACCATCGAAATGGGAAGACTACCTACATTTGGTAGAATTCAACTACAACAATGGGTATCAAGCATCATAGAAGATGATCCCATTTGAAGAACTTTATGGAAGAAAGTGCAATATTCTAGTAAGCTGGGATAATCCAGCTCATAGAGTAGTAGTTGGGCCAAAGTTGCTCAAGGAAATGGAAGAGCAAATGCTGAAAAGTTATGTTGATAAGAATAGAACCCACAGAGAGTTTAAAGTGGGTGACCATGTTTTCCTGAAAGAAAAAGCCAATAGAAGCTCTGTGAAGCTAGGAAGATTCTCCAAGTTGGCAGCCAAATTTTGTGGGCCATTTGAAATCCTTGATAGGATTGGGCCAGTTGCATATATGTTTACATTACCTGCATCCATGACTGTACATAATGTGTTTCATGTTTCATTTCTTAAGAAATATATAACTGATGCTAATCATGTTATCGATTGGAGTGTGATTCAGGTGGATCAAGAAGGTGTCTTGCAAATGCATCCTGTGGACATATTGGACCAGAAAAAAAAACAACTCTGGAATCGAGCTATAGGGCTTGTAAAGGTCCATTGGAATTGGTACAGTCCTGAGAACGTGGCATGGGAGCATGAGGATGCTATGCGGAAAAAATACCCGAATCTTTTTGAAGATTTTGGAAATCTTGTTGATCGTGTGTAAACATTGCACTGAGGATAGTGAAAAAATAAGGGGAGGGGATTGTAATACCACAAGGATATGCCCTAGTTATCTCTATGTATTGTAAACATGTTTTATAGGCTCGTGAGCCAAGTGTATATAAGTTGGTGGGATTATGTGTTTATTAGGATAGAGAGCCTAGGAGTTAAATTCGAGGAGCCTGTTTTTCTATATGTAATTATGAAACTCATTAATATAATATATAAAAATTGTTGCATGTTAACCGACCACGAAGAAAGAGACATGGGGGAATAAGATTCCACAGAATCGGTAAGGGAAAGGGGGATGAAAGGTTGGAAGAGGGGCTAATATTGAGGGCTTAAGTCCTTGGGAATAATAATTTATTGTTAATCCAAAGTGGTGTGAAAGGTATTCTTTTATCCTAAGTCCTAGAAGGGGCAACACATGCAGCTCCAATATGTCCAAAAGGGAACTCATACTTGATGGAGTGCATGCATATTCATGGGTGACATGTGTCAGCCCAAGCACATGCAATTTAACCCAAGAATTGAGCCGTGATGGGGGTTCGTCCTCCATTCTTCCATCTACTATCTAAATCATGTTACCTCTGTGATTGACCTTTCCCTAATTTTCTTGTCACGAATTCTTGATAACCAGAACTGGAATTCGACCAGTGAATTCCTGTGAATCCCGTGGCCTTTGTATTCAACCTTTGAAATATTCACGTATACATCTGAAACATGAAATCATGAGACCTCTATGATCGACCAGTGTATTCTCATAAATTTCGTCTGGTCTCTGCGTTTTTCCTCCATCATCGACCTTTGCATAATTTCCTTATCACACACCCTAGAAACCAGTGGAAAACCCGTGGACTGAGCCATGTCTCCTCTATGTCTTGTGAACCAGGTTTATCCACACTGCAAATCAGAGTTCGTTCTTAACTATTTGGGTTGTTTTCTTATGTGAAACCTGAGCATACTGTAATTGCCTATGTCATGTGTGTTTTAAATATGGGTTGTTGTGGCGATGAAATCCCTTGGCTGAGTGTGATTGGATACCATCATTTGTTCCTTGTTGAGCCTTACTATTGTCCTCCTTATGTTGGAACGAAGATGGAGAAGCAGGTTGTCAGGCATGTGTGCAACAATCTCTCCAGGTGGGAGAGGTGGTTGTGGTTGAAGAAGCAGGTTGTCAGGCCTGTGAGCAACTCTCTCCAGGTGAGAGAGTGCGCGGAGGAAGTGAGAACACCTGGAAGGGGTCTTGTGGCTACCACAGAGGTCGTAGAATTCTGGTCTGGCCTGTTGTTGAAGCCCAAGGCAAGGGAGGTTTCGCAGTCGAAGGACTGTCAAGGTGATAATGGAGGTGTATACTCCTTGGCAGGGATGATTTTAAGGATGGAAATTTATTTTAAAATGTAGAAACCTTGGCAAATATTACTAATCCTTCATATGCCAACTATAAATGTTTGGTGATATTTTTGTAAAAATATTCAAATTTCTAAGGATTTTATATAGTTTTTATAAAATTTTGGTGAATTTTAAGGTAAAATAATTTTATCCTATATAATTTGGGCGAATCATTTTTAAAATAGAGAATCTCATTTTTCGAAAAACCATGGAAAATTAGCCCAAGAGCGAAATTTAGCCCCTAAAATCATCCATGCTCCTTGGGTGGGACATGCATGTGGGGAATGAGAGTATGTGAGTAGTGGGCATAATTGTCTCTTAGGAGAGAATCCATCCTCATAAAATATGTGTCTTCATGTTGACCTCGCCTAGCCTAGGATTCCCTTTCCCGGTGGAGATTAGTCCCAGCTCGAGGGTGACCTACTGCTGAGAGTGATGAGCAGTGCGGTCTAAGGCTGGGAGGTTTGTGGAAGGTCTCCACGTAGTTGGTGTTGATATGCCAGTTTAAAAGATAAGTACTAATTCTGTACTTAATTTGTATGTGATGCATTCCTATGTTTTGAAATGTTATCATGTATTCCATTGCAAGTTTGAACTGTTGTTAATTATATTTAAGTCTGTATGACAACAGTAACTCCATGTTAAATGTGTTAATTTTATTTAATGAAAATTCTTTATAAGTGTATGTTCTATGTAGTGGCGTTGCCCGATAGTGGGATTGATGGCCGGGGACATTACATATACAATGGCTCTATTCTAAAGATCTCGTGGAATCTTTAATTACAAAGGCCTCAAAATTAAATTGATGTTCCCTCAATGGGATCCAGACAAGTGAAAGTGTGTTGCGCTGGATATTGAGTCATCTTCCACCAAGCCTCATTACATAATGATGATGATGCTCCTGCATCAAAAGGCAATTAAAGGAAAGGTAAAGCAATACAAGGTAAGAAATGG
>ML798554.1:80479-102004 GCA_009831015.1 Picea engelmannii | reverse complement strand
CATGTTCTTAGAATGTGTGCATGTTCCTAGAGTGCATGTGGTTTATTAGGAATGCATGTGTGCATTCTTAGGAACACTCACACATTATTTATAATTCAAATTATTTTAGGTGGGAATGAAAACTTTAGTATACATGTATGATGACTTGGTTTCCTCATATTTATGTTCACTATGACAAACTCAGTGGTTTGGTTTGCAAATAAATAAAAACCTCCATTTTTATGAATGCCTCTCTATATCTTTGGTTTTTGACATTATTTTTCTAGAGGCTATATAAATTAGTTGTTGATGAAACTACAAACATAGATAGAGTTGGATATGTAGATACAAAATATATCTATGTCAGATCTTCAGATACAAAATACATATTTTTTCATATATATCAAAATCTTAGAATACATGCCTTTTTTATTTCTGCTATAACCTTTTCCACTGTGTATTTTTGTTTTAGCTATATTCATCAACACTTTCCAGCAAGCTAGTTTTGTTTGCTTCTCCTCAAGGAAAGAAATCATATCTACACTTAATTGTGAAAACATGTCCATTATAGGCACTCTGGAACACCCCTCCCCTACAGGTAGAAATACAGTCAATCCAAGATAGATGAAGCCATAACAAATGACCACTTCACCAACATGCAACGGCAAGAGTAGTGCACGGGTTGGTAGCTCGAAAGACGAGGCAAATACCATAATTAAGTTGAAAGGTGTACACCTATTGATCATGGGCACATTTATTACGCCGAAAGGCTTACACCTATTGATCATGGGCACATTTAATAGGTTTTTGGTGCTTAATCACTTTTGTATGGACACGATTAAATATTGATGGAATATTCTTAGTAGTTCCAATAAATCAATGGTTGTGATTTCAACCACTAACTTCCTCACTTTTATAAAGACATCAGTTTACATGTTTATTTTTTTACTTTTACATAATCATATTTAAAATTTACTATGGTGGCTAGTTGATTGCCACATATGAGTGATTAGGGTTTCATTTTTTAGGCCAACCTAAACCTTTGGCCTTCACTAGCCACTTTTGGACACACTGCCTCCTTTCAGCCAACTCTTTCTCCTGTCCACCTCTGGGCCGTTTCTCTTTCCAGACAGTTCAGTTTTTGCAAGCCGTCCTTTCAACGTTTACCAGCCACGAATTTGTGACTATACTAGTATGGACCAATTGAAATTTAGTATTTTAAAGTATTTTAAATTAGTAGCTACAAAGACGAGGCAAATAAGGTAAGAAAGATTCCTAGTCTCCTTGAGTTACACATAGATCCACCGGGTCTCGCACCAAATCTGAACACAAAAACTATCTAGATATACTGGTTATGCTGCGCACAAAAACCATTGTCCGGATTCTTTTGATACTTAGGGTTTCTCTTTTGATACTTAGGGTTTTATCTCTTGATACTTAGGGTTTATCTTTTAAGATGAAGATGATCACAGTATGGAAAGCTCTAGTGTTAGCATTGGCATTTCAAGCGGCAGCAATGGGGCTTGCAGCAGGTGCCATCTCCTGCGCTACGGCGATCCTTGATCTTCTCCCCTGACTTTCCTTTGTCACGGGGGACGCTGTTAACCCCACTGTGGCATTCTGCAACGACGTTAAGAGTCTGAACGCTGCGGCTACCTCTAGTCCCCTCAGACAAGCGGTGTGTAGATGCATCGAATCTGTCGCTGGTACCTCCACCGACGACTCCAGAAACGTCGTCAACCTACTCTCTCTCTCTCTGTGGCGTCAACGTCGGCATTCCCATCACCATTTCCATCAGCTGTGACGCGTACTCATTATTTCCCTTCCCTTCATCATCGTTGCTTCTTGTTTTATCAATATTAATCATCGTTGCTTCTTGTTTTCTTTTTCTGGATTGATATATATGTGTTTAAGGTGTTTATATATATATATATATATATATGGTTTTCTTAACAACCACCGAGAAGGACACGACTGCTAACGAAGGAATAAAATTCTATAAATAAATAAATATTCTATAAAATTCTAACCATTAAATAAACATACTATAGAATGAATGTTTATAGGGAGGAACACTTCATTACTTAATAGTAACAATCCTTTTTAATTATTTAAAGATGACACTCGTTCTTAAAGCTATGCATTTGAGATATAAAGAATTTGAATATATTTGTTTAATTGTGAGATGTGGAATTTGTTTGATCTAAACACTAAAACCATGAATGTAACTTAAAGTAGCATGCCCACTTATTATTTGTTATATGTGTTGATTTGAGTATTTAATGAATGTAATATGATAGCATGCCCACTTATTATTTGTTATATGTGTTGATTTGAGTACATGAATGTAACTTAAAGTAGCATGCCCACTTATTATTTGTTATATGTGTTCATTTGAGTATTTAATGAATGTAATATGATAGCATGCCCACTTATTATTTGTTATATGTGTTGATTTGAGTATTTAATGAATGTAATATGATTGTATTAAATTTACATGTTTGAATTTTTTATTATTCAAATCTATTTTTGTAATGTCCATTATTATTTAAGGTAAGAAATCATCCTTGTTAGGATCTTAAATATGTGGTTACTAATGAAATTCATTGTTGCCCTAAGTTTAAAACTCTAGGCTTGAAATTATCACCAACAATTGGTTTAGTTGCCTCAAAAAGACAAAGTTATTGAAAAAACCATATATATGCCATGAAGATCATAATAATGGGAGATACAAATTGAATTAATAAAAGAGAAATTGAGTTTTCATAGAAATAAATCTAGATAGTTTGGATTGAATAGAAAATACTATGTGATGGTCCCCCACCCCCACTAATTGTTTTGTGTTATGTGTGTTGATTTGAATATCTAGTGAACGTAAGATGATTGCATTAAATTTAGATGTTTTTTTTTTCTTATCATTCAAATCCATTATTCTAATTTTTATTAGTGTCAAAGGTAAGGCCTTATACTTGTTAGAATATCAAATATGTTGATAGCAATGAACTTTATTGTTGGCCTAAGTTTAGAACCTAGGGTTTGAAATTATCACCAATAGTTGGTTTAGTTTCATGAAAAAGACAAAGCTATTGAATAAAGCATAGATATGTCATGAATACCATCACAATGGGAGATACAAATTGGATTCATAAAAGATAAATTGAGTTTTCATAGAAATAAATCCATATATTGCTACATATAAACCCTAAAGCATGGAAGGATATGTATCTTTACTTAGCAAGAACAAAATACTTTTTTCTTATTTTCCTATTTTATTGTGTGCATGGATAAAAATGTAGGAGGAAATTAATACTCTAGGGAATTCCCAAGAAACATTGGTGGGGTATCAAGCAAAGATCAAGAGACTAAAAATATTAGAGAGTAAGTGGAGTTGAGCAATTGATTTCTAGTTTAGTAGAGTCAAAGGGGGATACATTGTGGAATTAACTATTGAATATCATAATTCCTTTAGTATTCTCGAATGAGAATGTGTGGATTGATGGAGAGCTAGACTATTAGAGGAAATACCACTATATACTGAGATGGTGTTTATCGAAAAATCATTGATGCAAAAAAGAACTAACACCACGGTAAGCATAAGTCATAGGGGGTAGGAGAAGAAATAAGGAAGATGGGATAAGAAGATAAAAATTAAAATGGATCCACATACATAGAAGAATTAAAGAGTAGAAAGATACAAAAGAAGAAATGTGTTTAATGAGGTAGTTTAGAAAATCTAGTTTCATAGTTCAAAGAAAAGGGGAGAAAACATTGTATATAATAGTATAGGGTAAGGACAATACAAATGAAAGAAGTTCGAAAAGAGGTCGTTGTTATAGATTCCATGCTAGAGGTGCACATATAGGAGGTAGGGTCATTATAGGGGTACAATGTGTAGGAGGAGATGCTTTTATCTCACTCTGAAATAGATTATAATAGAGTAGATGTAGGTGGTGTTGGATCCCATTGGTTGATAAGAAATGGTGAAGATAGAGATGAAAATGTTGATATCGATGTTGGTGATGACTGAATTGAGAGTAAGGAAACTTTAGTAGTTTCATATCTATTCAATAAAATCATACTAGAATATCCATACGGGTCCAATGAAGAAGGTGTTGGGGAAGTAAATTGGCAGTAAAAACTTTTTGAACCACTGTACATGTTATCAAGAGAAGAATAAATTTTCATAGCAATGCCGATCGTGACTATAATTCTATAGAGAATAGGAGGATGATAAAATAGAGGAAGTATAGTGGTGAAGAGTTAAAATTTTTAAATGGTAGGAGTTGATACCATGCTTAGACTTCATGTGTTTTATGGAACTCGGAAGGACGTTGTAGAAAAAAACTATTTCATATGAAAACACATATGGATAAATAATAAAATTATAGATGAAGTAGTGAATTATACATATTTTTTTTGTAAGCTTATAATGCCAAAGCTATTAACAACAATTATGAACACTAACACAACCCTTCGTTGAAGTTCACAAAAATGAAAGTGATAGAAATGGAGCCCCTCCTACAAGAGATTAAACACCTCTATTTGAGCCCATAGATATAGACAATATTAGAATAAATTGGGTATCTTAGAACCTCTAATATGTGTGTGCGTGTGTGTGTGTGTGTGTGCATGTGTGTGTGTTAGTGTGTGTGTGTGTGTGTGTGTGCATGTGTGTGTGTTAGAGAAAGAATGTCATACAAAAAAATATGTCCCCATAGATTTTGGGTTGGATATATTTGTTTAATTGTGAGAGTGATATATGGAAAAAAAAAACTTCTTCCCCTACATGTGCAACATTAGTATATTGTAACATCCCACTCTTATTCTTTGAGGAAAGTTGTTTGCAAGTGATTCAGATTATTATACTATTGGTCATTGATTATGATTATGAGGCATTATGGATGTGATTATATGTTATTTTGTTGTATTGACTTAGACATGTTCTATTGACTCATTTCTCCTGAGTGTGCAGAATTTGGACCTCAAGGATGTTGAGCCATCGATGAAACACTTGAACTCTGGATCGAGTAAGGGAGTGGACTATTGGGGTTTTATTGTTGTATATATATGACATGTGTGCATCTAATTAGATGTTATGATTATGGATTTTGTTCTTACATGATTCGTTGATGATGCAGGCTGACGATAACTTGTCGAACATAATCACATGTGGAGTAGAGGGGTCATGCATGACTACGAGAGACGTTGAGGGAGAGGTGTGGACAATAGCCCTGCCATAGCCTACTAGCACTCCCGCCATGGATCGAACTATAGGTTAATGACTACCTAGTTCGAGAAGAACCATGATGTCGTGAGGGAAAACTACGACAGTTTCTCACGATGATTCTAAGGGGCACGCAATAAGGGAGGGGCCTTATTCCTTAGAGGCCCTTAGTCTCCCACTTGATCACCTCATGGAGTATTGACTCTAGGGGTTTTGATGTCTACCAAGTGAGTCAAGAGGTGAGTGGCACCCTTGGAGCATAGAGTGCATCCTGAAGAGCACGTCACACTAGAAAAATAGAATAAGGTCTGTGGAACCCTTGGAGCGTGTAGTGCGTCCTAAAGGGACCATCGTGCAAGGGAAACATAATGAGGTGAGTGGAACCCTTGGAGAACCTACTGCATCCTGAAGGCCACGTCGTGTTGTTAAATAATAAATGAATAAACCCATATGGGCATAGAGCGAATAACGTGATGAGAAAGTTTTAAAACAATTTCACTAATAAAATGTCGCCCAACCTAGGAAAATAAACTCTAGGTCTAAGTGATACTTGTGATGATGATGATAGATCTCTTCTGTTATGCATAATGTTATGATGTAGGATTTTACACTTGAATGACTTAGCTTGTGGGAGTTGGGATACCCATCTCGGTGAGGAATGGTAGCTCAGACTTGCGAGGTGAGTTGGGAGCTAGTTGATGTCTGGTTCATTGTGCGTGGCCCCCTTATGGCTCCGGGGAATAAGGGGGAAGAAGAGTACCCCTAGCATTGGCTGGGAGGTACCAGTGAAGTCTCATCGGTCAACAAGCGAGAGATGCACAGAGTGTGTGGGATGACGAGTCAGAGTGGACAACTTGGGCTACGGTATGCTTACTTTTATTTTGCATGGTAGATTATTAATATACTTTACGCTTTTAATTATGTATTTTTATTTGGGTAAAGAAAATGTTTCTTAGCATTTCAACCGAGAACTTAATTTTCCCCATGAGCCTTAAGCTCATTGTTTGACTTGATTCCTTTGGATTTCGATCCCTGAATGTTGTGACTGTCTGATTGGTTTTATTTATTTGTTGTGAAGATTTGTGCTTTTTAATTTTTCCTCACCCCTAGTTCGTCAGTCCACGCATAAGCAGTCGACCAGTAGTTGAATCGACGGTCGACACTTCGGTGCATAACAACCTATAGATTCTAATGCTCTGCTTTTCTCTGCGTGGATGAGGAGCGAAGGATGTTTATGCCTAGCCATCTATCCCTGTTGATTGTTCTTGGCTGATTGAGGGTCATTGTGCCCTCTTGTGTTTGATTTTTCTGCCTTGATTGATTCATTTATGAACGATTATCCTCTACGTTTGATCTTTGCATTTGTTGAGTTGAACACTTTTAACAACTCTGTGTTTTGTTATATTTTTATGGAAATATCATCCGCGTTTCAATAACTTCAACCACAAATTGTCCTCTGCAATTTATTATCATTGGAAGACGATTTTACCTTGCATTTTAGCACATGAACCACAATGAACCTGCCCATGATTGAATGCAATGGAATTTTATTTACACAACAATTTTTTTTTTAGTTTTTTTTTTTTATGGATTGGCAGTTCATTTACTTGCGAATTTCTATTTTTATTACACAAAGATTTTCATCTTTTTTTATGGTGAGCCATTGCCATTATTTCTGACCATGATTTGCACACTTTCAACCACGTCTTTCCTCTCTTTCAACCACACCTTCAGCCACTTCTTCTCTGTGTTTTATTATAATTGATGGCAAATTTTACCAGGCATTTTTTGCCAAACATAGCTTATTATACACCCAATCAATCGTCTCACAACGCTTTGGGCTTCCTAGTCCCACCCAATATTTCCAGTGTTTTACCTGAGGTAGCTAGTTTTTTTTACAGTGGTTAATTAGCGAATTTGTACTCCTGATTCTTACAAAATTACTTACATCTTTTACTCTGCATTGATCACTTAATGTTTGCACTTTTATGCATAATCTTTTACGTGGGTGGCTTGCAACCATTTTCATTTAGCTACAGTCTCCTCCTTCGTAGGAAAAAACTTATTTGAATGACAGTAGTAAGATTGCAACTCAACAATATAAGATTATGACAAACAGTGGTTTTAACACCTCTAGACCATGTTTGGGAAATTCTTACATGTGCAAAGAATTTCGTGACTCTGGGTGGCTTCTTCGATTTTCCCAACCTGTTAATTATTTTGTGACTACGTTGAATTCCCTTACTTGTCTGATAACGATGGTGGAACAACGTATCCTTTGCTTACCATTTTTATTGTGATTAAATTAATTATGATGGATAACATTGTATGAAAATGATCCTTTTTTTTTAACATATTTTAACGCATGGATTTTCGTTTTTTCTGTGTTTCCATCCATTAATGACAACTCTATCCTTTATTATTGGCTGTGAATTCACCTGCTATAAAATCACACGATTTTACCTTTTTCTGAGTGCATTCATTATGATTTTATTGTATGTTGGACAATGAGTCCATACCTTGAATGGCTGCGACCAAATTTGGACAGCCTTATCTTTGCTAGATAGTCATCCGTTTAGATACCATTTTCAAATGGTTAATAGACAACCTGTATGATGTTATTTGATATTCTTAGTTGTAATTGTAAATTGTACGCCGCTAGTTTAGTCAACAATGAGATACTTTATTTTTTTCCTTACACAACAATGGCTTATCCTTTTAGATGACAAAGGGAGGGTCGATAGTATGGATATAGTCACAACAAAGGGAGGGTCAATAGTATGTATATAGTCACAACAAGTCCTTATTGTAAGCAGTGATTACACGTTTTTCCTCTTCCTTCTTTTAGTGTTAAGATGCAAATTATGTGACAACGGATTACATTCCAACGAGTTATTGGATTGATAAGTCGTAGCATTTACCTTCTAATCGATTTTTTCTTTGTGGTTTAAGTGGGTGTTCAGTTGCACTAAAACCCTTTTTCTCAGTGTACAGTTCGGGGTTTAAAGGATAGAAACCACAAAAGTTACGAACTAGTACCAGTTTTAAGAGAAAGTGACTGATACTTATCTAACTTGGGAATTGGGACTTGGGCATTTTTTTCTATTTTTAACAACTTTTTCTATTTTTAGTGGTTTTGTAAATTAATCCCGAATTAAGGGATTAGGGTTTTGGTATCTATGGAATACCTAAAAAAATTGTATATATATTGTATGGTGAATGGTGAAATTCAATATAATGAATATAAGAAAGGTTTTCCCAATTGAGGGTTTCTGGTATAAAATCTTTGTGTACTCTCTGTATGAGCCATTGATTAAATTTTGTTTTTCTTAAGTATCTATATGCATTGCTTTACTTCACAAGTTTAAAACTTACAATTTTTACATGAAAATTTACCATGGTTAACATAATCAAAAGCAACTGAATTATAGGCAAACATATACCTTGAACATTCACCTTTATCACCTTCTTGAGGAGGTGAATTTGAAGAGTTAYGAGCTCTCTTTTGAAGACCAATTTTTTTTTTCTTTTCCTCATGGTTGTAACAACTCTCTTGTTTCATACATTTTCATTCATCTTGAACACACACTTTGCATGCTTGAGGGTTTTAAATTGCAACAAAATTCCTTGAACATTCACCTTTATCGCCTTCATGAGGAGGTGAATTTGAAGAGTTACTAGCTCTCTTTTGAAGACCAACAAAAATGTTCTTGTCCTCATGGATGTCACAACTCTCTTGTTTCACACATTTTCATTCATATTGAACACACACTTTGCATGCTTGAGGGATTGAACTTGCAACAAAAATTGTTCTTAGAAATGTTTCCCTTGTCTCATCAACTTTGGAATATGCTCCATCTTTCTGTTCATATCCAAGACCCCTATACTTGGGACTCTCCTCAATGGAAATAGGCTCAACAATGTTTTTTTCATGCTTGCTTAACCCTCTACCTTAATAGCCCATTTTTAACAATAACTTGGACCGTATTCCTCTAGTGTGATTTTCAAAAACACCAAAGCATTCATCTTGATAGGAATTTGAAGAAAAACCATCATTACATACCTCATGTTCATGCATGTAATTGGTAAGGGTTTCCTTCGCCTCATGGAGCTGAGTCTCCATTTCATACAACGTTTCAAGAAGCTGGTGCTTCTCCTGCTTCATGGCCATCAACTGCTCTTGAAGGACAATGCTCTCGTTCCCATCTTCCCACATATCTTGCACCATATATCTCATGGTTACAAATGCGTTAAACATATCTTTTTCAAATAACTTGGCTAATGAATATGTATGAGAACTCTTACTATTTTAAGCTTCCTCCATCCTTGAAAGATATCAAACTTCAACACAAAACTTGCACAATAATACCAATAGCTAAATTTCTAGCTATCTATGTCAATCACATGAGAAAAACTATGCTATGATACCACCTGATCTAAAAATAGGGGGCTGACTTGTTTTTCTATGCAAGCACCCTCTACTCCATTAAAATAAATTTCAGGACCGTTCTTAATGTCTTAGTTGTGTAAGAGAAATTATGTGTCAAGTCGAGGTTTCTTTTAAAAGTTTATGTGTGAGGATCTTGTAAAGGTTATATATGTTGTTTAAATAATACAACAACAAAATAAAGTGCAACAAATAATAACCAACAAACTCACAACAATAACAACATGATAAAGGAGTTCACCCCCAACTGGGATCTCTAGGATTATTTTTTCAAATATTATTTTACAAGATGATTCTCAAATCTAATGGATTTACTGACTATACCATTCAGTTCAAAATACATAAAAACAACAAAAATGACTATTAGATCTCTGAAAACAGACCATGGCTAATCCAGGCATGACCTCTTCTACTGGTGGCCTTGAGATTCCCTCAGGTTCCTTGTGGAAAAAACACATTAAAAAGTTCTCAAATTCCTATGAAACTTGTCGCAATGTGTTCATAGCATAACAATTAGTCAAGAATGTCTATTTAGTCACTGAAAATAGACCTGGGTTCATCTGAGCATGGCCTCCTTCAATGGTGGCCCTAAGATCCCTGAAGCTCTATGAAACTTCAAAGTAGAAAATACTACAAAATTAGTCTCAAAATGTCTTTGAAAATAGTACCAATGTGTTTAGAACATCCAAAAACCCCTAGCTGGGATTTTGTAGCACCTCATTTGGCCAAAAAATGAAGAAGATAGGCTTCTTGCCATTTTCCTCCTTCAAGCTTGTTGTCTCTAGTTCGCCAATTCACACCTCTGTGTGCGTAACCTGGCTTCTAGGTATTTCCCATGCCTAAACCCAACACATGCATGCATTCCCACAAAGCAAGTGAAATTATTGCACCGTTAGTGAAACTAAGCCACCTAAACACGGAGGTGTTGGGTGCATGGGGAACCATATGGCCACGTATCAACGCTAAAAAAGGGCACCATTAACAAGGTTGAATGTGGATGCGCCACATGTCAGACAAGTGAGCTTAACCATCTTGAAAACGTGCTATGTTTTGTGTTCATATGGGAACGATCATATAACCGAGGGTTGGGGCTAAGCCCCAGCCCGGACCCCCGCGCTAAATATACCATAAAGAGAATTTAAATATATATGAAAACATATATATATATATATATATTAAGAATTAAAGTGTGGCGGATTGGTTGGGAAGCCTTTGCCAAAGATTTACCCCTACCTAGAGGTTGCAGGGTCGAGTCCTGCGAAATCCCATAAACTTTTAAACACCAAACCTAAGGTGTCTCATGGCAGCACCCGATTGGCTAAAAATGCCACGTGTCTCACCTTAATCGGCCGACGTGTCACTCATTTGTCGAATCAGTACCTGCCACATCATCCTCTACCACATCAACGTTGCCACATGTCGGGTCATACACCTTCCATGTCAACATGTACGGACTGTACAAACTGTACAATCAACACATTTTTTACCTGTTTGGAAAATCGAACAGAACGTGATATCTCACTCATCCAATTTTCATTTGAACCCACTAGAAGTGTATTGGGTTTGTGACGACGAGGCCTATGCCTCTGTCCGTTTTGATGTGATTCTAAACACTTTCAATTTTGGGCTAAATTTTGACCCCTGGTCCAGAGTCTGATGAGACCAGAAGCGATCCAAGAAATGGAAGATTAAATGAAAACTAAGACAAAGGATCAAGGAAGTGTAGGATCGAAAGAATATTTATGTGTATGCGCATCATGTCTACCATGGTTACGATGTGGTGATTGAATATTTTTTCAGTTGAAACTACATAAGAGTTCGATCAAGTTTGGAAAAGGGGCTAAACTATCTCCTAGGTTCATGGGATCCTATGAGATTGTGGAAAAGAGAGGCCCATGGCCTGTTGAATAGCCTTGCTTGATTATTGAGGCATATGCATAATGTCTTTCATGTCTCTGATTGAGACATTATGATTAGTGATCCTACACATGTTTTGACTTGAGCACCTTGTGGGTGTTGGATAAGGGTGTGCTCACGACCGAGCCGATCCACATATTGGATCATCACATTCGACCACTATGATGTTGAACAGTAGATGAGTTCAAGGTCTAGTGGGAAAACTATAGTCTACACTCAGCGACCTGGGAGGATGCATATGATATGCGCCAACAATTCCTTTTCTTTTTGTTTGATAGAGAGAATTATGATACTGTGATACACAATTTATTTCAACACTCTTATACCGTGAAACTTCAGGACAAAGTTTAGACCAAGAAGGGGTGTATGTAACATCTAGCTCTTGTGCAAGCTACGTGAACTTATTCTTTGAGGACACTTGCTTGCAAATGATGTGGATTATTAAACTATTGGTCGTTGATTATGATTATGATGCATTATGGATGTGATTATATGTTATTTTGTTGTATTGACTTAGACATGTGCTATTGACATGGTTTTCGTGAGTGTGCGGGATTTGGACCTCGAGCATGCTGAGGCATTGATGAAACCCTTGGACTCCAGATCGAGTTAGGGAGTGGACTATTGGGGTTTGATTGTTGTATATATATGACATATGTGCATTTGATTAGATGTTATGACTATGGATTTTGTTCTTACATGATTCATTGATGATGCAGGCCAACGATAGCTTGTCGACCAGATTCACATGTGGAGAAGAGGGGTCACACATGACTACCAGAGACATTGAGGGAGAGGTGTGGATAGAAGCCCTGCCACAACCTACTAACACTCTCATCATGGCTCGAAATGTATGTTAACGACTACCTAGTTCAAGAAGACCCACGATGCTGTGAGGGCAGACTGCGACAGTCGCTCATGATGATTCTAAGGGGCACCCAATAATGCAGGGGACTTATTCCTTAGATGCCCTTAGTATCCCAGAAGATCACTTGGCAGATTATTGAATCGAGGGGTTTTGATGTCTACCAAGTCACTCAAGAGGCGAGTGGAACCCTTGGAGCACGTAGTGCGTCCTGAAGGACACATCGCGCAAGGGAAACAAAATGAGATGAGTGGCACACTTGGAGCACCTAGTGTGTCAAGAAGGACATGTCGTGTTGTTAAATAATAAATGAATAAACCCATATGGACTTAGAGTGAATAATGTGATGAGAAATTTTTAAAACAATTTCCCTAATAAAATGACATCGAGCCTAGGAAAATAAACTCTAGGTCTAAGTGATAATTGTGATAAAATATATATTTATATAAAAATAAAAATAAAAATAAATACATAACAATGATAATCATCATTAATCATGTGACAAGAAGGGGGTAAGAAATTCAATTAATTTATAAAAATCTTTTGGCAGATAAAATTTAAAAAGGGGGGAAAAGGGGAAATAATTGTTTTCTTACATATGCTAATTAAAAATTTATTAATTAAAAAGAAAAAGGGGAAAAAGGGTAATTTTCTACACTTGCCAATTTGAGTTTCAACTAAAAAGGGAAAGAGGGAAATTTAAAAGAATTAGGAAAAGAGGAAAACGCGGGAACATAAAAAGAAAGGGAAACATAAGGAAAAACCAAAAAGACTAAATTAGTAAGGTATATAGCATTTAAGAACTTTATAAATTAAACTCAACTAGTAAATTAGTAAGGGGGTAAGTCATTAATTTGTGTAAGGGAATATGAGGAAGCCTAGGAGTGATTCTAGTATTTATTTTAGGTGGGTGAGGGAAATAGGAGTAATTAATTAATTAATGAAATTAATTTATGGTGCAATGAAGGGGATGGGTGACACATGTACGGGGAGGATTTTTACGAATTAAATTATTAAACAATAAATTAAATTGTAATTTGGAAAATTAAATGACTTAGAAACTCTATATAAAAGAGGGAGGAGGAGGATGATAGATCTCTTCTGTTATGCGTAACGTTACGCTGTCGGATTTTAGACTTGACTCACTTAGCTTGTGGGATTTGGGATACCCAGCTTGGTGAGGAGTGGTAGCTTGGCCTTGTGAGGCAAGTTGGGAGCTAGTTGATCTATGGTTCAGTGTTCGTGGCCCCTTTGCGGCTCGTGGGGATGAGGGAGAATAAGAGTACCCCTAGAGTTGGCTAGGAGGTACCGATGAAGTCTGATTGGTCGGCAAGCAGGAGTTGCACGAAGCACGCGGGATGACAACTCAAAGTGGACAACTTGGTCTACGGTACGCTTACTTTTATTCTGCATGGTAGATTATTAATATACTTTACGCTTTTAAGTATGTACTTTTATTTGGGTAAATAAAATGTTGACTTAGAATTTCAATCGAGAACTTAATTTTCCCCATAATCCTTAAGATCGTTGCTTGACTTGATTCCTTTGGATTTCGATCCCTGAATGTTGTGACTATCTGAATGGTTTTATTGATTTTTTGTGAAGAGTTGTGGTTTTTACTTTTTCCTCACCCCTAGTTCAGCAGTCCACGCCTGAGCACTTAGCTAGGAGCCAAATCGATGGTCGTCACTTTAGTGCATAGCGACCTATAGATTCTAATGCCCTACTTTTCTGTGTGTGGATGAGGATCAAAGGATGTTTCTGCCCAACCGTCTACCCCTGTTGATTGTTCTTGGCTGATTGAGGGTCATTGCGCCTTCTTGTGTTTGATTTTTCTTCCTTGATTGATTCATTTCTGAATGGTTATCCTCTGAGTTTGATCTCTGCGTTTCTTGAGTTCAACACTTTTGACACCTTTTCATTTTGTTATATTTTTATGGTAATATCCTTTGCATTTCAATACCCTCAACCACGAATTGTCCTCTGCAATTTATTATATTTGGAAGATGATTTTAGCTTTATTTTTAGCACATGAACCACATCAAACCTCCCCTTTATTGAATGCGATGGAATTTTGTTTACACAACAAATTTCTTTTAGGAATTTTTTTTATGGATTGGCAGTTGATTTACTTGCGAATTTCAGTTTTTATTCCACAACGATTTACCCTTTTGTTTATGGTTAGACATTGCCATTATTTCTGACCATGATTTTCACACTTTCAACCATGTCTTTCCTCTCTTTAAACCGCACCTTCAACCACTTCTTCTCTATGCTTTATTATAATTGATGGAGGATTTTACCAGGTATTTTTGGCCAAATGCAGCTTATTCCACAACCAATCAATTGTCTGGCAGTGTTTTGGCCTTCCTAGTCCCACCCGATCTTGCTAGAGTTTTACCTAAGGCTGCTAGTTATTTTTAGAGTGTTTAATTAGCGACTCTATAGTCCCAATTCTTCCAACATTACACACATATTTTACTGTGTGTTGATCACTTAATGTCTGCATTTTTATGCATAATCTTTTACCTGGGTCGCTTGCAACCATTTATGTTTAGTTAAAGTCTCCTCCTTCATAGGAAGAAACCTATTTGAATGACAATAGTAATATTGTGACTTAGCAATATAATATTGTGATAGACGGTGGTTTTAACACCTCCACACCACATTTGGGCAATTCTTACCTACGTAGAGAATTTCGTGAATGTCGGTGGAATCCTCGATTTTCGCAACCTACTAATTATTTTGTGACTACGTTGAATTCCCCTACTTGTCTGATAACGATGGTGGGACAACATATTCTTTTCTTACCATTTTTATTGCGATTAAATTAATTATGAGAGATAACATCGTATGACAATGATCCCTTCTTTTTACATATTTTAACGCAGGGATTTCTGTTTGTTCTGTGTTTCCGTCCATTAATGACAAATCTAGCCTTTATTGTTGGCTCTGAATTCACATGCTGTGAACTTACACAATTTTACCTTTTATGAGTGCATTCATTACGATTTTATTGTATCTTGGACAACGAATCCATACCTTGAATGGTTGTGACCAAATTTGGACAGCCTTAACTTTGCTAGACAGTCATCCTTTTAGATAGAATTTTCAAATGGTTAATAGATAGCCTGTATTATGTGATTTGATAGTCTTAGTTGTAATTGTAAATTGTACACCGCTAGTTTAGTCAACAATGAGATACTTTATTTTTTCCTTACACAAAAAATGGCTTATCCTTTTAGACAAAAAAGGGAGGTTCGATAGTATGGATATTGTCACAACAACTCCTTATTGTAAGCAGTGATTAAGTGTTTTTCCTCGTCCTTTTTTTAGTGTTAATATGCAAATTGTGTGACATCGGATTACATTCCAATGAGTTGTTGGATTGATAAAACATAGCATTTAACTTGTAATCCATTTTTTCTTTGTGGTTTGAGTGGGTGCTCCCTTTCACTAAAACCCGTTTTCTTGGTGTACAGTTCAGGGTTTAAAGGATAGCAACTATAGAAGTTAGAAACTAGTTCCAGTTTTAAGAGAAAGCGAGCTATACTTATCTAACTTGGGAATTGGGATATAGTCGCAATGAACTTTTGTTTTAGTAATAATCTTTCAATTGCATAGAATGATCTTATTACACAAGGAAATTATTGGATTGTAGGAAAATGATAGTAATTTGATTGACTTGTCGATTGGGTGCTAGGGTTAGCCGTGAGGGGTTAGATAGTTAACCTGATCTCCTAGCGCATCAATTTTTATCTTGTGTTGAGGGTCCATCTTGTTGTTGTTCCACGGTTGTTGTCATGCCTATTACCGAACGATGACATGATTCTTGATCAGGGGATCATTGCGCACCCTAATGGTTAGAGGTGAAGGATAACTTGGCCGGGCTCTGTGCCTCCCATTGTGGGCATTGTTCATTGTAGTTGTTTATGGTGCGTGATTTGTAACACCTTCATGCTTGGGTTTTGCACGCATAGAGGTTCTAGTTACTGATCGTCGAGACTGTTGTGTCGGGATGGTGGATGTTGTCCTTTAGCTTGTGGGCATTGTCATGTTTTTGTCGGGCGGGTAGTCACTTCTATCCTTGATTTCACATGTCTCACCCAACTACTCGATGTGCTAGTGCATTGATTCGTTGTTTTTTGTTGCCTAATCTACATGCATTCATTCGTCTTCAGGTTGTGAGGTTCAACTTTCGTCGTCATGCCTTCTTGTCAAAAAAACATTTCTTCACTTGTAGTCGTAATGATTTGGGGTTGTTACATATATGCACATATTGTTGGGAGATTTTCTTCACACAAGCTAGATTTATTTTCACACATGTAATTCTCTTCCATGGGAACCATCATTATGTGTGTGGAATTTATCTTATAATAAGAAATTTCATTCTAATCCATTTTCAAATATTGAACTTCAATGTTTGCATTTCAATTTGGCCTTACATTGATAAAAAAAAAAGACAACAAAGGATGATGTAGAATTCTCCCTATGTTGAAACCTCTTCTTATTACAAAATGTGGAGATACCCTACAATGTACAAATTGCAATAGGAGAATCCCCAACCCATGTACATGGAACTTGTTCACTGAGCCTAGTGTCAATTCAGAGATTGACATCAATTTCATTAAAATCAATCATGTTCACTTTAAAATAGGTTTATCAACATATAATAGTATAATTACTAGTATGCATAGTGATTTTGAAGCATTGATCATTTTTTGTGCCCCATTTGGTTCTTTTGAAGTCCCTTCATACAAGTAGTCTTTGTGCACCTAGTTTTGGTCTTCATGTTGAGTTCATCCTATGCACCCATTTTTTTGTGGAACACCCTACTCTTGATCCAAACACTGAAAACCATGAATGCAACTAGATGTAGCATGCCCACTTATTCTTGTGTTAGAAGACTATGTTGTAGGAAGTTATGATCATTTTGTAATTGTTTGTAATTGATTTATAGTGTATTTAATGGAATGCAAATGATGGTATGAGGATTAGACAATGGGATATTTTGGCTTTCATATTGATTTTTTGTATCACAAATTATATGGAAGAAAGAGAGATAAGGGTTTAAATCCATTGACTATTGTATAGGGTTATAAGGAGTTTGTATGGACCAATCTTATGGATTGAATAGAGAATACTATGTGATGGTGCCCCCTAATTTTTTTTTGTTATACGTGTTGATTTGAATATCTAATGAATGAAAGATGATTGCATTAAATTTATAAGTTTTTTTTCTTCTTATTCACATCTATTCTTGCAATGTTTGTTAGTGTCTAGGTAAGAACCTATCCTTGTTAGGATATTAAATATGTCTATACTAATGAACTCCATTGTTGGCCTAAGTTTAAAACTCTAGGTTTGAAATTATACACAACAATTGGTTTAGTTTCCTCGAAAAGACAAAGTTATTGAAGAAAGCATAGATATGTCATGGAGATCATCACAATGGGAGATACAAATTGGATTAATAAAATATAAATTGAGTTTGGATAGAAATAAATCTAGATCTTATGGATTGAATAGAAAATACTATGTGATGGTCCTCCCCCCTAATTTGCATCGTGAATTTTCCATACAAGCATTGCACATAATTGTAATTCCCCTTGTGCACCTACTAGTCTAGGGATATCATACATAGTGATGCCCTTCCATAACTCTAGTAACTTGTCAATAAGAGGTTCGATGTATACATTCATATATTTGACTTGGTACTTACCTAATTGATTCAACATACAATGCATAATGTAACGAACTGCGTCGTTACGACTACCATTCTAGTAACAGGTGCGATTTTTTTTTTTGTGTTTAAGGTGTGTGCATGCATGTAGAAGTAACAACACACATAACTGTGCGACGCCCTGGACAACCGACAAGATGCAACCATGATGTTCATCACAAGAAGACTAAAGGCATACGATGAAGAAATGCAGCCAATGTACGACCATAGGCCTAAGGTGCACAACGCAACATTTAGCGACAAAAKTAAAACTGACCACCCGCTCGTCCTACCCTGCAAGGTTAGGACCTCCAAGACACATAATCAACGCTCAAGCCCAGGTTCCCATTGATTTTAACCATTTAAGGTCTCAGGGCTGGTGACTGTTCTSAGGAACATGGAGGTGTCTACATCCCACCCGACACAAGAAGACCAAGCAACCAACTGAATAAAATCAATTACGACATAAATAAGAAGTATGATTGYGCCCCTTATGAAAAGCGCGTAACAGAAGAACTCCGACAAYGAATCCCAAGTTCAACATTAATCCAGACTCAACAACCCCTAATTACTAACTCCAAGTAAATGATTGTACATAAATCCAGGATGTTCCACCAGGTGTGTCATATCAATATCAAGAGATTACACTAACGTCACAATCAGATAACCATATCATTCCATCTCTAAATTTCAATAACACTGAAATAAATAAAGGTCATACATTCAACTCCAATCTTGCATTCTTGTTTACATGGTAGAACGATACAACTTCGTATTTCATCCTTATAATACAAATACGAAATTTATAAATAATTGTTCCAGGACAATGTATACCATAACATTCTTCCTTCTCCTATAGTAGTAAAAATTGCATCATATTATAGGTAACACCTACTCAGACTAACAATATAACTTCATAGTTAATTTGGCAATATATAGAATCGCAATTTGATATGACAATAAGTAAAAGGTCAACATTGAAAGGGGCGATTATCCATATATAAAGACAATGTTTTAAGGATGAAAATAACTAAAAATTGATATACAAGAATTAGCATCACCAATAAACTCATCATCATACTAGGTCACGTCCAATTGAGATTAACAATATACATCATAGTTCAATGTGGCAACTATAAAATATTAAATTCAAGGGACAATAGTTAAAAGGACCCAATTTAAAAGCACCATAATTAAAATAACATTATTAAAAGGGATCGATAACTAATAATGATTAAAAATAACAATAAGACATCCTAAATGGAAATGTCAAAATATAATCCTAACCATACTAAAAGGGTCACTATTAAAAGCATCAATTTAAAAGATTATATATAAATTAGCCTTATATATATTCTTCCTTTAAATGACAAATTCAAAAGTGCAATAATTAAAAGCGACTCCCTTAAGAGCACCATATTTTTAAATAATGTTAATAAGAATGTTCGACATCGGAAATACAATATTCAATGTTAATATAAAATAACTTCATAGGTATAAATGTCGTCCTAACCAAGGTAACAACACGACCTCAATTAAATGACGATATAACTAAAGTGACAACATATAACCATATCCCGACACAGTTTAAATACCAATAATTAAAGGACCCCAGATGAAAATAACAACGACTGAAACCGCCTATATCTAAATGACCACATAAGAATAACATCATACCCTTTAAAAATGGCAATATATATAAATTAGCACAGTAAGCAGGGAAATAATAAAAAGGACAAAATATACATGACAATATGCACACTTTTATACGCTACTTACCCTAATGTCACGACAGCACTGCAGAAAAAGGAAACCTTACCCTTCTAATAATCCTAACCTCCCATTCAATGCATTACATGCAAGATCAATACTATGGTAACCATGCTGGTGAATCGCAGATACCATTCAGTCAACAAGTTAGTCATTGTTGCGCTTTAAATGTTAACTTAGTATTGCAACGATAGATACAAAATTAAAACAACCATAGAGATTCATAAAGGAAGAAAACTGGTGACCCACCCACAGTGCTACGCAGAGGAGAAATTGGCATCTAGCATCTGTCAGAGACAGTAATCCACTTGAGAAATTCCTTTCCTTCTATCAGTGTTAGAGAGAATCCCATGCACCTAACGTCGCGCTCGACCGAGGTAAGTAAATATGATTTAATTTTGAGTGTAGGGCGATGGGTTCGGGTCGAGAGCTGCGGGCAAGGGCGACTCCAGGCGAATCTTTTACAGTCGTAGGGAAAAAATAGAGGTTTAATTGACAGTTCTGAGGCAAAAAAAAAGGGGAAAGGGTTCTTCTTTATATCCACACCATAGGGCAGGGCGCACAGGCACTAAAGGAGACAACAATGTCGCTGTAGAACCGGCGAGTACGGGGGAGTCTCGGCCAATGATTCTTAGCCATTCGCAACCGCCACCCACTGTTCACTAAATTGTGACCCCTTCACGCTACTGGCATTAAGATGGCAGTAAAGAAAAAGAGAAGGGCGCAGACCTAACCCTACGGCTCAGAAGAGTAAGGTGGACTTCGGCACAGGAAGGTGGTGTAGGTAAAATGGATACCTCCAGACAGTGCTTCAGATCGGCCTCGCTGCCCATGCCCGGAGCGATTCATCTCATACAAACAAGGCAAACAACCACACAAATTCGCCTAAGATCGAGCACCAACAAATTAACCAAAATAAATAAAAATTTAACACGCAGACTGTACTCATACGCCCAGTAACTCGTACACAAAATGCCCAGGTCTACAGTGGAAAAACACCCACTATCTGTTTGCAAACGCACAAGGTAAATGTGGTAGAATGCCAAAATCAATTGCAAATGCATAAGGGTGACAGAGGCAGCACACCTAACCTACAGTAGCCAAAACGCCGAGGAGCAGGGAAAAAAAAAAAAAAACATGCCAAGAAACGGATGCCAAACAGTGACAAAATCGCCAATAATAAAGTGTTCAAAGGCGCCCCATAACCAGTGGAAAGAACGCCAATAACGGAAGGGTAATCTTCAATCACAGTTATCAAACGCAGGGGTATTCTTCAAATCACAATTATCAAAATACAGAGGTATTCGTCAAATCACAATTATCGAAAAAAGAAACGCAGATCAACACATTCAACCTGGATTAAAACCCCATATCCACAATGCATACTCTAAAACGCCCGACAATTACATTCTTCTCATGGCCAGAAGCGGTTGTAACATTTTCAACAGTGCCAGAACAAACTCACAATAACAGTGCTGAACGAAATTGCCGAAATTGCAATGCCAAAATAATCTCACTATATTATCATCAATAACAGTAATTTGCCGAATATAAAATGCCTTCTACTTTACCAAATAAAATCATACTGTTTCCTTACGCCC
>ML798554.1:22471-40377 GCA_009831015.1 Picea engelmannii | reverse complement strand
TGCTACATGGGCAGTTCCCTAGGGTGGCGTTTCTTTATAATTACAAACAATGAAGCAATATTAGTGTATATAAAAAATATTAAAACGATATAAATGTTTACAAATATCATATAGAAAAATAGATACAACAAAGACAAAGAAAAATACATATTAGGTGAGAGAGAGAAAAAAAAATAAAAATCGATGATCAATCTTGTGCAATTTATCAATATGCTTATGCATATGTTGAAAAATTATAGGAACATTGTTACTTTTTTTGACATATAGAAAGAGAGATACTTTGTGAGATATATAGTCACAACCAGAAAAAACAACATATTCTTATCTTTCCTTCATCATTATGTCCTATTCTTTATTGATTTCAGCTGGAGACCACAATTTTTAAGTGGAAGGAATTTTTCTGGAGCCCAACTTGAATACCACGATTTAATTTATAAGGGACTCAAAGATGAGGGATTAGGGGTTAACGCATGAGTTTTCCAAGGGTTAGGGGTTCTTTTTTAAAGGTTCAGGGTTTAATTTGGGGTAATTAGGGGTAAAGGATAGTGGTAATTAATGGTTTAGGGGTATATAAGGGATCAAGGGACAAGGTATTAGGGGTTAACAAATTATTGGCCATCCAAGGGTGAGTGGTACTTAGGAGTCGATATTTTATATGGAGCATATAGCTTAGTCAGTGAGAGAGAGAAGAAAAGACAACAAATCAATGATGAAGCTTTTGCAATTTATCAATATGTTTATGAATATCTTGAAAAAATATAGGAAAAATGTTACTTTTATTGACATGTAGAAAGAGAGACAATTTGTGAGATATATAGTCACAACCAACAAAAACAACATATTTTTATTTCACCTTCATCATGAAGTCATATTCTTTCTTGATTTCATTTCGAGACCACAAGTGTTAAGTGGATGAAAAATTCCCCCGAAGCAAATTGGAGACCATGGTTTAATTTATAAGGGGTTAAGAGATGATGGATTAGGGGTTAACACATTAGTGATGCAGACGTTAGGGGTTAAGGGGTAATTAGCAGCATACAATACTTAACGGTTTAGGTGTTTAAAAGCAGTCAAGAGATAAGGGATTAGGGGTTAACAGGTTATTGGTCATGCAAGGGTTAGGGGTACTTAGGAGTTGGTATTCTATATGGAGAAATCAACTTAGGTGAGAGAGAGAGAAACAAAGACAACAAATCAATGATGAAGCTTGTGCAATTTATCAAGATGTTTATGAATGTGTTGAAAAAATATAGGAAAAATGTTACTTTTGTTGACATGTAGAAAGACAAAAAATTTGTGGGATACATAGTCACAACCAACAAAAATAACCTATTCTTATTTCTCCTTCATCATTATGTCATATTATTCCTTGATTTCACTTGGTGACCACAATTTTTAAGTCCATGGAAACTTTCCCAAAACTTGGATACCACGGTTTATAAGGGGTTGAGAGCTTATATATCCCTTTGATCCCTAACCCTTTAATCCCTATCCCCTAACTACTCAAACGTTATCCCCCTTATCCTTAACACCTTAACCTCATTCCTTTTAAGCCCTTAAACCCTTAACCCCTAGTCCCTCGATCATTCAACCCTAAACTCTTAACCATTAAACCCTTACCCACTAAACCCTTACCCACTAAACCCCTAAATTATTAACCCCTAACCTCACATAACCCCTTAATACCTAACCCTAAACCCCTAACCCCTAATCCTAAAACCCTTTATCCTTTAAATCCCCTAGGACCTAAACAAACCAAAGCTACCTTAAAACCTAACCTATTAACCCTAACCCCTTAACAACTCAGCCCTAATCTAGCCTTCTTAAACCTTAAACCACTAAATTATTAAGCCATAACCCCTTACAGCTTGTACCCCTAAACCTTAAACCCCTTAAACACTAAACCCTACCCAAGACCCTAATTAAAATCTACATCTTATGTATAATTCTTCTCTCCTTAACTTATTCTCAATTTGTTATTTATGTAGAAATTACCCATAAAGAGAAAAGAATACATTATTTTTATTCATCATTTAACATATAAACGTTTACAAAAGCAATCTGCAATATAAAGACATATAATGAATAACTTACCAAGGGACGACCTTCAAGGTGTCCATACTCTCTACAATGTGTTTTAGTTGTTTTAATTAAAAGTCTCTTTCTATTATAGCCCCTATATGTTTTACAAGGGCGATAAAAATTTTCAATCACCCAAAGCCTCCAATGGAGACCTCATGTCTCCTTGTCCTCGTGGAGGAATGTTATGTGACATTTTTCCTTACCAAACATTGAGTGATGATTATCTTCAAAATAAACCTCAGTAGTTTACCTATTTGTAATGCAATTAAAAAAGTAAACAAAATTTATATTCTTACCAAAAAATATCCTCTATAACCTCTACAAACCATCACTAGTATAGACTACGTCTCTAATATTTTGATCCCTAACCCTTTAATCCCTATCCCCTAACTACTCAAACCCTATCCCCCTTATCCTTAACACCTTAACCTCATTCCTTTTAAGCCCTTAAACCCTTAACCCCTATTCCCTCAATCATTCAACCCTAAACTCTTAACCATTAACCCCTTACCTACTAAACCCCTAAACTATCAACCCCTAACCTGACATAACCCCTTAATCCCTAACCATAAACCCCTAACCCCTACTCCCTAAAACCCTTTAACCTCTAAATCCTGTAGGACCTAAACCCACCAAACCTACCTTAAACCCTAACCTATTAACTCTAACCCCTTAACCACTTAGCCCTAATCTAGCCTTCTTAACCCTTAAACCACTAAATTATTAAGCCCTAACTCCTTACACCTTGTACCCCTAAACTTTAAACCCCTTAAACACCAAATCCTACCCTAGACCCTAATTAAAATCTACACTTATGTCTACTTCTTCTCTCCTTAGCTTATTCTCAATTTGTTATTTATGTAGAAATTACCCATAAAGAAAAAAGAATACATTATTTTTATTCATCATTTAACATATAAACGTTTACAAAAACAATCTGCAATATAAAGACATATAATGAATAACTTACCAAGGGATGACCTTCAAGGTGTCCATACTCTCTACAATGTGTTTTAGTTGTTTTAATTAAAAGTCTCTTTATATTATAGCCCCTGCGTGTTTTACAAGGGCAATAAAAATTTTCGATCACCCACAGCCTCCAATTGTGGAGGAATGTTATGTGACATTTTTCCTTACCAAAATTTCAGTGATGATTATCTTCAAAAATAAACCTCAATAGTTTAACTATTTGTAATGCAATTAAAAAAGTAAACAAAATTTATATTCTTACCAAAAAATATCCCCTATAACCTCTGCAAACCATCACTAGTATAGAGTACATATCTAATATTTTGAACTTATTCACCTAGTCAAGATATTTGGCGGAGTTTTTGTTTGTCTAATATCGGATGAAATGAACTTTAGCCTCAAATAGTTTGCAATAAAGTCCTTTTCCTGAGATAGACAATGAACGTCATAGATTTAAAAAACAAAAACAAAAAATGCAAGTAAAATCCAATAGTACTACTGATTTTATTGGTACTTGAGTAAGAGGTGGATTTTTCCTCCCATATGTAGTAGTTCTCGTTGTTGCATTCAACTCACACTTGCTCAAAAACATCAGTTTGTATATTCACTCTTGAAACAAGATCATCCAAAATCTCTTTGCTAGATTCTTATTTGTTGAGAGAAACTCAAATTGATCCAAGTTATTTGATTTTTTAGAACACTTCAATATGGAAATTAAGAAAAAAATGAAAAGTATACACCAATACCTAAGTCTAAGTAATCATACTAGTAGATTATTTATACAAGCTAGAACGAAATTCTCTAAGCTCTTAGATAGATATTGAAAATTAAGAAAAAAATGAAAAGTATACACCAATACCTAAGTCTAAGTAGTCATACTAGTAGATTATTTATACAAGCTAGTACTAAATTCTCTAAGCTCTTAGAGAGTCAGGCACTAATTTAAAAGCTTGAAAATTGATTTAGGCATGAAAGTTCACCATATATACAATTGATTGTGAAAACATGTACATTATAAGGACTTTAATGTTGTTGTATAACCATCCAAATAGTCTTCATTTTGTAGTCTTAGTTGTTGAAATGTAATAATTACTCCAAAATATCTTCGAGCAATAAATGTTGTTGACATATATGAATTATACACCGTGTTCTAGAGACATCATCTTGAAATGTAATAATTACTCCAAAATATCTTCGAGCAATAAATGTTGTTGACATATCTGAATTATACACCTTGTTCTAGAAACATCATCCCCATAATTTTTGTAACAAGTTCTCTAGATAAATCAAGATCTTTCCTCTTTTATATTACCAACATTCATCATCATCAAGCTAAGACACACAAATTGTTAACCATTTAGGCCCACTTATGACCTTGTGACTTATTAATAAGAAACACATGTTCTTAACCATTAGACTCACTTATAATGTATATATAAATCTCAATCTCTTATATAATTTGGTTCTTTTTTCATCTCCTTTCTAACAAAAGAATTACATGACAAGTATGGTTATCCTAAAATCTTAAAGGTGCATTCTTGGCTCTATTGATCAACACCTTCCAACAAACTAGTTTTGATTGCTTGATTCTCCTCAAGACCAGCAATCATACCTATACACTTGATTGTGAAAATATATCAAATATAAAACATGTCAATTATAGACACTTTAACGTTGTTGTATAACCATCCAATCAATCCCCATTTTGTCGACATTTTATTATTGACATTTTGTTGTATAACAATCAATCCCCATCCAATTATAGACATTTTGTTGTATAACGTTGTTGTATAACCATCCAATCAATCGTGTTACTAGAGATACAGGCAATCTAAATGTCACTGGAATATGCACGCATCATCATAGATGAAGCCGTAAGAAATGACCACTTCACCAACATGCAGCGGCAAGAGTAGTGCAGGGATTGGTAGCTCCAAAGACGAGGCAAATACCGTAATATGGGCCAATTGGAAATTAGTATTTTAAAATATTTTAAAACACTGATAAACATGGAAAACAAATTCTTTGAGATAAAGGATGATGATGTCCAACAAGTCCAAATAAGTCTATCCACTGAAAGTTGATATCGAAATATCGAAATAGGTCTGAAATTTGCATTTCGTCATAATCTCAAAAGAAAGATTCTTACTGAAATTTGGTATCCAAATAAGTCTACCCACTTAAATAAGTCTATCCACTGAAATTTGCATTTCGTGAAAGTCTGAAAAGAATGATTCCTACTCTCCTTGAGTTACACAAAGATCCATCGTGTCTCACACCAAATCTGAACACAAAAACTATATATACACTGGTTATGCTGCGCACAAAAACCATTGTCCTGATTCTTTTGATACTTAGGGTTTCTCTTTTGATACTTATGGTTTTATCTCTTGACACTTAGGGTTTATCTTTTAAGATGAAGATGATCACAGTATGGAAAGCTCTAGTGTTAGCATTGGCATTTCAAGCGGCAGCAATGGGGGTTGCAGCAGGTGCCATCTCCTGCGCTACGGCTATCTTTGATCTTCTCCCCTGCCTTTCCTTTGTCACGGGGGACGCTGTTATCCCCACTGTGGCATGCTGCAACGGCGTTAAGAGTCTGAACGCTGCGGCTACCTCTACTCACCTCAGACAAGCGGTGTGTAGATGCATCGAATCTGTCGCTGGTTCCTCCACCTACGACTCCAGCAACATTCTCAACCTACTCGCTCTCTGTGGCGTCAACGTCGGCATTCCGATCACTACTTCCATCAGCTGTGACTCGTACTCATTATTTTCTTCCCTTAATCATCGTTGCTTCTTGTTTTCTTTTTGTAGATTGATATATATGTGTTTATGGTGTTTATATATATATATATATATGCTTTCATAACAGGATCCCCTAAGTTGAGTGGCGCCGAGCAACTCATAAGGACAGGACTGGGAACGAAGGAATACAATTCTATAAATAAATAAAATAGTGTAATTAAGACGGATTTGGATGGCCACTTTTTTTAGTTGAAGGCATACACCTATTGATAATAGCACAATTAATCACCTTTTAATTTAAAATTCTAATATGATGGCTAACAATTGAAGATGTTAGCATATTCTTAGTGGTCCTCCCAAATCAATGAATGTGATTTCATCTTCATAACTTCCTTGTATTTTTTAATGCATATTAACCAGTTTACCTTTTATCATTTACCTAATCATATTAAGAAATTACTGCATCACTATATGATTGTCAAGTTTAAATGATTAAACTTTGGATTTATCACACTTGCTGTGTTAGCTGTAGACGTTCATTTTCTCATTATGCTTTTCATTTTCCAAGCCTTTAGGCGTTCATCAGCCATGGTTTTGAGCTTGCAAAAAGACGGGAAGGAAAGTTCATTTTCTCATTATGCTTTTCATTTTCCAGGCCTTTAGGCGTTCATCAGCCATGGTTTTGAGCTAGGCAGTGTGTTCAGAACATGGCTGGTGAAGGCCAACGGTTTAGGTTGGCATAGAAAATGAAACCCTAATCACTCATACTTGGCAATCAGCTAGTCACCATAGTAAATTTTAAATATGATTATGTAAAAGTAAAAAAATAAACATGTAAACTTTATAATAGTGAGGAAGTTAGTGGTTGAAATCACAACCATTGATTTATTGGGACTACTAAGAATATTCCATCAATATTTAATCTTGTGCATACAAAATTGATTAAAAACTAAAAAACTATTAAATGTGTCATGATGATGTACTTTAATACTAGCACAGCCGCTAACTAGCGGTTGAGAAAGCCGAAAGAGCAGCTAGCCGAAAGAGCCGGCTGAGTGCCTCTAATATAAAACTTTTGTGGTAATATGAAAAGTTTGGTTGTATTAGGTTGATAATTTTTTAATGTGATTAGGTAAATGTTAAAAAGTAAACATGTTAACAGATGCTTTGATAAATGCAAGAAATTTACGAACAATAAATATGATCCATTGATTTTGGAGGACTACTAAGAATATGCGAGCATCTTCAATGCATAGCCATCATTAGGGTTTAATGTTAAATAAGGTTAAAAGATCCTTAATTGTGCCCATTATCAATAGATGTACTACGTAAAAATGTGTAATGTCATCTTGTTAGAATTTAAGTTTTGTTTTAAATATATATTTATAATTAAAATATTTAAGTTATTGTGTATGTGAGTTATACAGAGAAAAATAAATCATGGGAGTTATAGTATGAATGTTTCTAACCATTAAGTAAACATAAGTACATAATTTTAATGTTGGAAAGAGGGAGAAATACTTCATTACTTATTCGTAACAATCCTCTTTAATTATTTAAAGATGACAATGGTCAAGCTATGTATTTGTGAGAGTGAGATGTTGAATTTTTTTTTTTCCTTCTCCTATATGATCAACCTTTGTATATGCACATATTGTTTGGTGATTTCCTCCACACAAGTTAGTTTTATTTTCAGAAATGTAATGCTCTTTCATGGGAACCATCATTATATGTGTGTCATTTATCTTAGAAGAATTTATGAAATCTCTATTGCAATCTAATGTAATTTCATTCTAATACATTTTTAAATATTTAATTTTAATGTCTCCATTTCAATTTGGCCTTACATTGATAAAAAAAAAGACAATAAAGGATGATGTAGAATTCTCCCTATGTTGGAACCTCTTCTTATTACAAAATGTGGGATACTCTACAATGTACAAATTGCAATAGGAGAAGTCCCAACCCATGTACATGGAATTTGTTCATTGAGCCTAGTGTCAATTAAGACACTGATATCAATGTCATGAAAATGAATCATGTTCACTTTAAAATAGGTTTATTAACACACAATAATGTAATTACTAATATGCATAGTGACTTTGAAGCATTGATCATTGTTGGTTCCCATTTTGTTTTTTTGAAAACCATGTGTACAACTAGTGTTTGTGCACCTAGTTTTTCTCTTCATGTTGAGTTCAACGTATGCACCCATTTTTTTTGTTGAACACCCTACTCTTGATCTAAACATTTGTTGAGCACCCTACTCTTTATCTAAACAATCAAAACCATGAATGTAACTAGAAGTAGCGTGCCCACTTATTCTTGTGTTAAAAGGCTATGTTGTAGGAAGGTATGGTCATTTTGTAATTGTTTGTAATTGATTTATAGTGTATTTAATGGAATGTAAATAGGGGGATGAGTGTTAGACAATGGGTTATTTTGGCTCTCATATTGAGTTACAAAGAGTTTGTATGGACCATTCTTATGGATTGAATATATAATACTATGTGATGGTCCCCCCTATTTTTTCTTTGCTATGTGTGTTGATTTGAATATCTCATGAATGTAAGAAGATTGCATTAAATTTACATGTTTGTTTTTCTTATTATTCAAATCTATTATTTTAATGTTCATTAGTGTCTAAGTGGAGACTGAAAATATTAGAGAGTAAGTGGAGTTGAGCAATTGATTTCTAGTTTAGTAGAGTCAAAGATGGATACATTGTGGAATTGTATTTTGAATATCATAGTTCCTTTAGAATTCTTGAATGGGAATTTGAGTCAGGACAAACAGGTAGACTATTAGAGGAGATACCACTAAATATTTAGATGTTATTTATCTAAAAAGCATTGATGGAGAAAAGACCTAACACGAGAGTAAGCATAAGTAGTAGGGGGTAGGAAAAGAAAGAAGGAAGATGGGATAAGACGATAAGCATTAAAATGGATCTAGATACAGAGAAGAAGAAAAGAGTAGAAAGATACAAAAGAAGAAATGTCTTGAATGAGGTAGTTTAGAAAATATAGTTTCATAGTTCAAAGAAAAGGGCAGAAAACATTATATATAGTAGTATAGGGTAAGGAAAATACAAAGGAAAGAAGTTCAAAAATATGGTGTTGTTACAGAGGCCATGTTAGAGGTGCACATATAGAAGGTAGGGTCACTATAGGGGTATATTGTGTAGGAGGAGATGCTCATAGCCCACTTTGAAATAGATGATAATAGAGTAGATGTAGGTGATGTTGGATTCATGTGTTTGATAAAAAATAGTGAAGACAGAGATTGAAAAGTCGATATCGATGTTGGGGATGACTGATAGAGGTGGATATTGGTGGCCACCTACCTATTCAACTTGGACCTCCACCATTCTTTCTTTTAGTTTTTCATTTTCCTTAATTGTAGCACAATTTACTATTTTTGACACTTTTTTGGATAGTGAAGTTTCAAAGACATTTTGAGGCCCTAAACAACTTTTTTTGGACATCTATCGATCCATAAATATCTTCAAGGTGCTTTTTGCCAACAATTGTAGTCCTCATAATAGTGTAGTTGTTTGAATAAAGGTATTGTAACGACATGCATAGAATCTCTATTAGGAGGCATAGTTGATCATGGATAGATGGTGAGCCAAACCAACTCTATGTACTCAAAGCGGTATTGGGAGGAATTGGTCTTCCGATCGAGTATATCAGTTCTAACTCATTCTGGTAACAACAATATAATGACTTTCCAACATGAAGAAATAATACTACTACAGAAGACCCCTTCCCTAATTCACAGTTTGTACAGGTAGAGATACAAGCAATCTACATGTCACTGGAATATGCATGCATGAAAAGAATGAAGACCAATATAGATGACATCGCAACAAATGACCACTTTACCACCATACGGTGCCAAGAGTAGTGCAGGGGTTGGTGGTTGTGTGAGTTTGAGAAACTGATGTAGCTCCAAAGATGAGATAAATACGGTAATATGGGCCAATTGAAATTTAGTATTTTAAATTATATTAAAACATTGATAAACATGGAAAAAAAATTCTTTGTGATAAAGGATGATGGAGTCCAACAGGTCCAAATAAGTCTATCCACTCAAAGTTGATATTGAAATAGGTCTATACATTGAAATTTTCATTTCGTCAAAATATGAAAAGAAAGATTCCTATGGAGATTGGGTATCCAAATAAGTCTACCCACTTAAATAAGTCTATCCATTGAAATTTTCATTTTGTCAAAGTATGAAAAGAAATATTTCTACTCTACTCAGTTGAGTTACACATAGATCTATCCAAGGATGATTTTAAGGATATAAATTTATATTAAAATGTAGAAACCTAAGCTAATATTATTAGTCCATAATATGCAAATTGTAAAATGTTTGGCGATATTTTTGTAAAAATATTCAAATTTCTAAGGATTTTATATAGATTCTATAAACTTCTCGCGATTTTTAAGGTAAAACAATTTTTTTCTATGGAATTTGGGCGAATCATTTTTAGCAAAAAATGGAAATTGGCGAATCTTTTTTTGGGAAAAACCATGGAAAATTAGCCCATTTGTGAAATTTAGTGCTTAAAATCATCTATGGATCCATCGTGTCTCGCACCAAATCTGAACAATTTCATGCACAAAAACTATCTATATATATTGGTTATGTTGTACACTAAAAACATTGTCCTCATTCTTTTTATACTCAGGGTTTATATTTTAATATTATATGTTTTACCATACATAAATATGACATCATAAAAATAAATGGAATATAGAATGAATGCTTCTAACCTTTAAACAAACATACATAATATTAAAAAGGGGAGGGAACACCTCATTACTGAAATATTTCCATTGTTGAACAGGGGAATCTAAAAATGAGGACATGAAAATGGAAGTCGTTCTCCACCTATCTAATATATTGAATCATAGTCCTTTGTGATCCAACCCTTTGATTAACACTTGGATGAAATCTCTTCACCCAACCTGTGAGATATCATCACTCTAGTGTAAGTAAAAGTCATTTTCTCCTACACTCCTCACAGTAGAAAAAGTCCTTATTTTCTATCATAGACCTTGGTCTCTCACCAAAGTGACTTCCTCTCAAATTCTCTCACAAGTGTATCTCACACAAGTCCCTACTGTGTTGACTCCCTGACTCCCTCAAAACAAGTCTCTTGGGCTCGACATATCGTCAAAAGTGTTTTCCTCCTTCTCCATAGCCTTTCTTTTATAGTCATGAGTTATAATCTATTTCTAATATCCAAAGTGATCTATGGTTGAGATTACTTCTCCAAACCACTTAAGATTTATATTACAAATTTCATGCTATGCATGTTCCTTAAACAAATAAATTACCAATAGATACAATTTTCCTTTATTAATTCCTTTTAACTAAAGTAAACTAAAGACTAGAAGATTCTCAACAACTTGCACATTCTAGACACATGCCAATGTCAAAGTACATGTCCGATGATACCTATAAAATAAGCAAGGGAAGAGGGCTAGAGAGAGTTAAAGAGATTGATTTAGACATATACAGCTATGACAAATAAATTTGTTACTTGCTATTATAAATGTTGTACAAACTTTGGGATGAAGTTTAAAACAAGAGGTGGTGTATGTAACATCCCAGCACACTATATTTGACTCATTGTTTGAGGGCACTTTCTTGCAAGTGATCTGAGTATGGTACATTGTGATTTCATTCAAACTATGGGTTATATATGATTATGTTGAGGTTTTATGGATTATTGATTATATTGATGTATATATATATATATATATATTGTATGCTTTCGACAAGTTGTCCTCGGTGTGGATGACACATGACATGTTAAGGATGTTGATGGTATCAATGGATTCCTTTGGACTTCGAATTGAGTCAGGGAGTGGATTATATTTATTTAGTATTCCATTTCTTACACATATGCTGTATGATTTATATTAGTATAAATTTATGTATATAGAATTATTGACAATGTTCTTGTCAATGGATGCATGCTTGACAATGCTTTCTAATTCGACTCACATAAGGAGTAGAGGGGACATGCACAGAAGCTAGACATTGAGGGAGATCTATGACAACATCCATGTCACAGCCTACTAGCACTCTCATCATGGTTTAAATTGTAGGTTAATGATTACCTAGTTCAAAAGGTCCACGATGTCGTGAGGGCAGACTGAGATAGTCGCTCAACGAAGATTTATAAGGAGAACACAATAAAGTGGATTCATTATTCCTTAGAAGCCATTATTCTCTCAAAAGGTCGTTCAAGTGGAGTGTTGATTCCAAGGGTCAGACAACTTCCAAAACAAGTCTACGGCAAGTGGCACCCTTGGAGAATGGAGGCATGTCTTGAAGGGAATATGGCATAATTAAACTTAAGTAAATAAATCTAGATGGCCTAGAAAAACATTGAAATATTTATACCTTGTTGGATTAAATAATTAATTAAAAAATAGATTTAGTTGAAAATCCCAATGAGAGTGTAAGCCTAAGCCTAAGATTTGGCATAAGTCTAATTTTAAATTGGGGACTAGTTAAAATATTAAATTTGGGATAAATCATATTCTAGGAAAGGTGTGAAAGATATAAGGATTGAATGAAATGCACATGTATGCATAAATTAAAAAAAATAAATTTTAAATAGAAACAAATATTAACTTGAGAGGCTCGTTGTACATAGAATATAATCTAGAGTCGAACTACACTAGTCTAACTAGAAGAAGACTCCTAATTAAAATTTAACTGAGATCTAGTTAGGGGACAGTCCTTAAATGAGAATATGGGGAACAAAGGGACACCTAGGAGTGAACATAGGAACACATTGAGGATTGTGAGGGATTTCGACTTTTAAATAAAAAAAAATGGTGATTACTGGTATAACTAGGGGATATTGTGACAAGTGTGTGAGTGAGTAATCCAAATTAAAATAACTAAAATTTTAATTATCTCTCAATGAGGACACGTGTCAATGAAGAAAAGTCTATAAAAAAATTTCTCGAGAAGGGAAAAGGATCTGAATTATGAGCATTGTTATGCTACCAAATTTTATTGGACTATGTTTTACTTGTGAGAGTTGGGATACCAAGCTTGTAAAAAGAGTGGAATCTCTTCCTTGTGAGGGCAAGTCTTGGAGTTATTATTGTTGGTTTCTTGTGGGTGGGCCCTTTGCGGATCATGGGGCTAAGGGTGAAGAAGATCAACCGTAGCATTGGTTGGTAGGTACTGGTGAAACTGATGTGATTAGCAAGAAAATGAAAGGAAGGAGCACACGACTTTGGAGGTATCTTCATTAAGAAACAATTCATTGGTTCTCGTAATTTTATATTATGAATTTTATTCCTAAAATTAGTTTAGTTGTATGTTAGACTGATAAGGACACTATAAAAACATTGGAAATCCTAGAATATAATTGTTATGATTGTAGTCAAAGAATATTAGTTCAAATTTTATATTTTTAAAATTTCAATTTCTTCCGATCAGATAATAATTACAGTGTTTTTATTTTAAATTTACAATGTAATGTCGAATGTTTTCCACTCTCTATTTTGGGATGGCTTGATCGTCATTGTGGAATTTGAATTCATATTGAGTATGGTCTATGTTTAAAAATGTATACCTTATCGATGTTTGAAGTTGAATAACCCAGTCTTTAGTTGAGATTATTTAGAAATTTAAAAGTTCATTTTTCGCTAGTAAACCAGGGTGTTAGTTCAAAAAAAATTATGAGTCTCTCTTCAAATTCATTTAAATCCGAATAAATTCATCTAATAGGATATTGTTTGAACTTCATTCTAGGTATGAACTAGGTCATTTTCATGTTAACACTTTTTGCAATTCAATTTTGTTGTAGTATGATCTCTATTGAATTTAGTCAAATCTGATTTTATATCATGTTTTTCCTCTATCAAATTTATTGATATATCTGAAGTATGTAGTACGAATGTCTCTGCTAATTTATAGATTAATAAAAAATGCTCGAGACCGAGGGAAACGTGTTAATGTCTATCGAATTTGACTTTTAATATGTAGTGCATTATCCCTCTTTCCTTGACAAAGTTATACATGTGAGCACGGGATAGAACCTAGGGCTAACCAAAAGTGGGTGCAACTTAGAGCTCTAGAAATCGAGTGCTCCAAAGGTTTTTAACTTCAACTCTCCTTTCCACCTGAAGTGATTACCGAACGAATTCGGTCATAAAGTGAAGTTGGTTGGCAGTTGTAGGTAAAACCTAAAATTTTACTTACCTTCATCGACGATTATAGATTTAGTCAAACAACTAGCGGAGATTCTCCTCACGTGATAACTTATGGTGGAGAACCACTCTAGAACTCTAGGCTTCAAGGATTTTATTTTCTTTCTTAACCTTAAACTGTTTCACCCAAATTGAAGAACCTCTGAAGGGATTGAAGATATGACAACTTACACTCCATGTTAGATAAATGGTTGTCATCCACTCGATAGTTTGTAACTCTTGTATTTTCTCACTTTTTTTCAGCAATGACTCCATTTTTCTGAAGTACCAAATTCCAATTAACTCGGAGATTAACGGTTCCCACACCTTACTCAGATATACAAGTAGAATAAGCTCAAGGAATTCGGGCTTCAAAATTTTTTGTAGATACAATTCACATTACCTATGAATAAACGAAGGTCGAACCCACATATCTTATGGTCCTTGATTAACCATCGAGAACAATCGATATTAATTCTAGGCTAAGAAAGTTTGGGACTTTTCTCACAAAAATATCTTTCACCCACCACCTCCCGAATGGCCGAATTCTGAATACTAGGAATCTACCGAAACATGTACCTAACATTAACTGTAAGGATTTAAACGAGACTTCAGAACTCTAGGAGTTATGTAACCTTTAGCTTCATGAATCTATTTCTTCCACAATACCGAATTACCGAACCTCCAAGGAGCAAAGCATCGTAGATCTAACAGCCTGTAATCGATTGCTAGATCTATCACTTCCCTTCACTCCAGGACTTCATAGATTCATGGTTTTTCAAATCTTAGACAGTTAGGACTCAAACTTGTTGAACCGTCTAACTCTTATGGATCCAACAAGTAGTATATCTCAACCGATCTACAGTGTAGATTTACTCCGCAAATTCTGGCTACAACATTCTTTATTTACAAACTACTCGGATCTATCGAAGCGACGAAGCCCGAAGGTGTTATGGTTTTAAAGAGTGTGTTACTCATGTCTAATAGGATGGTTGCAGGGATTTTCATTCCTCATGATCACATCTCATCCACTAATTCTTTCAAAAATAATTTCACACTTTGGTTTTTCCACTTGAATCCTTCACACACTTTTTCTCCTGAACTCTGGACTCTAATTTTTTTCTTGTGTGCTTGTGCACCTCTCTTGTGTAATATCACATTGTCCCTTCTCATATTTGTTCTTCTAAATTTTAAATCCTCCATCCACCTTGTGTGGCCTCTGTGCACATCGAGTGTTGTTGCTTCTGAACCTTGGGCCTTTAAAGGGAGCGTCTAAGTACTTATGGAGTTTTCTATGGACTTGTTGCATTGTGACACCTAGAAGATAAACTTCAGGTTCCTTACATAACTTAAACTCAATCTCAGAATGAACTTTCACTCGATTTCATATTTTCCTCCTCGCAATGTATTTTTTATTAAGAAGGTACATAGTAACCTTACAATTCCTCTAACTGTTTGAGATATTTTTCCCTCTCTTCCCTTATCTTTCAATACATATGTTTATATATATGCTAATTCATAGTATCTACCTACTTTTATATCCATTAAAGTAAGATATGTTATTAAATGGTGTATGATAATTATATGACATATTTACGAAGTAGCGGAATATTATCTAGAGGATGTTTAACGAATGTTATTGTAACTTTTAGAGAAGGAAAATTGGTCTAATAATTGAGGACTTAATGATTATATTTGTCTTATGATTTAATAACTTACTCTTATGAAATTTTTGGTCTAGAATTGAGTTTGGGTATGGGAATTAGATACTTCCTTGTTTGTCAGAACAATTGTCAGTCTTGAGACCTTAAATGGTGAAAAGCAATTGGATGAATCCTAGACTTGAGTGTTTATTCTATGTCTTGGAGGTCCTAACGTTTCAGGTAGATTGTATGGGTAGATATTTTTTATTGTCTTGTATAATGAATTTTTTGTTAGAAGAAATGATGTTGTGTGAAGAATTTGGATTTGGTTGATCGTGAATAATCATGATGTTGTACTCTTGTTGTATGAGATGTTATGTGATATGGAAGATCATTAATACATTGAAGTTGTATCTAAATCTAGTTGTGAAATGAGATGAGTGGAATAGAATCTATATTGCCAAAGTATGATAGTAGCATGTTTCACGTGTTGAAATGATATTTTATTAATGTTTCAAAAAATATATATATCTCATACAATTTCTCAATTACTTTAAGATGTAACAGAGGGGTTGCTACACAAATATTTCTTGTGCTCAAGCAATGCCATCATGATCTGATGCTCCATCAATTGACCCAGACTAAAACAAGAAATGATGCCAGGGTCCCAAACCACCCTACAATATGAGAATCATCCCTCTCTCAAGGCATGGTATGGTAAGGTACTGACATAGGAACCCCCTTGATAAATTTTCAACAAGTAATGTAACTCAAAATAAATCAAACAACCCATCAAAGAACTACTCTACTAGGGAACCAATATTATGAAAGAAAAAATTAACCCTTGTCTATGCGTTAGTTCTTGAACTGTCTACTTTTGAAATACCAAGGTCCCATGCTATCACCATAAAGGACTCATCATGTTTTCATTTCACCAATATGATCATAAATATCAGATCCTCCTCCCTAAACTGCATCCTCCGCACTTGCATCCATAAGATGTAATGCCTCAAAGAATCATCCCCACTATTGAGGATCATATGCATCCAATGTATCTCAATGAAATCAACTAAACCAAATCTAAAATAATACATCACAGAGAAATCTATGTGGTCACAAAATCACAGGGCATCCACACCACTTAGTCTCCAAGTATAAAAGGGAAAATTCCCAATATTCTAACACCCTCTACTCATAGCACTAGTTTATGAATTGCTAATACAAGAAACCACCCAAATTATCATGATAAGAGAGACAATAAAAAGCTACATAAACTCCATCAAGTCCTCAAAGTAACACTCCTCTAAGAAACCACTCCTAAGCCTCCCAAAAGTAAATGCTAGAAATTCAAAACTGATGTTCTCCTCTCTAATAGTATTTGAATTATAAAACAATGTAATTCTAGGGTCCTAGAATAATATGGAAAAGGTACCACCATGTTGATGCTTCACTACTCTTATCATCATTGTCATAGCAATAAGCCCAATCTACATCCTCCTCTCTTGGAACTCCAAATTAATCTCCCTGAAGGGACTGGAACCATTATCTTGAATCCTCCCTTGTGAAGGTGTCTCAGTGAAGTCTAATCCTACAAATTCATTGTTAGACTCAAGTATGTCCTACAATATAGAGTAAGTATTGACCTATCCTCTACCAAAATCCAAAAAATAAATCACACTAATTGTTTCCATGGCTCTATCGATCATCATGATATGAATCAATCTGTCACTTGAATGAATTCTGAGATCCCACCACCAAATTGGAAGTCCACCACTCCCAATACATGTTAACTATTTTGTTTCCATACTATAAAGCATCGAATTCAAAATGATTCAAGTTCCTGGTATTCGATCATCCGGTGGAAACCAAGTACTAGGAATCAACTATGTGTCTGCTAATATGTATGACACCTTCCAAACTACACCGTGAAATATGATATCTCGATCACCGTCAATGTACGCAAGTAATTTGTAGAGTATAAGCACCTCTATATAGAATATCCATGTCACATGTGGTGCCTCGTAGTCATGCAAGTACCCAGAATTTCCTGTCAAAGGTGAATCGCACATAGCCCTCCTAATCCTCTCCCTAAGTGTGGACTTAGGGACTACATGTGCACGTCCTCCATAGTGGATAATTCCATCCACCACTCTATTAGCTAAAATATCTCTAAACTGATCCAATACAATATGGATCTCCTCCTGTGCTATGATGACATAGACCAAATGAA
>ML798553.1:423380-449856 GCA_009831015.1 Picea engelmannii | reverse complement strand
ACTAGTTGGCAATGGGGGCCCTCCAATGCTTCCCTGGTACACTTTGGTTGACTTCAGCTAAGAAAGGACTCCAGTAGCATTCAAATCATCATAAGCATTCACATGAACAAAACACAGAGCTGATCTTCAAGAGTGCAAATTCTTAAGTTTCTTCATTCATATCAAGAGTGTCTTACTAGTTTAATCTTAAGAGTATTTATACAAGAGTCTTAAAACCAAAAATGCTAAAATGTCTCCTAAATATCATAAGTAAATCCACAATATCCTAGGAGGGTCGAATGCCTCCTTTATATCCTCAATATATGGTCAAAATCCCACGAAATCCAAAACTGTCCAAGATTTAAGGCTGAAACAGGGCAATTTCTGCTGAAGTGGCCCTGTTTGACCAGCGTTGACCGGACATCTGGCAGTCTCAGATTTCGAATCTGATAGCTCATTCTCCATCCTTGTACATCTGGGAACACGACCCAAGTGTTATATTTCACCCAGGTGTCCTGCAAGTATACAAACCACGGATCTTTTACGGGATTTGGTCAAATCCTGTAATTTCTGGTAAATTTCCAATTTTAATGCTAAAATTTAGAAAATTCAATTCTCAAGCTAAAGAATGACAAATATACATTGCATAGGCTGTTTCATGGGAAATTTGGAATTAAATGAAGGTAAAATGGATAAATAAAGAGGCAAAAGTATGGTTTATGGAAGCACAAAAATGGACTCAACAGGCTCCAAGAGCTCTCCAAATCAAATCAAATTATCATCAACATAATTAGAGGAAATGATCTCCTATCTCTTCTTTATACCCCTTTCACCTTTTTCTCCTCAAGTGAATTTTTAATTCATCTTTAATATTTTATCTTAAATCACTTTATTAATTTATTGGACTTTTTTACTCCAAAAAGTGATTTATTTGACTTTACAAACATATTGGGGTACTAGAAGTAATTTTCATCATCCCAACCTTTAGAGATCTTTATCCCAGTTCTAATGAGCTATTACGCTAAGGTATCATCTCTGGTGATTTGATTAAGATAACACCCTTAGTGAGATTAATTAAATTATGCTCAATAATACTCCCAAAATTACAGGAATAGTCGAAATGCTCCGGAACCGAAACTGACTACACAAGAGTGATCTCAATGATGAGATATGACAAGAGAGCCTGATTTGGAATCATATAATAAATATAAAACCTATAAATTCATTGGTAATTTTAAACTACCCCTCTGACCATGCTGACCCAGTCCTTGAAAGTCATCTCTAATCACAGAGCAATGGAGCCCAAAAATGGGGACATTATAGTCCTCCCTTCGCAAAGATTTATTTTCCTCAAGCAATTCCATCTCAACCATAAGATCAACAAGCTAAACCAAACTAAAACTGAGAGTGATCCTTGGGTCACAAACCAATCTGGAATAAGTAAAGCACGCTCTTCTCAAAGCGTTTTCCTGCAAGGCACTAGCATGAGAGGCCTCCTTAACACAATTGGTAAATAGAGAAATCAAATACTGCAAAAATTCGGTCAACTCCTTAGATAATTTATCCTCCTGAAAACCAATCCCATGCACTCTAGTATTAAACTCTTGAAATTAAAACCTACTCTCCTCTCTATCAGTCATCTAACTGATAAACAAAGTAATTCCAGGGTGCCAAGATAATCTCATAAAGGAACCACCATGTTGATGTTGCACCACTTTGTTCATAATGGTTTGCCCATCATACCTAGACTACATCCTCCTCTCCTGGAACTCCAAGATGAAATACCTGAAAGGAATGAACTCATTATCCTGGATCATGTATCGTCAAAGCATCTCAGTGAATTTAAAGTCTTCCAACCCATGGTTAGACTCGATCTTGAGTATCGTGAGGGAAAATATACCTCACCATATAGAACAAATCTCAACAAATCCTCTCACAGCATCCCCATAATGACATAAAGCAATCATTGACACGACCCTGCCAATCATCCTCCTCATATGAAGCAGTCTATCACTCTAATGAATTCCAAGAACCCACCATAAAATTGGAAGTCCACCACTCCTAATGCCTGCTGAAATCTCTATGAATCAATACAACATAGTCTAGATATCCTCATGAGAATTTATCACATGGTCCAAAAGAAAGACCTTTTTCATGGCCACAATGTTCCCTGTCTCATCCAACTAGATCCAATGATCCTCTCTTGTCCTGATGTAATATACCATGAGGGCATCAAATAATAACAATAGATGTCTCTTCCACTGCATGGAAGGTTGGAAAGTGACTAGTCTGTTGGTCAAACCCAAGGGAATAAACAAGAAATCATAATGAAGTTAGGAAGCAGACCTATGAGTATCTTGCTCCTTGTCCCTCATCTGATGATATCCAAAATGAAGATCAATCATCGAGGGATATAATAATCTATGAAGCTCCTTGATCCTAGGTAAACCAAAATCAATGGTACACTCAAGGTCTTTGTCAAGAGGTCTCCTTGGAGAAAACTCCCAAAAAATCCATTGTACACTATCATGTGGCTATGAATACCCTTGCATATTGTTTCCTATCACTGAATCGTCTTGTATCATGTAGGCACTATTGTATTTATAAATCTATTGGTGTCACCTGAACCTGTATCCTAGAGCGTGCTAATGTTTTTCATATAGCTTTCCACCCAATACATGGATGCATATACTTCCTTGTGGTATTGTCCACAAGGAATGTGCTCAACTATATCCTCCATAGATAAGCCTTGATCCTTTAATAGGCTCTCCAAAAGAAGCATCTCATGATCCTCACATTGTAAAACAAGAGCATAGTCAAAACCCTTTGTGCCATACCTCTCCTCAAGCACCCTCAACTCTGAATGCTTCTCATGCAAGATCATCACAAGAGGTTGCTCCCTCAAATCATGGGGGCCACTCATTCCCTCATGTGTCATGACTACCGCATATTATGGAGTCTATATTGTAAGTGATGAGGAGTGTGCCAAACTCAACTAGTAACAAAGCTCCTCAACCTCTCTTTCCTTGTCTTCATCGAACTTGAGAGCAAGGTATCTATCCATGAACAATTGAAAGTAATTTGATTTCATCTTCTCTAGTGCTTCTTTGATTATTTGGAATTGAGCACTAGTGACTCCACCTGCAACTCCTTTTTGTCTCTCCTCTTAGGTTTTCCACATAATACCTTCAATAAACTTTGACCACCATCTACCCTCGTCAACACTTGTACAATTTGCTCCTCTATGACCAATAACTATTCCTTCAAGTCCTAGATTATTGAAGGTATTTCTTCATATTCATCATAGTGGCATGGGATATCCCACCATCGATTTTATATTTTTTTTTCCACTTTAAGAACACTACCCTCATCAAAACCAATTGTCTCACTAGATGATACCATGCAATCTCCAAAAGGTGGGATAGCATCATGATCAAGCACTGCTTCATCAAGGAAAATCTTCTTTCCACAACACCTATCAAAGGTGGTCTCTAATTTAACATCAAAGAGACTTATGTCCCCCATACCATCAGAAAAATTTTCTTCTTCATCATCCTAAATAATAGTTCCAATAATTGGTTCTTCTTCATCCCAAATCACAATGTCATCAATTGGTTCCTCATCCTAAATCACACTGTCACTATGGTGGAATAAAACCATATCAACATTATCTTCTTCCTTTTATTCTTGAATATCCTTTGTGTTTTTAGGTTCTAATGCCTCATGAGAATCCATGTGCTCATTTGCATTGGAAGAAACATATGAAAAGTCCACATTTTCCTCATTTTTAGTAGTATTAGAATCTTCAAGAACTAGTACCTTTTCCCTTGGCACCTTCACCTTATTGTCCACTAATACTTGGGTTTCATACCTATCAGGATGTTTGATGGTGAAAAAATACTTGAATGACATGGCGACGTGAAATTACTCACTAAGTTCCATATATTCCCTCAAACAATTTGTAAACTCCTCATATTACTCTTGATGTCTTTGATTCCTCATTCACTACCCTTTTGAACCACAAGCTCCATTCTTCCCTACATCATTTTGATTGTTTACGATACCCAAGATTGTATACCCTCGCAAGCTAGGAGGACCATAAGCTATGATACCACTGTAATGTCCCTAACTACTATTGTTACAAATTTCCCCTTGCTGCTATAAAACTCTAGTGGGTTCTTGCCTCATGTGTTTTGTCAAACAGTTCATCACAATGCCATAATACCCCTGAAATACTGTTGTTGTAATTTAATGCAAAGTTGGGTCATGTATTTTTCAAACTGTTTATTAGCATGTTGGAACCCATTGTAAAGATACTTTTCTTGTTGTTGTTTTTGTTCAAGGGTGATTTTCTGGTTAGGGGATTTTATCAAACACTTGGTCATCATGCCCTTTTCCACTATAAAGTACCTCTTATCATTGTTGTTATAATTTTATGATTTCTATGTGGTTTCTTTGGTTCTGTACTTCCATCAAACACTTTGTTGATGATGTAAAGATCCAATGTAGAGACCCTTTTCTTGTTGTTATTTATGTTCTTTGTTTGTTGTTATGGTTTTCTTTATTCTATTTTGCAATTGATATACAAGGCTTGTGCCAAACAATGTTTTTATTGCTTTCAATAAATAGAAACCAAAATTACAAAATGCCAATACTTAGACAGATAAATACAATTAGCACATAATCTCAACAAATCTGAATTGAGTTAATATTATTCTAACCTCACAACACATGTTGGGATAGATTTGAGAGTATAGGGAGAGTACAATGTTGTAGTTGCTATTATGGATTGGTTCTACCTCCTACCAAGTTACCACATGTTGTATGCAAAGGAGAATTCAGTCTCTATGGGAAGAAACGACCTATGTAAACCCTTATGATTTTTGTAAAAGAGTGGCATGATCTCCATAGAACTCCCCATAGACACTAGTAAGGAAAATATATCTTGTACAAAGGATTGGTGGTCTCTCCAATTGAAATACTACCCTTCTAACAATAAATTCATCCTTTGAAAGAGAGAATATGACCTCTCAAGATGAACTCTTCCCTCCACAAGAAGATTCGGTATGTTGTTGTAGAAAACTCAACTCAAACATCTAGATTTTGACCTGTATAAGAAAAAAAGGGCTCACATAATTCCCAATCTATTTCAAAATGGGTGAATCAATCTCCTCCAAGACAACTTAGCTTGCACAAAAGAAATATCTCTTCTTCAAAGGACCCACTTGTTGCAAACGATATATATTTCCCTCACAATAGAAAAAAGTGAAAGATCTAAATGATCTTCCCCACCAAATGGATAGGGTGTATCACTCGCCACCAAAACATTATTAACTAGTGTGGAATCATTCACCACTAAAAGCAATCCAAACTCGGGTTTACTCAAAACCCTCAAAGGATCTAAGAGATCTACAAATTAAATCAAATTATCATCAACATAATGAGAGGAAATGAGCTCCTATATCTTCTTTATATCCCTTTCACCTTTTTCTCCTCAAGTGACTTTTTAATTCACCTTTCATATTTTCTCTAAAATAAATTTATTAATTTATTGGACCTTTTTACTCCAAAAAGTGGTTTATTTGACTTTACAAACATATTTGGGTACTCGAAGTCACTTTTAATCACGCCAACCTTTATATATTTGTATCTTGGTTCCAACGAGCTATTATTCTAAGGTATCCTCTCTGGTAATTTGATTAATATAACACCCTTAGTGAGATTAATTAAATTATGCTCAATAATACTCCCAAAATTACGAGAATAGTCGAAATTCTCTAGAATCGAATTGACTGCATAGGAATGATCCCAATGATGAAATATGATGAGTGAAACTAAATGGGAATCATATAACCCATATAAACCCTATGAATTCACTAATAATGTTAAACTACCCCTATGACCATGTTGACCCAGTCCCTAAAAGTCATCTCCAATCACATAGCAATGGAACCCAAAAATGGGGACATTGTAGTTCACAATATTACATGGGGCATATTTATTAGAAATGGGCTCCATACATAAACATACATAACCACATATCGATTTTTATTCCCATTGGATATCTCCCTAGCTACCCCATATTACGCCCCTAGATACACTACAATCCCCACTTCAAATTCCCTTTCGTTGTGATGATGATATACTTATTGTTTCATCCTATTTATTTTTATAGCCAAGTTGTCCTTCAATAGTTGGAGAACCTCTTGTTGGTGCTCTATGTTTTCCTCCACTTCTTGAATATTCACTTCCCCTCTCAAGGGTGATTTGATGGATAAAGGATGATAACCATAAATTTCCATAAATGGGGACATTTTTTTTGAAGTATGGAAGGATGTGTTGTAGCACCATTCTACCAAGGGAAACCACTTTACCCATTGTGTCTATTTATTATATAAAAAGGAATGAACATACCCTTATAGAAATTTATTCACAATATTATTTTTCCCATTGTATTAAGGAGGTAAAAGGAGTCGTGAGCTAATTGAGTACCCAAACAAGAAAATAATTCAGTGCAAAAATTAGAAGTGAAAATTGGATCTTTATCACTTAGAATAACCTTGGGGATTTTGTGTAGCTTCTAAATTGTTTCCATGATTGTTTTTCGTTATTGTACTCGATTTAAAAGGATGATAAAGAAATAAAAAATGGGCATACTTTGTGAGTCAATCCACCACTACCATGAACACATCCTTTCCTTCATACTTTGGTAGAACTGTAATAAAATCCATTGATACCTCTTCCCAACACTGACTTGGTATGGCTAATGGTTGTAGAAAACTAGAGGTGTTTCTTATCCTCCCCTTATTTTGGTGGAAAACCAAACATTCAACCACAAACTAGTGAACATCAGTTTTAAGACCTTCCCAGAAAATATTCCTTCTTGTTCATGTGATAATTTTTCAGGAACCCTGAAGATCCTCCTATATGAGAAGTACATAATTCCAAAAGTACCTTATATTTGAGTTATGAATTATTTCATAAATACAGATGATCTAGATACCACAATGAACCATGCTTCCAAAAAAAGGTATCTAACTCACTTGGGTCCTCTTGTAGTTGTTGAATGATCTTCATACCTTATCATATTTCTTCCACTCTATCCTTTCTTCTTTCACCTAATTAGATTGTAGAATGGAAATAGAAAACAATAATCCCTTTGTGTCTTCTTTTGTCCTTGAAAATGCATATGCCACCACATTTTTCTTTCCTTTTGTAGATAATTTCAAATTCATATCCTAGTTTCTTTTAACTCATTGTTTATTGTTCTTCAAAATATCATGATTTATTTTTACCTTGAAGTGTCTTCATATTAGGTAAGGATGTCATTTATTAAATACATGAAGTATGGATAACATTTCCTTTTCATAAATGGGTTTAATTTATTTCCTTTAATATGGTTTCTTTCAAATGAAAGACGCCTTCCTTATTACATTAAAACTAAACCAATTTCATGCCCTAATGCATCACACTCAACAATAAAGGTTTTTGTGAAATTAGGGGCAACCAGAACATGAGTTGTATACATAACTTCTTTAATTTTTTCATAAGATTTCATTTCTGTTGATGGGTCTTAGATCCCTTTAGTTCAATAGTAGGAACCAAACCCGCCACCGAGGCCCAATTAGACTCTACAATGTTTAATAGTGGAATGGTTCTCCATATCTTGTGATCCGGCCAATTAATCGATGGGCTTTATGTTTTCTTGTGAAGGTGTCTCCTTTAGTTTTGACTTTCTCTTTTTGTATTTTCTCTTAGGTGGGACCGATATAAGATGTAAGCTGGTATAAACCAACTTGGCAACAAAACAAGATTAAGTTTAACTACTGGAGAAGAGGCTGAACTTGGGATAACCTGCTACTCAAGCATGTAGACGAAAATTTTATACCACAGGCCTAGTACTAATACGTTAACCATGTGAGCATCCAATTACTGTCTCAGATACTAATTATCAGAAAGAAAACACATACGCAATAAGATAATGGCAAGAAAAATAATTCACCTACACTAATCATCCATCACATGATAACACAATGATTCATCTTCATCATTAAAGTAAATAACAACAAAACATTGCACTAGCTAACTTGACAATAGATTAAATAGCTCTTACTCATTACAGTATCATTTATGAAAAGAGATAGGAAATAGTTCTTCTCCACGTCTAATCACACATGCATTTGATGAAAACAACTTTGTCTCTGGTCCAGAAGGACTTATCTATTAACAGTAGCTTGGAAATAATTCTTGACAACCAAAAAGAGATATTTTCTTGCAACAACCATCGACCCCTAACTAATTGGTTGATGTTCTTATTTATAACATAAAATTTAACTGAAAATAACGGCTAAGTGTAGATAAGTAAAGAAAAACTCACCATGTGGATTTCTCTCCTAATAACTTTTCTAATAGTCAACTCAAGATATCACTCGAAAGGGTGACTTTTCTCATATTCCGACCAACTGATGAACAACTCTTCGCAAGCATGGGTGCATCGAAATCTATATTGTTCCATCAGAGAAGTGTAAATTCCTTTGATATCCACCACATGCGCCCGATACTTCAACATACTAGTGTTTAATTGTTGTAGCACAATCCAAGCTCTGATCAAATGTTCCATAAATCGTTGTAGTTGTACCAACGTTGTGTCGGTCACCTTCGCTAGCTCTTCACCCCATGATGAATCTTGCTTGGTGTGCGATTCGACTATGTCGTGCAAGTCGACGAAGTTGTCGGGTGTGCCGAACTCGGGGAGTCTGATATCCTTCATCGCTTTGTTGATTTTACCCCAATGTTTCTCACATTTGACCCACTGCTCTTGAATTTCCCGATGTGGTTCTTGAGACATTTTATCCCAATACTCGGTTGATCGCTTCATGCGATCAAGAATGCTTTTGCTCAACATCTGGATGTCATGTTCTTCTTTATCTTGGCCTCGTTAGACTTCATCAATGTATTCAATTCTCTCTACGGCTTGTTGCTCCCTTTCATACCACCGCTCCATATCCTTGCACGTTGCGAGTGCCATGAGAGTGTCTTTTTGGAGCTCGGATATGTTCGTAGTAAAAAGGTGTCGCTCGTTTGTAAACTTTTTGTAAGCCTCTTCGAACTCGCTTATCAAGTATCCCACAGCCCGAGTGGTGTCTTGATAATACTTATCCAGGTGGCGCAAATGTTCCAGTTCTTTCAGGGTGGAAACTAGCTCTTTTTCATCCCTTTTAGCTTTGTCTAGGGTGGAATCCGAGATCACTTTCCCTATGCTGATAAGTTTGGATGTTCTGGCATTTTCTATGTTTATCAATTCTTCCTCTATTGTGGTGAGGATGGAGCGGTCCAATGTAATCCTTTTTTTCTTGGTGGTCCATTGGACAATAGCTTTTCTATTTCGATCATAAGCTATCACATATATATAGGCTCTTTTTCCATAGGTTCAGGAATCTACTGATCACCCCATGTGAGTGTGTCTCCCAGAATTACGATGGTGTATATTTGTTCAATATCGGGTTCTTGAACTTCCTCGTTGTGCTCCAAAGGCCCGACCTCTGCCTGCTGCTTGTCGAGGATCTGAGTATCGAGAGAAATAGAGGCGTTGGGAGTAGATTCGATACTTGTGCATTCGTCGTTGAAACGTCGATTTCCTTTTGGGGGATCCTTCCTTTGACTCATTTGGTTTTGACTTGTCCTCCGAATTGTCTACTCGGGTCTCCAGCGCATCGGGATTTTCCGTGTTGAGGCCACACTCGACTTCTTTTCCTTTTTGTGGGAGCTCCTGGGTTTGGACCCTGGGAGGAGAAGAAGTCTTCTTATGTCCCTTTTCTTCTTGGACACGCACAGGGGTCCCGAGAGATACCTCCAGGCTCTCATCATCATCATATATATTAATTAGCTCGCGGAGGGGGTCTGATGCACTTGTTTCTACGGTTACCACGACTGCCTCCGACTGTTTTGCGATGCCTTTTGGTGATCCGGTCGGTGGAATTATGTATTCAAGGTCACCTGACCCATTGATGTTATCAAGGTTTATGAAATCAGGGCCTCTTGGCCCCGCTGGGCTTTCTTCTGGGATATCAGTCGGAAGCCTTGGCATCCTGATGAGGTCCAAGTTATCCCACATCCAATTCATCATCTGATCTACTTGTTGATACATGAGTGACCCTCTCTCCTGCACATCCTAAGCCTCAGGGAAATTACTATCCTATACTGTGGTTACCTGGGAAATATCTTCTATTTTGGTGGCTTTCTAGGGAGCTTCCACTGCTTCGACTGATTCAGATGCTATCCTTTATTCTCTGGCTCTGAGGACCTCTTGAGATGAATGTTCCAGGAATGTTTCTTTCTCATCCAAACTCATGGCCTTGAACCGAGTTTCTTTGGGGTCAACCATCCTTTCCATCACCTCATCCTAGTCTTGATCATTTTCAGTGAATATCTCATCATCAAACCTGTCATGGGTGTATGGCTAGTAGGAAGATACTTTTGATGCATGCTTCGGGACTAAACCTTTTGGGTTGTGCTTGTGAAAGAGGTCAGTCTGGAATCAAAACTCCAATTGATTCAACCCTTCCTGTTTGGCTTGAGCAGTGTCTTTTACCATATAGAAACCTAAATGGAATACATAAGGTATGAACGCCTGCTTCTTATATTTTACCAGAGTAGCATTATAACCTTGCAGGATGGTCTGGTAACAGATTTCTCTAATAACTAGTCGATCCGGGACATACATAGGTAACATATGTGGTGCTCTAGTGGCTCCGAAAACCCTGATGTAGGTAACACGCTCATCTAGGTGCCAGTGGCCAACTTTTGATATAATATTTTTGGCTACATCTGACAGTCTTGGGCACTCTTTATTGAACAGTAAAGAATGAACACGTGCGACAAATTGATCACAAATGAGAGAGTAGTATTTCTTGTACCTGTTCTCCCACAATATGACAAAATATACATGGACCGGGAGTTATGAGGTGTGGCAGCTTAAGTTCATTCCAGCAAAGACATTTCTGGCATAGATGACGTCCAATAGATAAGATTCCATGTAGAAAGATGGATTCTCACCTTCCTTTGGTGTCTGAGCTTGTTGTATGCAGGTGATCAGGTGTTTGGAAATGATGGTGCCCCAGTTAAAACTTATTCCGGAAATGGATATAGTATAAGCTAAAGCCATCCAAGCCTCTGAAATCCTAGAGTAGTCTTTCTCCCCATGCAATCAGTAGAGGAGGGCCATTACATAGATGTATGACTCCCTGAGGTTGGCCATCGGGTACCATCTAAAGGTCCGATTGGTGAACCTTTTATCCTCTCTCCACCATGAAGCCATCACCTTGTTGGTGTCATGTTTCTCATAGAAGTTTATAACAAAATCGGTGTTCAGTCACTCATCTGGATCTTTGAGCTTGTAGTAATTCTCGACCTCTACTGGAAGGAAAACCCCAACACACTCGTCGTTGATGTCATTAATCAGACATACTTGAGTGTCCGTTTGGTCAAAAAGACATTTCAGGATTTCAATGTAGGGGAAAACTGGAGTTCTACTCACTACCATGTGCAGGTATGACCTTCGTACATTCGGGAGGACTTCGTCATCGAGATTCCTTGTATCAGGGTCACTGTGTGCAGTATATTCGAGGAATTCCTCCTGCTTGATTTTCTTGAAAATATCTTCCCAGCGCAAGAATACAGTCCTTCTCCCGATGTTCATCTCTGTGTCCCCAAAGGCCAAAGGCTAAGCGAAAACCTCCTTGGTGGATGTCTTGATGACAGGCACCAGTTTTCGAGCAAAGTCCAGTTGTTTTGCGACCACTGGGGAAGATTTGTCTCCTCCCTCTGGTTCCTTTAGCTTTGGTGCTCTTGGAGATTTCCTGGTGGTAGGTTTCTTCAGAGGCATTATCCCTATAACAGAAAATGATCCTTTAGGCATGTGTACAGAGTAACATTGGATGAAAACTTATGAAATGAAGAAAAAAACATCCATAGACGGGTACATACATGTAATGCTTGCTAAAACTATTGTTTAATACTCACTGGACCTTGGAAGCTTTCCCTGAATTGCTCGTCTCACTCCTATGGATGTTATGAAATTCTTTGCACATAGAACAATCTCGTTTAAAAAAGAATCAAGAGGATTTAATGGGAGAGATCCTACCAGTCGTATCAATCAATTAATTCAAGTGATGAGTGAGATTCAAAACAACCTACAGTCGAATCTCTGCAAATAAATTCTACGTGGGTTGAGGATGGGGGCGCAGAGGGTGATGTGTGTTATTGATAGGTTCAAACAGTCCTTTTGATTCGTACACAGATTAGCAACTAATGCAGGATTTTTGGAATTAATTAGTTCTTTAAATGTTTTGGATCCATCGTATCTTAGAGATAAAAAGTCCCATCACGTCGCTTTCTTAGTGGGCAGATTGAGAATCGACGATATCCTTGTGTATGTTTCCATTGGTATCCTCCTTAGAAACCTTCGACGCCAACTGATTTTGTTGTACGATGTTGACGTGGAAGAACTCGTTCGGGATGCGACATGGGTCTTGAGAGCTAGTAATGACTCAGGGGAGAACTGGATTGTACGTCTAATCACTCGGGCAACGACAGATGGCAGATGAGGACAGGAGATTTGATCCTGCATCTCAGTCGGAGTCGACCTTTTTTGATAGGAGGCAGGTGCTTAAAATAATATTGGGACTGCTGAGACCGAAAGGTATCGGGGGTTAGCGATCGAGGATTGACTTCTCACGTCCTCTAGGGGATATCCTTCTAAAAAATCATCGATGTTGAAGTTATCGGGGATCAGCCTTCAGAGATATTTCCACCATGTAGTTCCCTTGTGTGTTACATCCTTGAAATATCACGATACCGAAAACATTTCGGAAGTCAGAAATCAGTGACATTATTTCATTCTCCGTTCGACGCTTGCTCTTTTCACCTTTTACTGACGCTGAAAGGGATCGATCGTCGGTGATATTCTTGAGTGACGCTTGTCGCTGAAGAACAACTTTTTTTTGCCAACGCCGACGAATATCAGCGCTCGGTGACCTCGGTTCTCTAGAATGATTTCCTTTCATGCTTAATCCTTTTCGATGCCGAATTTCTTAAGTGCGTCAAGGAGAAGTCTTGATGAGGATTCTTTAATTAAGTTTTAGTCTTTTAAGTTATGTGTTTTTGCATGCTCAAGCAAACTTTGAGAGACTTAAATGAGAAACAAAAGTGATAAGAAAAGACAACATTTTTCATACTGAAGTAGAATCAGACAGTGCAAAAGATCAAGTGATACCCAAAAAGTAAAATTTAACATAATCTTTTTAGGGTGTGTTGAGTGCTCAACAAATGGTGACTTACTGGGCAAAAGAATAATCTTTGTTCCTCCTTCATGTTCGGCTGATACGAAAGCTGGTGGAGAACCTTACTGGCTATAAATGAGAGCTTCATTTACCCTTGCATTTGAAATTGTCTGGTTGATGCTTCTGAGTTTGTCTGTGGGGTTTTTAACCTTTATTCCTCCTTCATTTCCTGTAACCCTGACTCATGCCCTTTTTGACAAAAATCTAGTAAAGTATTCACTGACATGAAGCCTTTAGTTACCCTTGATCACTTGCTATGGTGTTTCTCTACTGTCAGTGAGCATCCATAGCCCTGGTGGAGATATCTACATACCCTCTCTCACTGTTCTCTCATTTGGTATAGTTAACATTGATTTCGGCAGAATGCCCTAAGCGAGTGGGAGAGTACGACGTCTGTTTAATTTGAAAAATGAGAAGGTTTAAGGTTAATCATTTGCTAGATTTATCTTCGGGGTTCATGCATTCCTTTTCATCTTTCCAACTTTCCCGTAAGGTTTCACCAGACCACTGGGTATACCTTTCTGCATTTCTCCAGAGTTGTTCATCTGCGCGAGTTAGATAAAGGACTCTTCAAAGAAACTGTAGGTTCCTCGATGCTTCCTTGTGTTGTATGTGAGAAATGAGTTAGGAACAGAGTTCGTTATGTCGCATGATTTGAGGTCAACCATCGTCTTGTTTAACACAACCTTCAAAAGTGCAGAAATCAAACAGCAAAAGAAATTAAAAAATAAAAGTAATTGGCAGTCAACCTAGCTGAAAAAACTCATGAAATATGCATACAAACCATAAAACTCATATATATATATATATATATATATATATATATATATATATATATATATATATATATATATATATATATATATATATATATATATATATATATATCACTTGTGAAACAATGCAAGCAATGAATTTTGGTATCTAAGTTTATGAGAAATAACTCATAAACTTACCTGGAAAGGCCCGAGCCACAGATTCTGAAACTTAGAGTGTTTTCCTTTAGGCTCATTTGCTATGTCCCATTTTAGGACCAAGTCCCCTACCTAAAAATCCTTCTATTTAGCCTTATGCTTGTCAAATCATCTTTTAACGATCTGTTGGTGGGCCATGAACTTTGATTTAGCCTTTTCCCTTTCCTCCTCTAGCATGAGCAAAGTGTTAATTCTTTGTTGTATGACTAATGAAGGATGTCCTTTAGAATTGTGGGCTAGTTGAAGAGATGGGAGATAAAGCCCGTTAGGGAGAATGGCTTCCTGCCTGTACACCAGAAAGTATGGGGAATTTCCTATGGCTTCCTTGGGTGTGACTCTAACGGCCCATAGAGCATTATGGAGTAAATTATTCCAATTCCTTTGGTTGTTTGCAACCGTCTTCTTTAATATTATCACTAGGTTCTTATTGGTTAATTCTTCCACCCCGTTTCCCTGTGGATAATAATTCGCAGAGTACCTAATTATGATTCCTTTATCTAGAGAGAACTCTGTCAATAGTGTGGAAGAAAAATAAGATGCATTATAAAAAACCAGGACAGAAGGGACCCTAAACCTTGTGATCAGTTGTTGTTCTATGAATTGGATTACCACCTTCTCGTTTACATGGGTCAGAGGGATGGCCTCTGCCCATTTCGTGAAATAATCGGTGGCGGTAAGTATATACTTATGTTGTTTTGAAGAACTGGGTGTGATTTCTTCTATGATATCTAACCCCCATTTCTCAAAAGGCCTAGAGACAGTCACCGGTTGGAGTGGGACTGTCGCTCTCTTCTCTCTCCCAACGCTTATTTGACAAGTTTTGCAGTTTCTAGCATAAGTGTGAGCATCTTTGAACAAGGTGGGCCAATAATAACCAGCGCTCAGTATATTATGAGAGGTGGTGCTTCCTACGAAATGTCCACCGGTAGGGCCATCATGGAACTCCTTCAAAACTTTGTCTGCATCTTCCCATTCGATACATATTAAGAGTACCCCGTCATAATTAACCTGGAAGAGTACCGAATTTATGGGGTGGTATTGTGTGGATTTTAACCTGAGAGCTCTCCTTTCCCTAGGGTTGAGATTTTCTGGGCAAGTCCCATGGTGCAAGAGATAAGTCAAATTCTCATACCAAGACCCTAAACTTGGGGAAATGTATGAAATTTCACCACACCATAATGCCATTTCATTCTCCCATCTAGAGTCTTCATTTACTTGGTCCTAGTCTTCAACCGCAAGTTTGCATAACCCTTGTCCTTTAACTAGTTTAGAAGGTTTTATATCTAGATCAAACTCTTGAACTATTTCCATCCAGTTCCCTCTTCTCCCCCCCATCTCCTATTGAGTGAACAAGGAGCGGACTATAGGATGAGGTACGATTACTTTGGTATGGTTCTTGAGGATATAAGGCCTGAAGTGTTTTACTGCTTTCTAAACTACATAAGCTTGTTTATCTATGTAAGGATAATTTAGTTCGGCTCCTTGGAGGTTAGTGTTGATGAATGACACTGAGGCCTCATTGTTGTCATCATCCTTCTGAGTCAATACCACAGCTAACGATTGGTTGGAGGCGAAAGTATAGAGGAAGAAATCTCTATTGAAATCGGGACTTCGTAACACAGGGGCTTGAGATATAACAGTTTTGATGTTGTTGAAAGAATCCTTTCGTTCATCATCCCATTTAAATTTAGCATCTTTACGAATCATCTTTTGCAAGGGTTTGATAGTTTTCGTGAAATCGAGAGTGAATTTCCTCATAAAATTGATTTTTCCGAAAAAAAGACTGCATATATTTCTTGTTGTGAGGAAACAGGAGTTGAGCTATGACCTTAATCCTTTCTAGGTCTATGTGAATGCCTGCTTGAGATATAATTTGGCCTAGCAACTTACCTTCCTTGACGTCAAAAATAGTTTTCTTAGGATTTAAGGATATACCGTATCTCCTACACCTTTCAAAAATCTAAGTTAAGTGTTGGATGTGCTCTTCTCTGTTCTTTGAATACACAGTTATGTCGTCCAGATACACTACCACACACTTGTTGATTAGTCCCCGGAATGTTATGTCCATATCCCTTTGGAAGGTCGCCCCTACATTGATTAATCCAAAAGGCATGCGTTTATAAGTGAAGGTTCCCCACTTGGTTTGGAAGGTAGTTTTCAAACGATCTTCCTCTAAAGCCAGGACTTGGTTGTAACCTAAGAAACCATCCAAAAGAGAGAAGATTTGTGAACCATACATGGTATTCAAGAGTTTCTCCATTGGCGGGACTGGGTAATTGTCCTTTTCTGAAGCTCTGTTGAGGTTCCTAAAATCTACGCATAAGCGGATTTCTCCAGAATTGTCCTTTTCTTAACCAAATTTTCTACCCACACGGAATGTCTAACCTGGAAGATTATTTTGGCATCCAAAAGTTTTTTCAATTCCTTATACATGAGAGGTTCCAGGGATGGGTGATACTTTCGGATCTTTTTTTGGAAGGGTTTCACTTCGGGTCTTAACGGGATAGTGTGTTGAATGATGCGGGTATCATAAGTTTTCAGATCTCGATAGGACCATGCAAAGTCATCTTGGCATTGTCTGAACAGTTTGAGGTAAGCCTTTATTCCCTCTTTAGATACAGTCTTGTCGAGATTCACATTCTTTGGGTTTTCTAGAGTTGTGAGATTTATAGTTTCATGTAGGGGACAAGATCTACCGTTCTTTGCATTTTTAGGCCCCTTAAATCATTCCTTCAAGACAAAATGATTCTCCAAGTTAGCTATCCCTTTAGAAATTGTGTGAGAATTCAATTTGTCAATAGGTTGACCTGTCTGAGGATTAATTCCTGCTGATTGTTCCTGGAATACTTCATCATCAATAGCTAAGTCCTTGAAATTATCTTCGTTAGTCAGAAAGTTGATGATATGTTCATCCTCTTCAAAGACTTTCCAATTAGAAATATTGTTGGGCACCAATGGTTTGTATACTAGTTCTACAGTGAATCGGGAGGCTTCATAATCTTCTAGAGGTGACAGCCTTGAAGCAATTGTGGCCAAGGTATTGACAAGAATGTTCTTTTCTCTGGGGATCATTGTAATATTAAAAGCTTCAAAATTCTATTTAGGTGCAGGGAATTGCAATCTATAGTATTCCTTACTTGTCTAACGATAATCTCCGAGTCTCTGAAAATCGTCAATTCTTTGATTTTTAAGTCTATGGATTTTTTTAACCCTTGTAATAGAGCTTCATACTCGACGGTGTTATTTGTGCATTCAAATTCTAGTCTACAGGATAGGAAATGATGTTTACCTTTTGGATCAATGAGGATGCACCCCGCTCCTAATCCTTCATGTGATTTAGATCCATCAAACTATATGGTCCAGATATGTGAGCTTAAGTTAATCGTCCCTTCCTTATTATTAATTTATTTCCCTCCTATCTTTTGTCCGTTGATTTCTAGCATAGGTTCTTGATAGAAGAGGGTTTCCTCTGTCAGTATTGGTGATTTCTCTTGAAAAACCATTTCAAAGTTCTGAGTGTGAGGGACATCAAATGGAAGGGGGGAGAAGTTCTCAAAATAGGAATCGTAGGAATATTTGCCTAGCACATGGAAATATGTGGATGAGGGTTCGTTCAGGGTTTCTAGATCAGTTACCGTATGTTTCAGGTATCTCTCCCTATCGATTATGATCATATTCTTGTTAATGTTATGGTAGCTACGGAAGGTATTTACCTCCACGTGTGAACCTGACGAGAATAGAAGACTCTATGAAGCAAGAGAAACCCTAATGAGCTGGCTAATAACCCTAGAAGCCTTGTCGGCTCAAGAAGATAATTTATATTAGGTTATTAGCCTCCAAGAGAATAATTTGGCCATAATTAATAATAATATACTGAATAGACACTTATCCAGAAGGAGAAGTCGGCCCCAGCAAAACTGGAAGAATCACTATAAATACAGGGCGCTAGTTCTCATTTGTGACATCTCAGAATTGCAGTTCCCAGTTTGGTGTGCACTGCAGTTGCAGTCTTGTGCGGAGGTTTGGAGGAGAGATGTTAGTGCAGCTGCAACAGCAACAAGTTTTCAGTATTGGCTTGATTATCTCTTGGCTAGGGTTTGGGACTATCTGATTATTCTTTTTTGTTGCGTTATCCTTGGAGAGAGGTGCGCTACCCTTTGTTTGGCTATCTAGCCTAGGGTTTGCTTTCGGAGGAATTTTCAGTCAAGGTTAAGGTGCTCGGAGGGAGGCTTCGACCTATGGTTGGGTGACGAACGTATCATCAATGGTAAGACGAGCACACCATCTTCTATATTCTAATAGGTTATGATCCCACACCCCTTCAGTCAGCCTAAAATGCTGGAAGGAAACATAGTCACTAGACATTGAGCTCGTTGAGGAACTGCCTCTAGGGTTACTAGCAGGAGCAGTTTCCAAAAGTAATGCAGCTAGGGTTAATAGCAAAAGCAGTTGAAGAAACCCTAAACCTCTTGTTGAGGCACCTTAAGTGACAAGATTGACCTAATCTCTGGATAGATCAATGCACCCTAGCCCAATGCATCTCCTGGTACTCTCAGAAGGCCAAGATCTAAAGTTTGGATTTCTAGTCAAATCTAGGGTTTGACCAAGTCAAGCAGCCATGATGAACTCTATGAATTATGAGAACAAGATAGATGGAGCCTCTAACTTCAGAGTGTGGAAGACAAGGATTGACCTCATCCTTTTCAGGAATAAAGTGTTGGATATCGTGAAAGAAAAGATTTTGAAGCCAGAGTTTGAAGAAGGAAAAGAGAAGGAACCGCAGAACATTGCAGCTATGGAGAAGTTCAAAGACAGTGATATCAATGCTATGAGTATCATAGTGGAATCTATAAAATACCACTTGATACCCTACATCTCCGATCTTGACTCATCAAAGAAGATGTACGATGCCCTAACAAATCTCTTCTCGGTCAGAAACATTGGACAAGTTATGAGTTTGAAGAATGAGCTCTGTGACATGAAGATGAATGATGACGACAACATAACATCATACTTTGTAAGGATATCCCATCTAAGAGATCAACTACAAGCTATTGAAGAGATCAATTCAGAAAAGGAATTGGTGAACATAGTACTCAATGGTCTTCCCAAGACATGGGATGCATTTGCTGCAAACATGAACATAAGGAAGGAGTACCCAACATTTGAAGAACTTTGGACTTGCTGTGCTCAAGAAGAATCAAGGATCAATGCAAAAGAGAAACCTCAAAAGAAGTACGATGATCAAGCCTTCACAACAAGATTCAAGAACTTCAGAGACAAAAGAAAGTTCGATTCAAGAAGAAATCCAAAACAAAGAAAAGATATTTCAGAAATACAGTGCTTCAACTGTCAGAAGTATAGTCACTACAGGAATCAGTGTCCCGAGCTAAAGAAAAGGAAGGAGAAACATGAAGCATCGATTGCCAAAGAAAAGGAACCTACAAAGAAGACTAAGCAAGATGGAAGAGACTTCTTCTACTAAAAGGTAACAACACTCTTCTTATTTATTGTACATATCTTGCTTGCATCATCTCTGTACATATCTTGTATATCTATCTCTTGGAAGATAATGTGTTCCAAGAGGAACTATACCTATGAAAGAACAAACAATATGAAAAGAGTTATCATTAGATATTACACATGAAAGAATGAAATATATCATGTGAAACCTATTACAAGATAAGCCGAAATCAGAAGAGAATTAGAAGTCAGAAATCAAGAGAAATTGGAGAAAGAATTATGACAACAACTAAGAAGGAAGCTTTGACTCTGTTAGACAGAGAGAGCTAATTATATATTGCAGAAGACAATAAGGATGCAGATGGGAGTATGGACTCTATCAGATGGAGGGAGTTGATTATATGCACTCTTACATGAAGCAAGGATTAGGAGGGAGCTAATCCTATGATCCATTGAAGATGATGAAATGTATATATCCATGGTAGCAACCATGAAAAACAATACGCATTCAGCTCAACCGCAGAAGAAGACCTCTTCGAAGAGAAGACTTAAAGTATTCCTAGTTGTCCATCCAGATCTGTGATCCTATGATGAAAGGAAGAAGTGGAATCTCTAGGGCATGGAATCTATAAGAAACTCCATGGACCCAAGAGTAAAAGAAAAGCATGAGGATTCCAAGAAAGAAAGAGGAACTAGAAAAACCAATCATTGTATCAAGAATCACAAGATTACCAGCCTGATATGAACTCACTAAAAGAAATCAAGCAGAAGAACTAAAAGTCATGATGAAGAACAATGTACGGAAAACTTATGAATGAAAGCATTGCAAGATCCAGAGCTAGAGGTTCTCCCAGATGGAGGGAAGAAGACTATGATGATTACTTATTCCAGTACACCAAACATGAGTCATTATATCATCCACAACATCCATGAGTTGGATTTCTACATCAAATGAATGCAAGGAATGTTCTCTAGAGAAATTGAATAAAGAGTGTATGAGGAGCAATCTGAACTTTGAGGTATACTATAAAGAGACTCCTGTATGCAGATAAGAAGAAGACAACTTGGTGGAGAACCTCCAGTACACAGCAGAAGCGTGGTGAATATTTCCTTTAACATCAAGATGACTACTCAGAAGATCAGATCTCATGATAACAAAAGAAGTGCCACATGAATATGTTCCAGTTCTCCAACTATGATATACTCTATTGTTTAGATCTACATAAATCCTTCATAGTGTTCCAAACTAAAGTACAAGTATTACATTATCCATGATGAAGTCCAGAAAGGAGAAAGTGGTTCTCCAATATATATCCCTACTAATGAGCAGACAACAAATATCCCGACAAAACCTCTATCCAGAACCAAGTTTGCATATTTCTGAGAGAAGATAGGGATCGTGGAAATAACTCCCTTAGATGAAAGGGAAGATTATCCAAGCTAGAAGAAGGTACGAAAAATATTCTTGAAAAACATTTATTTTTGTGATTTAAATAAATCTCTAGTTAGGAGGGAGCACTGAAAATATTATTTATTAATTGAAAAATAGTCCAGAATGGACAGATGCTTTCCTGTTCGGAAAGTGGATTGAGATTTTTGACAGACAGTGACTTCCCATTGTAGTTAACATGGGAGGCAGACTGGTTGCTGATGTATCATAGACATCGACTTCCCATTGTGGTTAACATGGGGATTGGTCTAGGACAGTCATTCTTCTTGGCAGTCACTTTGAGTAGTGGTCAAGTAGAATGGTCTGCCTCGTCGGGCAGTCATTCTTTTGAAGTTCACAGTTGTGAGAAGTTTTGAAGAATGGTTTGTTTTGGAGGTTGATGCAGGACATACATTCCTTAGGGAAAACTCATTCTCTCCAGTTTACACTTTGTTTAGTGTCAGATGAATGGCCTAGGGTGAGGAATGGTCCGGACAGTTATTCCTTAGGGTTATACATTCTCTCCAGGGTGCCCTTTGATAAGTGTAGGAGGAATGGCCCAGGGTGGGGAATAGTCCAGGCTCAGCAATCAGGGACAGTCATTCCTTAGGGTTTATACATTTTCTCCAAGGTGCACTTTAATTAGTGTAGGAGGAATGGCCCAGGGTGGGGAATGGTCCAAACATTTCTTAGGGTTTATACATTCTGTCCAGGGTGCACTTTGATTAGTGTAGGAAGAATGGCCCATGGTGAGAAATGGTCCAGGCTCAAAAATCAGAGACAAACCTTCTTCCTTGTTTGTGAAGAATATGGCAGATAGCCCATTGCTGATGAGGGCATATATTCTTTCAGATCTCAGAAACATAAGTGAAAGATTGGCCCAGAGGATTCATTTTATCTTTAACAATATTTTTCTATGCAGGATGGCATCATATGATTGTTATGGAGACTACCTATCTCCAGACAGTAGAGATATACTACTGTGATGGATATGTTCCATTGTTCGTGAGGCAAATATTCTTTCAGAGCTCACAGATGTGAGTGAAAGATTGGCCCAGATAATTCAATCTATATCATAACATTGTTTCTGTGCAGATTGCTATCAGATATTTGTTATCAAGACTGTATGACAGTAGATGAGGACTACTGTGGTGAATATGTTTCATTGTTCGCAACCATACGTTGTTGATCAAGTACTTGTGTGTTACTTGATGTGGTAGTGAACCACTGGATTGTAGTTATGTACTACTATGAATAGACAAAGTTGTGCTCTATCCTTGTTCTAAATTGCCTTGAAGACTATCAACAGTTTATTGGAGATAATGATCATTCAGATGGATGATGAACAGAGATTTTCTAGATGGAAAACAATTCAAAACTTTTACTCCTCTTGTATCACTCTATGGTGAGAGTGACTTATCCAGTATCATATCTAATTACTCAGATGAAGTATGGTTTCGAGAGTTGATGCAGCTGATGGTGATGGTGATGCTCATGATCTAGTCATGAAATAGTCTAGATGACTATATTGATGCTACCGAGTAAATGGCATGTTTTTGTGCTCAAGTCCATTACCTATAAATACCTCTCTAGCTAGGAGGGAGTGTTAATATTATGGTAGCTACGGGAGGTATTTACCTCCACGTGTGAACCTGACAAGAATAGAAGACTCCAGGAAGCAAGAGAAACCCTAATGAGTTGGCTAATAACCCTAGAATCCTTGTCGGCTCAAGAAGATAATTTATATTAGGTTATTAGCCTCCAAGAGAAGAAGTCAGCCAGAATTAATAATAATATACTAAACAAACACTTATCTAGAAGGAGAAGTCGGCCCCAAAAAAACTAGCAGAATCACTATAAATGCAGGGCGCCAGTTCTCATTTGTGACATCTCATAATTGCAGTTCCCAGTTTGGTGCGCACTGCAGTTGCAGTCTTGTGCATAGGTTTGGAGGAGAGCTGCTGGTGCAGATGCAGCAGCAGCAAGTTTTTAGTATTGGCTTGAATATCAATTGGCTAGGGTTTGGGACTATCTGATCAGTCTTTTGTGTTGCGCTATCCTTGGAGAGAGGTGTGCTACCCTTTGTTTGGCTATCTAGCCTAGGGTTTGCTTCCAGAGGAATTTTCAGTCAAGGTTAAGGTGCATGGAGGGAGGCTTCGGCCTATGGTTGGGTGACGAAGGTATCATCAATGGTAAAACGAGCACACCATCTTCTATATTCTAACAATTCTTGTATCCCTTCAGTGGTAGCCAAAGGTGTGCCCAGTTTGTACTAAATTATCCATTTAACTTCTCAGACCAATATCAACTTAGTAATAACCCATAGGCCTATGGGATGTCTACTACAATGATGTCAATCACTTGCACAAACTTAGGATGTATCGCTATCCTGATCATTACATCTCTGAGTTTCCCCATGACTTTGACCTAGGTTTTTTCTAGTTGTATTACATGTTTATCACTCTTGAGAAGAATGAAATTTATTTTTTTTTAAATAGACAAGGGGATCATGTTGGAAGATGCTCCAGAATCTACCAAACAATTGTGGAGGTTCCTGTTGAAGACTTCAAATGTTAAGAGGAACAGTGGGACAAAAGGTTTTCCCTTCTTATCTTCCAAGCAGGTATTCACAATTGGTTTATTTACTAGATCTGTGGAAGTTAGATTTATTTGTTGTTCATTGCTTGTCATGGGGTTTTCTACTGATTTCAAAGCTTGTAACAATAAATATTTTTGTTGAGGGATTCTACATATGTCCATGACCGATATATTAGCCTTCAACTTCTTCACATCTTCAACTACGTTGTACTCTAGTTTGGGTGATTCTCGGGTATGGATGCTAATCGGGTTCTTATGGGGAGAAAAAGGTGATTTCGGGTGATCGAGAGTCGACCTTTCCCCTAATGTTTGAGTGGTAGCGGGATCCTTTGATACATGAGGACCTTTACTTCTAGTTTTTACAACTGAGACCTCTGCGGGTGGTACTTGAACTTGAAATAGGTCGTCGGAAGGCATAATTTGGTATGGATCCCATATTAGCATGGTTGTATCTTCTGGTGGGTCAATCTCTTCCTGGTCAGCAACATTCATAACCAAACTTCTTGGTTTTTTGGTTAGGGAAACCTCATCTAACAACTGGTTGGCCATCAAATTCATGGCATGCACCCATTGAGGGCAGCCTCTTTCAGAGTGATTTTCCTGGTGATAAGTAGAGAAATAATCAGATGCAACATCCCCTAGATCGATATTCAAGTTAGATGGGGGAGGTTCAATTTCTTTGAACGACATGTTTCTTTTAAAGAAAATATTATAGGGCCTTTGGCCTTGGTTTCCTTCCCCTGTGTTTGTCTTCATGTCTATGATCTCATTTGATAATTTCTTAACCATGCATTGTAGATCTTCTATGTCTCCCTTACCTTTGTCAGGAGTTTGTTCTTCTTGTTTCCCTGGAAGTCTAGTCAGAAGGAGTCCTCTCCTGAGAGGAGGTTGAACTTATTTCTTAACTAAAGAGACCTGGCCTTCTTTACACCCTTTCATCTGGAATTCTATCGTTTTAGCTTCTTCAAAATTCTCAGCTAAGGTTCATTTGGCAGCCCTCTTCACCAACATGGAAATAGAAGCTGGGAGCGCATTAGCATATACTTCGATTTGCAACTCCTGAGTTGGTTTAGCTTCGGGCTAGAATTTTTTTAAGTTGGTTGTGAATCTTTGATTGAAATATTTAACCTTATCTTTTGAACTCATGGTGACTGCAAAAAATTCAGTCATTAGAGATCCTGTAGTGGTTTCTTCAGAAAGTTTATCTAAAAAATCCTTTTGAAACTTTGTCCAACTAGTTATGGATCCTATAGGTAGGTTGAAATACCATGTGGAGGCTGAGTTCTCAAAAGTGTAGGGGAAAATCCTTCAAACTACATCTTCATGTTGGACATTCATAAGTTTGATTGCTAGTATAAATTTCTTGATATGATCTTCAGGCAATCCTGAGGTTTCTGGGTCGAACTTAGGAAGTAACTTCTCTGGATGTCAAGGAAGGTTATCGACTGGTCCCAGGAGGGCCAAAGCGTCTCTGGCCAACCAAGGTTGATTTTTCAGTGGTGGGTTTCCCCTTTCTTCATTATGGTCACTGTTGTCATCTATATCTTCAGATTCTAAGTTAAACTCCTTCTCTTCTGAAAAATCGTTTGGTTCAGGGATGTCGACGGCTGGCGTTTCGGGTATCATATCAAGAGGATATTGGATTTCGGTGATTGATAAATCTATTAAGTCTTCCACCATGTGCACAAAAACCTTGTCAGGAGTATTAACCACTGGTCTAATTTGTTTTTTTCTTTGAGGAAGTATCAGAGCTAAGGACAACGCATTGATCTATCGGGCGTATGCTCTTGTGATCCTTCTAAATTGATTTAATTCCTCATGAGGAGGAGCATAAGGTATGTAAGGGTGCAAAGGGTCTTCCTCGAGCTGGGGTAAGTTACTCATTTTAGGAGTACTCAGCGTGTGTGGGTTTTCTTGGGAATGAGTAGCCATGCATGTGGGTTGTTTTCAATCTATCGACTATCTGAAAAATTATATGAAATATGTATCCATCCATTCATTATTCAGGCCCTCCCTCTAGCACCAATTTTGTTGATGGGTCTTAAATCCCTTTATTTCAACAATAGGAACCAAACCCACCATCGAGGCCCAATTAGACTCTGTAGCATTTAATAGTGGAATGGTTCTCCATATCTTGCAATCCGACCAATTAATCGATGGGATTTATGTTTTCTTGTGAACCCGTCTCCTTCAATTTGGACTTTCTCTTTTTGTATTTTCTCTTAGGTGGGACCGATATAAGATGTAATCCGGTATAAACCAACCTGGCAACAAAACAAGATTAAGTTTAACTACTGGAGAAGAGGATGAGCTTGGGATAACCCTCTACTCAAGCATGCAAACGACAATTTTACACCGCAGGCCTAGTACTAATACGTTAACCATGTGAGCATCCAATTACTGTCTCAGATACTAATTATCATAAAGAAAACACATATGCGATAATATAATGGAAAGAAAAATAATTCACCTACACTAATCATGCATCACATGATAACACAACGATTCATCTTCATCATTAAAGTAAAGAACAACAAAACACTGCACCATATAACTTGACAATAGATTAAATAGCTCTTACTCATTACAACATCATTCATGAAACAAGATAGGAAATAGTTCTTCTCCACGTCCAATCACACATGCATTTGATGAAAATAACTTTGTCTCTGGTCCAGAAGGACTTCTCTATT
>ML798553.1:410671-423280 GCA_009831015.1 Picea engelmannii | reverse complement strand
TAACTATGTTAAAAGTATAAATATACCTCAAGGAGTCATTCACAAACACATTTTATTCACTTATTCTATTGAATATCTTCTAGTGAACTAGTGATCTATTTGGAAAGTTTGTGACGACGAAATCTGAGGTAGTGACAAGTGAGAAGTGCGGGAGATTTGAGATTACAAAGGAGATCTAGGGTTTTCTTTAAAAACCCTAATTGGATGATCCCCGTGGGTCAGACAGCTAGTGTCCCGTGAGGCATCCCCGCGGGTTGCACGGTGCCTATCACGTGAGGCCCCACATGGCATCAATTCTTAGTCCCACGAGGATAAGACAAATTTGGGAATTATGTTGGTGCCAGGATGTTAAGGACTGAGGAAAGGCTACATGTCAGTATTACAGAGTTTCATCTCAGCTACACGATCAAAGGTAAGTGTTAATGGTTATGCCTATGTTGTTATAGCATATGCTTAGTGGTGATGATACATGGTATGGTACACCTTGGTGATGAAATGATACCTTGTTAGAAGTACACTTTTGGACATGTTGATATCTGGTTTGGTATATGTCATGGTTATGGTTCATTATTAGAGACATATCTTTGAGATGTTGGTACATGGTTGAAGTTCACACTTGGTATATGGTATCACATGTACGAGATACACCTCTTGGTGATGTTGGTAGTTTGTTGAGGTACTTGGCACATGGTTTGAGGTACATCTTGATTATATGTTGATGATGTGATGGTCATGCCTTTGGTATCTTGTTGAGGCATATGGTATATGTATGAGGCACATGCTTGGTGCATGGTGTGAGTGATATTCTTGGTACATGTCTTGGTGACATTGGTACATGTTGAGGTACACCTTAGTGATGCTAGGGTACATGTTTGAGGCTTGTTCTTGGTATTGTCTTGAAGAACTGGCACATGGTGTATGGTTAATATGTTAGAGTCTTGTCATTGATATTGATACATTGTTGAAGAATACACTTGGTGTATGGCAGCACACATATGAGATACATCTATTGGTGATGTTGGTACTCGGTTGAGGTACACCATTGATAGTACTTGCTTGGAATATCCTATGGTATATGATGTATGACATGATTGAGTGATATGGTATATGATTGAGATACAATGTTGGTACATGGTATGGTACATGTTGTGGTACATGGTTGATGTACTTGGTGTAGTACATCGTTGATGTATGAGTTGGTGCATGGTTGTTTCACTTGATGTACTTGTACAGGTGTTGGTGCATGGCTGATGCATTGATGTTGTACAAGTGTTGGTGCATGGTTGATTCACTTGTTGTGGTACATAGTTGATGTACTTGGTGTATTACATGGTTGATGTATGAGATGATACATGGTTGATGTACTTGGTATAGTACATGGTCGATGTACTTGGTGTGGTACATGGTTAATGGTATGGTACATGTTAGATGCATGATATAGTGCATGGTTGATGCACGGTTTGGTACAAGTTTTGGTGCATTTTTTATGCACGGTTTGGTACAAGTTTTGGTGCATTTTTTATGCACAGTTTGGTACAGGTGTTGGTGAATGAATGATGCACGGTTTGGTACAGGTGTTGATGCATGATTGATGCATGGTTGATATGGATTGGTGTACATGTTTGATGAACATGGTTTGGTGATGGTATCCATGTGAGAGGATATAGTTTTGTTAATGATCAATATTAGTGACAAGTTATAGGTTGATGTGACTGTGGCAGTGATGGTAATAGATTGGATACAGTGACAGGTTGACAAGTAACAAATTGATGTGATAGTGACAGTGACAGTGACAGTGATAATGATAGTGATAGTGGCAATGATTATGGTAGTGACAATTTGGTCTACATTTATATTTCATGGTGACGGGATGGGGAAAGGAAAGGGGGTCGTATCCCCCTTCTGGTTGGTTTCAGAGAACATGGGGAGTTGGAGCCTCCTTCGGGTTGGTGCCTAAGAATCAGGGGGTTGTATCCTCCTTCTGGTTGGAGCCAGAGAATTTAGGGAGTTGTAGCTTCCTTCAGGTTGGAGCCTGTAAATAGGGGATCATATCCTCCTTCTAGTTGTAGCTGGAGAATTGGAAAGTTGGTGCTTCCAATGAATGTATTATTTTGATATATAAGAAACCATTATATGGTTTTCTCCCATTTGGGTTTCCATGTAAATCCTAGTGTACTATGTATTTGATGTGATTTTTCTTATGTTTATATGCTCATGAGATATTGAATGAAATCATAGATGATACATTGATGATATATTGTTTATAATATTGAAGTTTGTATATTGTGGTCAAAGTGGTAAAAGTGCTCATACTAATTCACCCCCCCTGCTCAGTATTCCAACACTATAGAGTTCAAGGAAAATCACATGGGTGGAATTTCTTAAACAAAAACTCTAGCCTTGAGACTAGATGGCATAATAACCTGAAATTAAACATTAGTAACAACCACTAGGTGTTTTATGAGTTCCAAAGAGTGGGAATAATTGTTGTTTTGATAATTGTGATGTTTCATATAATGATGGGTTAAGAGAACCTCTTGCAAGTATGAATGTTTCTTCGGTAAATGATAATACCATATGAACATATTCCTTGTGATTAAGGAATTGATTGAGAGATGATATGGTCAATACATTTGGTATGGTAATGGAGGATTCCTACTGTTCGATATCCATTTAAGAGTAATTAAATGGATTTTGTGACTAGAAAGGTTTTATTGGCCCTATAATTATGTAAGAGGTCATAGGTTTAGATATCATAGGTAAGAGGTCTCTATTAAAAAGAGAGTTGGATATGACAACAATGAGCATTCTATTGGAGCTCAATGAAATACATGGTCAGGATGTTGACTGGTGAATAATGTGGACATGCAATGCAGCCTTGATAATGATGAAGAATATCTAAACTTACCTCCTTATCATTGAGTATTTCTTATTTTTGAAAATATTGTTGTATGTTTTTTATTTAGAGCATGGAAAGATAGAATGCATATGCACTTATAGGAAAAATAATGAAATTATAGGTGCATAAAGATATGTCACAATTTCACACGACGATGAGCATACATATAACATGTATATAGAGTTAGTAAGAAGTATTATGATACAAAATTTCATGATGAATAACCATGATTAATGTTGATTGATAACCAAGAAAGGTTGACAGCATGGATGAAAATGTTAGGGATGCTACTTACAACCTTGTGAGGAAAGGGGCTATGGACTATGAGGTGTTGATCCAAAGTGGGAAAGGAGTACAAGAATCTCCCCAAGACATCAATGGATTAGGTAGCATCCAATGTTGAATAATATCCATACAAGTATTTCCTAGTATGCTCAAGTAATGATGAAAGTGAATTTAGGTAAGGATTCCCTCTGTAAAAAAAATTAATTGAAATTGATTTAAGGCATGAGAAGGAAATAGGAATTGGTATTTGCTATACCTTGGGTAATGTTTTGATTACCTAGTGAAACTCATGACATGTGGAATTCTTTTGTAACAAATGGGAAAGAGTGATCTCTTGTTGTTTGGTTTCCATAGGAAAAAAAAAGGATAACATATCCATGAATATGTCTATCATAATTGTCATGTGAATGACTATAAGAATGACATGGGAAATGTGCAAGTAACGCACATGAATACAGGTATCTGTGGGTATGAATGTTGAAAGGCATGTTCAAATTCATTATATGGATGCCTGGTATGAATGCATGCATGAATAAGTGGAATGTGAAGAAAGGATGGCGTTTTCCATGTTATGGAAGTATTGAACTGTTACTTAGTTGACCCTGTCTAGAAGGGTCTTATTTGTTTTGTTTGAATACTAGCTTGGATAGGTTGTGTGCCATTCTTCTGAAAAGGGATAGTATGAAATGATAAAAGAGTGAGTGAGAAAGAATGATATGTTGCTATGAAATAAGGAAATATTATTGTGATTATGCCTTTAGAATTTAATGTAAATTATTGTGAACAGTCATAAGAGAGATCGATTTTTAGTGTGCATAGATGTGAATGTGTAGCTTACAGAAGTATTCCAGATGTAAACATGCATGCACAATGTTGATGCATGTGATTGGGTACATGGTTGAGGAAACATGTGAATGCATGCTCATGGACCCTATTTAATTATATGTGAAAAACTAAAATGATAGATTTGTTTCTAACTCCTGAACTAAGATGATTTCAAGATGTTGATAGAGATTAAACAAGAAGTTGCATGTTGAGATGGTCCTATGTAGATAGAATATGTAAAGACTTTGTCAGGATAATAGATCCATAGCGATAATGGATGTTGAGAATTTAACAGTGGGTTTTAGAATCCTAGAAGTATAAGAATCCTGGATTACATTTTAAAGGATAATGCATGTGTGGAAGACATGCAAATGAAATGTTAATGATTCTGAATTCTATATGGTCAATGTGCGAGAATGCATTGTATTGAAATTGAATTTAGGTGCTAACTATGGTGTTTTTAATATGTTCTTGCACTCAAGGAAGGAAGAATCTCTGAATGACAAAATGTCAAGATGAACTTGACTAAATATGCTCAAGGAAATGGAGCAGGCAGATCCAGGAAGGGACAAAATGTAGAAGAAAATATGGATAAAAGGAAGAATGATTTTCTCACTCTAAAACTATGATTTGTTTAGTAGAGTTATATGTGTGTGTAGATAAGTGAAGCAATGCATGTGTTTAAATGAATATAACCTAATCAAATCATATGAAAAGGAGTTGGAAAAAGGGAGGATTCCCTTACTCCTCTCTTTTTTATTTTTATATTCTCTAAGACTAAGAAGGATTATGTATGTGTGATTAATTCAAACATAAGAATGTTGATAGATGTATGAAAATAAAATAGATGAAATATTTCTATGGTGCACTCATGAACACATTGAAGATAATGTAGTAGAGTGAAATTAGCTATGCTAAGGCATTTTTTATTATGCTTAATGATTTTAAAAAGTGTTATGACATTTACATTATGATTACCATGCCAATTGATATGAATGTGATGATGCTTGCTGTGTGTAGGAAATATTGGAGTTGTTGAGGAGACAACTATCAATGGTGGATAACCTCGTGCAAAGGTCAAAAAAAGAGCCTATTGATTGAAGGATTGATGAAGGGACCCTATGAGTCCCCAAAAAGCACCAAATGACGAGGTAATATTAGAAAGGTTGTTGGCAGCCATGAAGGCATAAAATTTTCATGCCAATGTAGCATGTGGTTTGAAAGGGATTGGATAAGAATCCATTTCAAAATGTTTTGTATTTTGGTGATATATATAATTTTAATTGATTGATGTATGTCATTGATACCCAAGTAGGGTGTAATTAAAGAAAGAAATCATGAATGATAGAGGAGGAAACCTCTAATGGACAAAGATGGATTAGAATATTTGCAATGGATACATGAAAACATATGTCATGTTTTCTTTGATTAACCATGGATGAATTAATGATCATGCTCATGAGTAGAATATATGTTAAGTGCATCAAGGGAATGCATGTGTATAGAAAAGGGAATTTATTGGACTACCCTTATGGAAGTAAAACCTTCTAGTAATCCAAGAGAGTTATGGGAATAGTAATATAAAGTAATTAAGTATCCATGAGTAATATCACCTTGTCTACCAGTAGAGGATGAATTCATAATGGCCAACAGAGACTTGGCTGGAAAATATTGCGAGTAAGGAACAATAGTGCACAGGGTTGAAGGGATCTAGATGGATCCGAGAACAACTACATGGAGCTCAATGAGATGAAACAAATATGCGTTGTAGTGCATGACTGAACTGAATTAATATGTGATGATCGTAGTAAATCTAGAAATGTGTAGGCATAAGTAGGCATGTTGATAATGAATGTTTAGTGCATATAAAAGTGTATTGGTGCATATGGACATGATTGGATATGCATGTGGAATGATTATAGACTCTGAGTAAGTCTGTTGATATATATGTATATGAAATAATGTTTTTATGACAATCAAATATGATTACTGATGGATCTTGTATCTAGGAAAATGTGCATAGCATGGTTTAAGATGTTGATGAAATTGTTGTTTCAAATGAAATCCATCCATATGAGGACAAATGAGGGACAAATGAGGATGGTAGGAATGTTGATAAAAAAGGTTAGTAAAGGGATATTGTAAGATTATGCAAATACCATATGATCATGTAGCTTCGAGAAATTGATAACAACCATGTAGGTATGTGTTTGGTTTCTTATGGTGCATAAATGCTAAAGGGAATTGAGGTAATAATCCCCTCAATTAAATTGCAATGCTTGAATTGATGTGTAAAGGTAGAGGACCTTAAAGTTACACATAGTGTTGATGCTTTAATGCATTATATGAAATTTTGATTTTATATTTGTTATGTTGATTTTGAGCCCATAATCATATCAAGACAAGAGACATACTTTCATTCTTGCAATGAATGTTAATTTAGTTAGCCATGAGGTGAGATGATTAGTTGAGTTTTCCAACTCACCATGGTGGAATACATAACACATATATGTGGTATTCTAGAGTCAATTCAAGGATGCATTGTGTAGATGTGACCTTGGGCATTGACACATTGGTTTCCTTATGTGATGTTTGATTGCATGATAAAAAATTTGGTATGTTGAAATAATGCATATGTAAGGAATGATGATTTCCTTATATTTTGTATGATTAACAAATAGAAGTGATTTAATTGTCAATATGTATGATTTAAGATCACTATGAGACATCGTAAGTGTGCAATGGGAGTACAATGTACATGATATACTAACAACCTGCTTGGTTGGATGAAGCTTAAGAAATTGCAGGAAGGATGTTCTTGAGTATGGAAATGGTGTAAGTCCATAAGGAAAGCTTATGCCTGCTATTGCAAGAGGAAAATTGTCATGAGAAGGGATTAATGTTTGTGAATATGGTTTCTATATGGAACACATTTGAAATTGATAAGTGGAAATGAGATATCTATGAGAAGCCAGATGTAAAAGATCCATGATTTAAATTGACGTGATGATATCTCTTGGATTATTGTATGTATGTATGATACAAGGGAGATGACAAAGATGTCCTAAAAGGAAAGATAAAGGATTTTGAAATGGAAAGCATGGGAGAGAGGCTACTACTGTGACATCATAACCCTATATTCCATTATCACCATTGATATTGTTTTGGTGTGTTAGAGCAAACCATAAGAATGCCTTGGTTGTAAGACTTTGCAAGTCTATGTACTCTTCATGTGTGAGGGAGCCTTGGTAGGAAATATGGGTCACACGAGGGACTATGTAATAGAGAATGGGATGCATGAGCCTAGAAGGTGAGTGACTACGAGGAGGAGGAGACTTGAATAATACATGTTATCAGCTAAATGGGATCATGAGTGCAATGGGTATGTATAAATAAAGATGGTGAGACTAGATCTAATGGTGGCATCCATATGGATGTAGATCCATGAATGAAAAAATAAGTATAGTTCTTAAATGTACACTTCATTCTGAGTTATGAAAAACAATGAAATGCTTATGCATAAGATTTGTTATAATATGTTGGATGTTTGAAAATTGTTGCAGGAATGAGTAGAGATGCCAATAATATGGAAATGGACCAAACTGTGAAATTAAATGGCACTACTGAAAAAACTAAAGGATGAAGACATGGCAGGTGTTGTTGAGAAGAGAGAACGTTGAGGATGGTGTTCCTTTAAAGGCGGAGGGGAATGTAACACCCCATTTTTATCCACTGATTAATTATAATAAATCATTATTAATGTTGATTGTATCTCATCATCGAGATAATATTACCACGTCATGGTAATCCGAACATTGTAAATGTATTAATTGTTTAATAAAGAAAGACAACTAATGACTGATGGGTGGAGCACTAGTACTGGTCATGACACCACAAGAGGGATTAATGAGGGGGCCTATAGGGGATTCATCATGCTAGAGAATCCCAAGCCACCTTGTTGAATTACTTTTGACATGAATTTTGTATTCTCATAATCCAAGACCAATGTGTATTTACAATTCTTCCATGTCATAATCATTTTTTTTTTCTGGAAGACTCTTACTAAGGTCTATCTTAACATAGATGCATGCATATGTGCATAAATTTTCTACGAGTTTCTCAAGATTTGATTTTATGTGAGTGCCCAAAGCATTCCCAATATCCTCAAAAATTGATAAATACAATAAATGTAATGGAAAATTGGGAAGATGAACCAAAATTGGCATTCTAAGAACTAACATAGTGTTAGGATCAAATTTAAGAAACCAAGGAGTTATAAAAAGTCTCGCAGTTCCCCGAAACTAGGGACTATCCTCAAACAGTTGTTGGTCATTAACATGATTGTATAAATGGAAAACAAAAAAGTGTTTAGAGCATAAAGATATCTCACATTTCTTTGTCCAAGTCAAGTGAATCCAGTGAAACTTTACCAATGTAAGATGTCATTACTGATTAAATTTGCAAAAAAAATGAATATTTTTCATATAGTGAATGTAAATGGGTTACATCTCGCATTGTAATATCCACCATCGACACCTATTCATCATGCTCCACTATATAAGAACTATGTATAGGAGAAGGCTTCAAAGCATTTGGATCAATAGAGTTTTTTTTTACCGCATCCTTAAATGGAATAGGTTTGGAAGCTTAAGGCATCCTAAACCCTCTACTTTTCCCCATAATCATGAGACCAAATTGACATTTTAATATTTGCATAATCTATAATCAAACAATGAAAATTGATCTTCTACTTGTTTGTACCCTAAAAAATAAGACATTGATAGTCCACACAAACTCCCTATAAAAATTCTCATTACTACTTTAAATTTACCATATAATCATTTGAACTCACCCACAAAAGAATGATATTCCCAATAAGATGTTTTACCATGATCTCATATATATATCCCGTGTAAGAGTGTTTTCAACAACAACTTGACATGCAAGAAATTCATGTAACACTTGACTTGCAAGTGTTTTGTTAAACACTTGCATGCAAGTGTTTTGTTAAACACTTACATGAAAGGATTACATTTCATTGAAAATTTTAAGTATAAAAAAACTTTCATCATTTAACAAAAACTTTCCACCTCTTAAAGTCAATAAGATTAAAATATCCTGTGTAAGAGTGTTTTCAACAACGACTTGATATGCAATAAATTCATGCAACACTTGACATGTAACACTTAACTTACAAGTGTTTAACAAAACACTTGCTTAAAATCAATAAGATTAATATATCCTCTGTAAGAGTGTTTTCAACAACAACTTGACATACAAGATATTCATGTAACACTTGACATGTAACACTTGACTTGCAAGTGTTTTGTTAAACACTTGCATGTAAGGATTACATTTCATTGAAAATTTTAATTATAAAAAAACTTTCATCATTTAACAAAAACTTTCTCACTCTTAAAGTCAATAAGATTAATATATCTTGTATAAGAATGTTTTAAACAAGAAGAGTGTTTTCAACAACTTGACCTGCAAGAAATTAATGTAACACTTACTTGCAAGTGTTTTGTTAAACACTTGCATGTAATGATTACATTTCATTGAAAATTTTGAATATAAAAAAACTTTCATCATTTAACAAAAGCTTGCCACCTCTTAAAGTCAATAAGATTAGGGTACCCCGTCGTCCCACTACAAAAGGACACTTGGCAATTCCATATTATAATATTAAAATCTAAAGAAGTATAACTCATTGAATTATTACATAGTCAACATATATTACATGATAAAGTTAAGTGAAAAAAAGTCATCTATTAACATATATTACATGATAAAGTTAAGTGAAAAAAAGTCATCTATTATAATAGCAAAATTACCAATTTAATGATTTTTATTTGGTTGTATCATAATTTTAAATATGAAAACAAAATTTAAGTATATATATATGAACTTAACTTTTTTTTAAGTATTAATTGTTCACTGATTGTGAGTTATTTTAAAACCCTATCTCAAAATATTAATTGATAAGCAATATTAAATTCGTATAACTTCATTATATTAACATTCTAAAAATAATAATATATATTTTGTATATTTTTCAATTGAATAAATTATTTATAATTTTATTATTATAAGGTTTAATATTACGTAATTCATTCAATATACTTAAATTCAAAATTAGATAAATGGCCGAGTAAGCGAGGCCGTATATATCAAATGACGACCGCTCCAACCAAAAAAAAACAGAAACTAGCCCAAAAGTGGAGTAGATGTCAGGGGAGCCGGTTTACACAGGAGGAAAGGTTCCAATCAACGGAAACTATCCTATCAAACGGCCAGCCATGGAATTTTTTTTGCGAGAGCAGGAAAGGATAATCGGTGAATTTTGCCTAAAATTAGGGAAATCTAAGGAATGAAAATGGAAGAGTCCAACTCACTGTACTAAAAAAACTAAAGTCAAAAGTGAATTGAACCTCGTAATTCGTAACTTTAAAAAAAAATTGATCGATACACGCAAGTTTTTTTCCATGGAAAAAAATTTCTCAATTTTATATTAAGTATAAAATCATTTACAATTCAGTGCCACTAATCAAACGATCCAGTGGCGGGCTGTTCATTCAAAACAAAACACAGTCATCGTTCCAGTATTCAGGCGGCTCCAACAAACCAACCAGACTTATACCTCCATTACAATACAAATTCGATGTACTGAAAAGTTGCTGGTATCGGGTCAGCTGACGAGAAGTCAGCATATACAGCAAAATTACTTCAGTACAGATGTTATGGAGCGCAATGCTAGTCGGAAATGGAACAGCAAAATAGTTCTGTGCTAGATCCAAGATCTATACCACCGAATCAGCTGAGAACAAAGAAATATCATCGACAGGGAAGCTACGGCCAGAACAATGAAAAAAAAGAAAAGCTCTGGCATATGGGGAAGACCAAGATCGGTTCAGAAAACACTGAATTGGGTGATCGGGCTCTCAATCCCCTTATCACTGTGCAAAATTGAAAGTTTACCAGTCTCCTCCCTTAACGCTTGCTTTGAGAGGATATCAGCTTCCCTGTTGTATACTCTGTAGACATGCTGGAAGCTGAGATTTTGAATGCCCCTGGCCAGATCCAGAGTCTTTTGTTTCCAGGATTCAGTGTGGATGGAATGGAGTAGAGATTTATTCGAAATCCAGTCGATGATGACTTTTGAATCTCCACGGATGAGCAAATGAGTGATGTTCCACCAGGATGCCAGAGAGAGTGAAACCCAAAGCCCCAAGAGCTCCGCTTTGGTGTTTGTTCCCCGTCCACAGTTGAGACTCCATTTTGTGATTCTCTCTGGGTGAGCTCTGAAGAAACCACCAGCCCCACAGCAGGAACCATTGGCTTGGGCTGCTCCATCAAAGCAAGCCAAGGTGAAACCCACTGGCAGTCTAAGGTCAATCTCTTTATAAAAAATAGGCTTTACAGTAGAAGGCTACCAGGAAAAAGAAGCAAGGACCCTGTAGAAAACCGCCAAAGTTGAAGGAGACCTGTTCTCAAATAATGCTTTGTTTCGTTCAATCCACAAATGCCAGCATATGTGGGCAGCCAAGCAGGTCGGAGAAGATTTGTTTAAGAGCCAGGTGTTGAAGCAATCGGTGATAGTGGCTCCACTCCAGGTGAAAGGGAGATTGTACTGGATTAGCAATCTGTGCCAGACTTCCTTTGTGAACTTACAGTGGATCAATAAATGGGGGATATCTTCCGGAGCCTGTCGACAGAGAGTACAGAAGCCAAGGCCTTCCCATCCTCTCCGGCGAAGGGAGTCCCAAGTTAGGATCCGGCCAATACCCGCCAGCCAAACAAATAGTTTGTATTTAAGGGGAATTCTCCATTTCCAAACCTGTTGACGCCAGGACAGATCAGGTACCAGATTTTTTAAAGACAAAAGAGCAGTAAAAATGTTTTTTACCGAAGGTATGCCGGAGGCATCGCCCCCCGTCCACACCAGGGAATCGGGCTCTTCCTTCAGGGAAATGCCTGCGCACTTTAGTTCAGCAGTGTAATGATTCCAGGCGATGGCCCTCCACCCAATAAAAGACAGATCCTTAACACCCTTCCAATTGTCCGGAAGGGAAGGTGAAGCTGTCGGAATCTTGATCTGAGCAAGATAAGTAATATTCTGTGAGAGTAGATCAGAGCACAGGTCCGGAGGTAAAATCGAACAGTCTTCCATCCCAACTATCATATCCCTACCGATTTTGATCTCCGTTCCAGAGCCTGGCAACCACCTGAGCCAATGGAGTATGACGGGGGAAGAAGCAATGAGGCCCTTCCAGAAAGGGGAGGCCCACTTTAAATGCAACGTTGGCTTACGAAGCCAATCAGAAAGTTTTAAGGAACCAAGGTATTTTCCCAAAATTATACGATTCCAAATACTTTCATGAGTAAGCGCTCTCCAAAAGGTGCTAGCTAAGAGGGATGTATTGAAGATGTGTAAATTCTTTATGCCCCAGCCTCCTGCCTTTTTAGGCCTTGCTATAATCTCCCAGCTGCAGAGGTGGAAGCAATGATTTTTCCCATGACCATTCCACAAAAAGTTGGCTGTAAGTCGACGAAGGGAGTTGATGATCTTTGAAGGAATTCTCTCCAGGGACATCCAGTAT
>ML798553.1:390952-403567 GCA_009831015.1 Picea engelmannii | reverse complement strand
TTGAAGAATACACTTGGAGTATGGCAACACACATATGAGATACATCTATTGGTGATGTTGGTACTCGGTTGAGGTACACCATTGATAGTACTTGCTTGGAATATCCTATGGTATATGATGTATGACATGATTGAGTGATATGGCATGTGATTGAGATACAATGTTGGTACATGGTATGGTACATGTTGTGGTACATGGTTGATGTACTTGGTGTAGTACATCGTTGATGTATGAGTTGGTGCATGGTTGTTGCACTTGATGTACTTGTGCAGGTGTTGGTGCATGGATGATGCATTGATGTTGTACAAGTGTTGGTGCATGGTTGATTCACTTGTTGTGGTACATAGTTGATGTACTTGGTGTATTACATGGTTGATGTATGATATGATACATGGTTGATGTACTTGGGATAGTACATGGTCGATGTACTTGGTGTGGTACATGGTTAATGGTATGGTACATGTTAGATGCATGATATAGTGCATGGTTGATGCACGGTTTGGTACAAGTTTTGGTGCATTTTTTATGCACGGTTTGGTACAGGCGTTGGTGAATGATTGATGCACGGTTTGGTACAGGTGTTGATGCATGGTTGATATGGATTGATGTACATGGTTGATGAACATGGTTTGGTGATGGTATCCATGTGAAAGGATATAGTTTTGTTAATGATCAATATTAGTGACAAGTTATAGGTTGATGTGACTGTGGCAGTGACGGTAATAGATTGGATACAGTGACAGGTTGACAAGTAACAAATTGATGTGATAGTGACAGTGACAGTGACAGTGATAGTGATAGTGGCAGTGATTATGGTAGTGACAATTTGGTCTACATTTATACTTCATGGCGATGGGATGGGGAAAGGAAAGGGGGTTGTATCCCCCTTCCGGTTGGTTTCAGAGAACATGGGGAGTTGGAGCCTCCTTCGGGTTGGAGCCTGAGAATCAGGGGGTTGTATCCTCCTTCTGGTTGGAGCCAGAGAATTTAGGGAGTTGTAGCTTCCTTCAAGTTGGATCCTATAAATAGGGGATCATATCCTCCTTCTAGTTGTAGCTAGAGAATTGGAAAGTTGGTGCTTCCAATGAATGTATTATTTTGATATATAAGAAACCATTATATGGTTTTCTCCCATTTGGGTTTCCATGTAAATCCTGGTGTACTATGTATTTGATGTGATTTTTCTTATGTTTATATGCTCATGAGATATTGAATGCAATCATAGATGATACATTGACGATATATTGTTTATAATATTGAAGTTTGTATATTGTGGTCAAAGTGGTAAAAGTGATCATACTAATTCACCCCCCCTGCTCAGTATTCCAACACTATAGAGTTCAAGGAAAAGCACATGGGTGGAATTTCTTGAACAAAAACTCTAGCCTTGAGACTAGATGGCATAATAACCTGAAATTAAACATTAGTAACAACCACTAGGTGTTTTATGAGTTCCAGAGAGTGGGAATAATTGTTGTTTTGATAATCGTGATGTTTCCTATAATGATGGGTTAAGAGAACCTCTTGCAAGTATGAATGTTTCTTCGGTAAATGATAATACCATATGAACATATTCCTTGTGATTAAGGAATTGATTGAGAGATGATATGGTCAATACATTTGGTATGGTAATGGAGGATTCCTACTGTTCGATATCCATTTAAGAGTAATTAAATGGATTTTGTGACTAGAAAGGTTTTATTGGCCCTATAATTATGTAAGAGGTCATAGGTTTAGATATCATAGGTAAGAGGTCTCTATTAAAAAGAGAGTTGGATATGACAACAATGAGCATTCTATTGGAGCTCAATGAAATACATGGTCAGGATGTTGACTGGTGAATAATGTGGACATGCAATGCAGCCTTGATAATGATGAAGAATATCTAAACTTACCTCCTTATCATTGAGTATTTCTTATTTTTGAAAATATTGTTGTATGTTTTTTATTTAGAGCATGGAAAGATAGAATGCATATGCACTTATAGGAAAAATAATGAAATTATAGGTGCATAAAGATATGTCACAATTTCACACGACGATGAGCATACATATAACATGTATATAGAGTTAGTAAGAAGTATTATGATACAAAATTTCATGATGAATAACCATGATTAATGTTGATTGATAACCAAGAAAGGTTGACAGCATGGATGAAAATGTTAGGGATGCTACTTACAACCTTGTGAGGAAAGGGGCTATGGACTATGAGGTGTTGATCCAAAGTGGGAAAGGAGTACAAGAATCTCCCCAAGACATCAATGGATTAGGTAGCATCCAATGTTGAATAATATCCATACAAGTATTTCCTAGTATGCTCAAGTAATGATGAAAGTGAATTTAGGTAAGGATTCCCTCTGTAAAAAAAATTAATTGAAATTGATTTAAGGCATGAGAAGGAAATAGGAATTGGTATTTGCTATACCTTGGGTAATGTTTTGATTACCTAGTGAAACTCATGACATGTGGAATTCTTTTGTAACAAATGGGAAAGAGTGATCTCTTGTTGTTTGGTTTCCATAGGAAAAAAAAAGGATAACATATCCATGAATATGTCTATCATAATTGTCATGTGAATGACTATAAGAATGACATGGGAAATGTGCAAGTAACGCACATGAATACAGGTATCTGTGGGTATGAATGTTGAAAGGCATGTTCAAATTCATTATATGGATGCCTGGTATGAATGCATGCATGAATAAGTGGAATGTGAAGAAAGGATGGCGTTTTCCATGTTATGGAAGTATTGAACTGTTACTTAGTTGACCCTGTCTAGAAGGGTCTTATTTGTTTTGTTTGAATACTAGCTTGGATAGGTTGTGTGCCATTCTTCTGAAAAGGGATAGTATGAAATGATAAAAGAGTGAGTGAGAAAGAATGATATGTTGCTATGAAATAAGGAAATATTATTGTGATTATGCCTTTAGAATTTAATGTAAATTATTGTGAACAGTCATAAGAGAGATCGATTTTTAGTGTGCATAGATGTGAATGTGTAGCTTACAGAAGTATTCCAGATGTAAACATGCATGCACAATGTTGATGCATGTGATTGGGTACATGGTTGAGGAAACATGTGAATGCATGCTCATGGACCCTATTTAATTATATGTGAAAAACTAAAATGATAGATTTGTTTCTAACTCCTGAACTAAGATGATTTCAAGATGTTGATAGAGATTAAACAAGAAGTTGCATGTTGAGATGGTCCTATGTAGATAGAATATGTAAAGACTTTGTCAGGATAATAGATCCATAGCGATAATGGATGTTGAGAATTTAACAGTGGGTTTTAGAATCCTAGAAGTATAAGAATCCTGGATTACATTTTAAAGGATAATGCATGTGTGGAAGACATGCAAATGAAATGTTAATGATTCTGAATTCTATATGGTCAATGTGCGAGAATGCATTGTATTGAAATTGAATTTAGGTGCTAACTATGGTGTTTTTAATATGTTCTTGCACTCAAGGAAGGAAGAATCTCTGAATGACAAAATGTCAAGATGAACTTGACTAAATATGCTCAAGGAAATGGAGCAGGCAGATCCAGGAAGGGACAAAATGTAGAAGAAAATATGGATAAAAGGAAGAATGATTTTCTCACTCTAAAACTATGATTTGTTTAGTAGAGTTATATGTGTGTGTAGATAAGTGAAGCAATGCATGTGTTTAAATGAATATAACCTAATCAAATCATATGAAAAGGAGTTGGAAAAAGGGAGGATTCCCTTACTCCTCTCTTTTTTATTTTTATATTCTCTAAGACTAAGAAGGATTATGTATGTGTGATTAATTCAAACATAAGAATGTTGATAGATGTATGAAAATAAAATAGATGAAATATTTCTATGGTGCACTCATGAACACATTGAAGATAATGTAGTAGAGTGAAATTAGCTATGCTAAGGCATTTTTTATTATGCTTAATGATTTTAAAAAGTGTTATGACATTTACATTATGATTACCATGCCAATTGATATGAATGTGATGATGCTTGCTGTGTGTAGGAAATATTGGAGTTGTTGAGGAGACAACTATCAATGGTGGATAACCTCGTGCAAAGGTCAAAAAAAGAGCCTATTGATTGAAGGATTGATGAAGGGACCCTATGAGTCCCCAAAAAGCACCAAATGACGAGGTAATATTAGAAAGGTTGTTGGCAGCCATGAAGGCATAAAATTTTCATGCCAATGTAGCATGTGGTTTGAAAGGGATTGGATAAGAATCCATTTCAAAATGTTTTGTATTTTGGTGATATATATAATTTTAATTGATTGATGTATGTCATTGATACCCAAGTAGGGTGTAATTAAAGAAAGAAATCATGAATGATAGAGGAGGAAACCTCTAATGGACAAAGATGGATTAGAATATTTGCAATGGATACATGAAAACATATGTCATGTTTTCTTTGATTAACCATGGATGAATTAATGATCATGCTCATGAGTAGAATATATGTTAAGTGCATCAAGGGAATGCATGTGTATAGAAAAGGGAATTTATTGGACTACCCTTATGGAAGTAAAACCTTCTAGTAATCCAAGAGAGTTATGGGAATAGTAATATAAAGTAATTAAGTATCCATGAGTAATATCACCTTGTCTACCAGTAGAGGATGAATTCATAATGGCCAACAGAGACTTGGCTGGAAAATATTGCGAGTAAGGAACAATAGTGCACAGGGTTGAAGGGATCTAGATGGATCCGAGAACAACTACATGGAGCTCAATGAGATGAAACAAATATGCGTTGTAGTGCATGACTGAACTGAATTAATATGTGATGATCGTAGTAAATCTAGAAATGTGTAGGCATAAGTAGGCATGTTGATAATGAATGTTTAGTGCATATAAAAGTGTATTGGTGCATATGGACATGATTGGATATGCATGTGGAATGATTATAGACTCTGAGTAAGTCTGTTGATATATATGTATATGAAATAATGTTTTTATGACAATCAAATATGATTACTGATGGATCTTGTATCTAGGAAAATGTGCATAGCATGGTTTAAGATGTTGATGAAATTGTTGTTTCAAATGAAATCCATCCATATGAGGACAAATGAGGGACAAATGAGGATGGTAGGAATGTTGATAAAAAAGGTTAGTAAAGGGATATTGTAAGATTATGCAAATACCATATGATCATGTAGCTTCGAGAAATTGATAACAACCATGTAGGTATGTGTTTGGTTTCTTATGGTGCATAAATGCTAAAGGGAATTGAGGTAATAATCCCCTCAATTAAATTGCAATGCTTGAATTGATGTGTAAAGGTAGAGGACCTTAAAGTTACACATAGTGTTGATGCTTTAATGCATTATATGAAATTTTGATTTTATATTTGTTATGTTGATTTTGAGCCCATAATCATATCAAGACAAGAGACATACTTTCATTCTTGCAATGAATGTTAATTTAGTTAGCCATGAGGTGAGATGATTAGTTGAGTTTTCCAACTCACCATGGTGGAATACATAACACATATATGTGGTATTCTAGAGTCAATTCAAGGATGCATTGTGTAGATGTGACCTTGGGCATTGACACATTGGTTTCCTTATGTGATGTTTGATTGCATGATAAAAAATTTGGTATGTTGAAATAATGCATATGTAAGGAATGATGATTTCCTTATATTTTGTATGATTAACAAATAGAAGTGATTTAATTGTCAATATGTATGATTTAAGATCACTATGAGACATCGTAAGTGTGCAATGGGAGTACAATGTACATGATATACTAACAACCTGCTTGGTTGGATGAAGCTTAAGAAATTGCAGGAAGGATGTTCTTGAGTATGGAAATGGTGTAAGTCCATAAGGAAAGCTTATGCCTGCTATTGCAAGAGGAAAATTGTCATGAGAAGGGATTAATGTTTGTGAATATGGTTTCTATATGGAACACATTTGAAATTGATAAGTGGAAATGAGATATCTATGAGAAGCCAGATGTAAAAGATCCATGATTTAAATTGACGTGATGATATCTCTTGGATTATTGTATGTATGTATGATACAAGGGAGATGACAAAGATGTCCTAAAAGGAAAGATAAAGGATTTTGAAATGGAAAGCATGGGAGAGAGGCTACTACTGTGACATCATAACCCTATATTCCATTATCACCATTGATATTGTTTTGGTGTGTTAGAGCAAACCATAAGAATGCCTTGGTTGTAAGACTTTGCAAGTCTATGTACTCTTCATGTGTGAGGGAGCCTTGGTAGGAAATATGGGTCACACGAGGGACTATGTAATAGAGAATGGGATGCATGAGCCTAGAAGGTGAGTGACTACGAGGAGGAGGAGACTTGAATAATACATGTTATCAGCTAAATGGGATCATGAGTGCAATGGGTATGTATAAATAAAGATGGTGAGACTAGATCTAATGGTGGCATCCATATGGATGTAGATCCATGAATGAAAAAATAAGTATAGTTCTTAAATGTACACTTCATTCTGAGTTATGAAAAACAATGAAATGCTTATGCATAAGATTTGTTATAATATGTTGGATGTTTGAAAATTGTTGCAGGAATGAGTAGAGATGCCAATAATATGGAAATGGACCAAACTGTGAAATTAAATGGCACTACTGAAAAAACTAAAGGATGAAGACATGGCAGGTGTTGTTGAGAAGAGAGAACGTTGAGGATGGTGTTCCTTTAAAGGCGGAGGGGAATGTAACACCCCATTTTTATCCACTGATTAATTATAATAAATCATTATTAATGTTGATTGTATCTCATCATCGAGATAATATTACCACGTCATGGTAATCCGAACATTGTAAATGTATTAATTGTTTAATAAAGAAAGACAACTAATGACTGATGGGTGGAGCACTAGTACTGGTCATGACACCACAAGAGGGATTAATGAGGGGGCCTATAGGGGATTCATCATGCTAGAGAATCCCAAGCCACCTTGTTGAATTACTTTTGACATGAATTTTGTATTCTCATAATCCAAGACCAATGTGTATTTACAATTCTTCCATGTCATAATCATTTTTTTTTTCTGGAAGACTCTTACTAAGGTCTATCTTAACATAGATGCATGCATATGTGCATAAATTTTCTACGAGTTTCTCAAGATTTGATTTTATGTGAGTGCCCAAAGCATTCCCAATATCCTCAAAAATTGATAAATACAATAAATGTAATGGAAAATTGGGAAGATGAACCAAAATTGGCATTCTAAGAACTAACATAGTGTTAGGATCAAATTTAAGAAACCAAGGAGTTATAAAAAGTCTCGCAGTTCCCCGAAACTAGGGACTATCCTCAAACAGTTGTTGGTCATTAACATGATTGTATAAATGGAAAACAAAAAAGTGTTTAGAGCATAAAGATATCTCACATTTCTTTGTCCAAGTCAAGTGAATCCAGTGAAACTTTACCAATGTAAGATGTCATTACTGATTAAATTTGCAAAAAAAATGAATATTTTTCATATAGTGAATGTAAATGGGTTACATCTCGCATTGTAATATCCACCATCGACACCTATTCATCATGCTCCACTATATAAGAACTATGTATAGGAGAAGGCTTCAAAGCATTTGGATCAATAGAGTTTTTTTTTACCGCATCCTTAAATGGAATAGGTTTGGAAGCTTAAGGCATCCTAAACCCTCTACTTTTCCCCATAATCATGAGACCAAATTGACATTTGAATATTTGCATAAGCTATAATCAAACAATGAAAATTGATCTTCTACTTGTTTGTACCCTAAAAAATAAGACATTGATAGTCCACACAAACTCCCTGTAAAAATTCTCATTACTACTTTAAATTTACCATATAATCATTTGAACTCACCCACAAAAGAATGATATTCCCAATAAGATGTTTTACCATGATCTCATATATATATCCCGTGTAAAAGTGTTTTCAACAATGACTTGACATACAAGAAATTCATGTAACACTTGACTTGCAAGTGTTTTGTTAAACACTTACATCCAAGGATTACATTTCATTGAAAATTTTGAGTATAAAAAAACTTTCATCATTTAACAAAAACTTTCCACCTCTTAAAGTCAAATAAGATTAAAGTATCTTGTGTAAGAGTGTTTTCAACAACAACTTGGCATACAAGAAATTCATGCAACACTTGACTTGTAAGTGTTTTGTTAAACAGGATTACATTTCATTGAAAATTTTAAGTATAAAAAAACTTTCATCATTTAACAAAAACTTTCCAACTCTTAAAGTCAATAAGATTAATATATCTTGTGTAAGAGTGTTTTCAACAAGAAGAGTGTTTCCAACAACAACTTGACATGCAAGAAATTCATGTAACACTTGACTTGCAAGTGTTTTGTTAAACACTTGCATGCAAGGATTACATTTCATTGAAAATTTTGAATATAAAAAAAAACTTTCATCATTTAACAAAAGCTTGCCACCTCTTAAAGTCAATAAGATTAGGGAACCCCGTCGTCCCACTACAAAAGGACACTTGGTAATTCCATATTATAATATTGAAATCTAAAGAAGTATAATTCATTGAATTATTACATAGTCAACATATATTACATGATAAAGTTCAGTGAAAAAAAGTTATCTATTATAATAGCAAAATTACCAAATTAATGATTTTTATTTGGTTGTATCATAATTTTAAATATGAAAACAAAATTTATTTATATATATATATATGAACTTAACACTTTTTTTAGTATTAATTGTTTACTTATTGTGAGTTATTTTAAAACTTTATCTCAAAATATTAATTGATAAGTAATATTAAATTCGTATAATTTCATTATATTGTTTAATGGTCAAGAACATGTGTTTCCTCTTAAGAGGTTATAAGTTCAAATTCAGAAGGGAGTAGGGTATGTATATCTCCTTAGATTTTACCAATCAAATTGATGAGAAGTCTCATACACCAATTTGATGTAACTTGACTGTATAGATTATTATTATTATTATTATTAACATTCTAAAAATAATAATATATATTTTATATATTTTTCAATTGAATAAATTATTTATAATTTTATTATTATAAGATTTAATATTACGTAATTCATTCAATATACTTAAATTCAAAATTAGATAAATGGCCGAGTAAGCGAGGCCGTATATATCAAATGACGACCGCAAATGACGACCGCTCCAACAAAAAAAAAACAGAAACTAGCCCAAAAGTGGAGTAGATGTCAGGGGAGCCGGTTTACACAGGAGGAAAGGTTCCAATCAACGGAAACTATCCTATCAAACGGCCAGCATGGAATTTTTTTTGCGAGAGCAGGAAAGGATAATCGGTGAATTTTGCCTAAAATTAGGGAAATCTAAGGAATGAAAATGGAAGAGTCAACTCACTGTCCTAAAAAACCAAAGTCAAAAGTGATTTGAACCTCGTAAGTCGTAACTTTAAAAAAAAATTGATCGATACACGCAAGTTGCAACACCTTAAACCATAAAAGCAGTTTTTTCTCGAAGATATTATAAAATAAATAAAAAAATTCAATAATATTAAACTATGTTTGCGTCTGGTAAAAGCAAGATTTATATATATATAATGCGCTAAGAAGAAAAGTTTAAACGCTTCACCTCCACGTTTTCCATGTCCCATTGCACTTCCACAAATGTTATATTTGGTATATTTTCTTTTCGCTCATAGCCACTTTCAACCGGAGCATTGTTCTTGCTTTATCACACCTTTGCACATCGTGAAGTTCCCTCCCTTTTTCCCTCTTTACTTATTTCATTATATTCTATACATGTCTTCATATTCCTCTCTATGTACTACTAAGTTCTTGATTCATTCTTTATCATGCCATTTTTTCTTGTGGACAAGGACCAATGGCCTTCATTTCGGTAGATAAAATAATAAATGGCTCTATCACCATTTCCTTATCATTAATGTCTAAAATCTCCATAGCATTTGCCATGTAATCTTTCAATATAATTAACATATTTCATTATATCACTTTTTTCTCTATGCACATAATCTCACTTTTTTCTCTATGCACATAATCACCCTTATGAGATGCATTATATCCTCTTACACTACAGCCTCTGTATTTAGCAAAACTCTTTATGCTATAATTGCATGCCAAATTCTCCTCGACTTTTAGTGCCAAGTGATATTCCTCTTCCATTAAATGCATCCTATACAAAGTTATCTTGTCTTGAATGGTTAAATTTAGACCATTCACAATCTAGAGACTCATCTATCTTTTGTAACATGATGTCATGTGCATATCAACAACTTACATAATTCCTTTGTGATCTTTTACACATTTTTCTTTTTCATTCTATATCTATCAAAAAAATGTTTGCTCATAATATCCTAAGAAAAAAATTTCACACTACTTTTTAACCATCTTATTCTAAGTCTCATATTGATTCTCTTGAGTGCCATCTTCACTCTCCATGGGATTCAAAATTTTCAAACTTAAAATATCTCTCCATCTCTTCTAGCCAATCAAATAGGGATTTAACTTTTAAGCTACCATCATAACATGAAATTTCAATGGTCAGATTTCCTTTGTTCAATAAGAATGTAATCAACTATAACATAGGTCCTTATCTTTCACTTTCTTCTCTTCATTAGATTCCCATTCTATTTCATAATCAATTTCTTCATTTTCATCACTTTGTTTGGTTTTCAATTCCCTAATTCTCCTTCAAAGTTCTTGCAATTCTCTACTCATTATTGTTTCTTTATCTCTACCTTCCATTTATGAAATCATGGTCCATCTAACTTGACAAATTTTGAGTTTTTTCACCTTTAATTCCTAGCAGAGTCTTGGTTGGCTCTCATAACAAATAGTGTATGTGAATGCACAATGGGCCACTTTTCCTACATTTATGTGAATCAAACCTAAGTGATCTACAAAATTAGATTACATTATGCATGAGAAACAATTAAAGTTCTCAATTGAAATACAAAAATGTAGGAAATAAACATTAAGGCATTAAGGACAATCAAGGAGGGAATCATGTGCATTCACCCAATATGGATAAGGGAGCCACATTCTCAATACATGGAAACTCTTAGTTTGTTGTATACTACTCTTTCTCATTATTTGGTGGTATTTAGTATAATAAATTCATTTTTCAACCTTAGCCTTCCACACATAGTTCATGGTAGTTGCAACTTCTCCTTCTATCTTCTTCTCAAAACTAGTATTATTCCTTCACCTTCATCCTCTTCTTATCTTCCTCTCGTTCTCACCTCAATGTCACTCTGGGACTCTTGATTTGAATTTCCAACCCAATGCTTTACTGCTCCACACACTGGTTTACATCATTTGCTTTAACATATTCCTCGCAAAACTTCTTCCAAAGCTCCTTCTTTCATATATTCTTATTGTGCTTACTTTCTTGTGTTGTGCATTACTCATCTCTAGTTATGTGTCTCTCTTCCTTTTTAGTGTTGTGCTTAAACCTTCATGTTTCTCTTGGTTGGTAATGGGCAGTCCTACACCACTATGGTTTTTTCCTCCTAAATCTTCATTATGTTTATGTTTCATAAAATGACACAACTCTCGTTTTCTTTGTATTTAAGTCATTGTACTATTGTATAATTGTCCTCTCTATATTTATAGAGGAAGAAGAAAATCTACTTATAGAAAAAATGAACTACATTTCATTGTATAATTGTCCTCTCTATAAATATAGAGGAAGAAGATCTAATTACATAAACATGAACCACATTTCATAGATATTTGACTTTAAACATTTCAATAATGACTTTGAATATAATTACCATGATAAATTAATAAAACATAATTTACATTTAGTTTTTTACTTTATATTATCTCTAAATAGTAATTAACGTGAAAACGAGCTTTCCAAATAAATATAAACAAATGTTAAAATTTAATTATTTTGATACATCCTATTAAAATTTACTTATTTTAATTTTATATTTTTTTAATATGACAAGTGTATGAAAGATCATGTCAGTGAAGTGTCGGTTTAGCTTTATATTATCCGGAAATCCCAAGTACCTCACAACCACTAATACACACATCCAAAAACAACAACGTAGACAAGCCGACCTCTCCCATCCTTGAACATTGAACTGGGAAATTCTTCATTCTCATTTAATTTAGTAGGTCGGCAGATTCTATTCACCTTGTGACAATTAGTATATTGGAATGCTATTAATATAGCTTGCATATTTGATATCATCATTCAAAGTTAGGAAGAGCAAAAATCAGTACAGTGGCGGGCCAATAAAAGAGAGAAGTTAGAAGTAGTGGCATGGAAAATTGGTGGAGGAAAAAAGTTGGTGCGGTCAAGGACGCTAAAAAAGTTAGTGAGTTCAAGGACGCTGCTCGCATAGGATTTGCCCACATGACTGGCGATTTTCCCTACATTAACATTGCCGTTTTGAAAGCAACTCGCCACGATGAAATCCCTGGCAAGGAAAAATACGTCCTCACGGCATTGGCGGCTGCAGCGAAAGATATTCGGTTCCGACGTTATCTCAGACAGTGTCTCGAAGAGCGCATAGAGAGAACGAAAAACTGGATGGTTACCCTGAAGACCTTGGCACTCATTCATCGATTGATGACAGATGCTCTTCCCATTTTCACTGAAGAACAGCTACAAAATTCCTCT
>ML798553.1:362063-386853 GCA_009831015.1 Picea engelmannii | reverse complement strand
CACACCCTCAAGAGGTGCATGATTGCAAGATTCAGCTCGACACTCTGTGGGGATGTGACACCACATACAATAGATTAGATTAATGTTTTTCATTATAAAGAATTAATAAATTAAAAAACAATTGATAAAATCCTAATTATAAATGGATTAAAAGTTAATCAATAAAATCACAATACATAATAAATATTTATTATTATTATTAAGAACTATCATCTCAAACACCATGAATGAACAAAGATATTTGGTATATGCATTCTTCTTGAAATAGTTATGTTGTTTTTTAAAAGAATAATGAATTGTTCCATGAAGAAAATCATTTAGTTTTCCATTGATGAGTGAGCTATCAAGGTCTATGGTGTGTCTAATCATTGTACAAGGGTACTTGGTAAGTCTGTGGTGTTCTTTCCCAATGTGCAAAGGCACTAAAAATTGACTCTTCTAGTCATCAAACTTCCATCATGTCCATCAATACCGATCAATGAACACTAAGGTGATCTTGCGTTGAAAGCACCTAAAACCATTCGAAACTAAAACCTTACATTAGCCATTTAAAATTCATGTTAAAATCATTATTATTAATTATAGAATAGTTATTATTTACTAAAACTTTTTTTCCAAAGAAAAAAAACTTTATATTCATCGGGTATGAATATACATATTCTAGTCCATAACTGACTGATTTCAGAAAAAAATCCTACTGCTTCTACTGACCTTTCCTTGTTCCTTTATCAGACTCAAAACATACAAAAAAGTACCATTTTCCTCCTTACTACAGTAATTACATTCATCAGAAAACTAAAAAAGCACATTTTGCATTTTTCTTTTCATTATTTAGTTGCTCTATATCCTGAACTCCATGGCTTCCTTTTCTTCTCCTACAACAAATTTGTAGTACATGAATGCTTCCATTGATAGCTCATCAACTTTTCCATTAAGATCCAGCAGAATATGGTTGAAAGACAACCATTCAAATGACTGGTAGGACAAATTAATGTCCCTTAGTGTTATCCACAATTTTGGTCATTGTGATGATGTTATGATAATGTCATGATAATGAAATATCAAGCTCTTCCATAGGAACATTTTCCTGAGAAAGGTTACACTTACCAATTTCCAAAAATCATATTTTAAAGATAGTTCGCAGGCTACATATATACTCTCCTGCGAGAATGCTTCATTCCCGCAGTCCACTCTCATTTGGGGTGCGAACTTCTCGCACTGTACTCAAGGCTAGGGTGCGAACTTGATCTTAAAGGAGGAAAATGAATCAGTTCTCGATCCTTCTAGAAGGGAATATTCTAGAAGGATGAGTTGGCTTTCGAATGGTTGGCAAAATATTGAATTTCCAGATATGTTGGGATCATTCCCTATCCAAGTAACTAATATATCTTCTCCTATATATTGAGGAGATGGCTCATGGAAAAGGTTAAGCATAAGCAAGCTAGCAAGAGATTGATTGGAGAATGGTTAGAAGCCTGTATGGAGAATTGATGCTACAGCAGCAAGAGACTACAACAAAGCCATCACAAGTGGTTGATTTTCTTCATGCATGAGCAAGTGTGTGTGTCAGAGCTAGGAGCCATCGAAAGGAGACCTACAACATCAAGGCTCAGGTTGTAAGTTTCTCTTTCAATCAATCAATACAATAATATGTCCCTTTCCCATAAAGATGATGTCACTTTATTACATGATTCCTCGATCACATGTATAGACTAGCTATTGAATACATTAATTTGTTTTTACTTTGATTGGTTTGTTCTGTCGTGATCTAAACGGAGCAAGAGCATCGGAGAAAAGCTTGGGACAACAGAGATTTAGGAAAGCGCTCATAAGGTATGACCATATTCCTTTATCTCTTAGTTCATTCAATAGGTTAGATCTAGGGAAAGAGTAGTATTTTGTCCTGCTTTGTTCTAGATCCAGGTGGATCTAGGGAGATCGGTTCGTGTCCGCACTTACGGATTAATCCATAAACACTTAGAAAAGGAGCTAGTCTGACATCCTATACATTAGCTTTCAGCTTCACCCATTCGATCACCAATTTTGAGTCTCCCATTATTTGAAGTTTCCTGACATGTTTTTTTATTGTTGCTTCCAATAAAGTCCAAAGAGCCACAAATTCATCTCTATTATTTGTTCATGCACCAGAGGCATGACATATATGTATATAGTGGTTTTGAGAAATATGAAGAACTACTCCGACTCCACACATAAGTGGATTCCCTTGGAAAGCTCCGTAAAAAAATCCCCATGGGATTTCATAGTCGATGTGTGGTAAGATTGGGTTTATAGGATTCTTCACTTTCATCTCATCCTTGAACTCTTCATCCATACTGAGATTGATTCCTGCAATGACCTCTTGGTGGGATGATATTATCCTTGAAAACACGATTATTAATCGCTCACCTAAGGTTGGACACCATAGTGCTCAGGAGCCTAGTGTAGAGCCTCACTATTATGTCATCTACCCATTCTTTGAAGCATTCTTCTAGAGATCATTTGTTTCAGTCCGCTCCCGAATTAATCTTTTTATGTATCAGTTGAAAAACATGTTTTTCAAAAGGAAAATCAATGAACAAATGAAAAATGTGTTCTTCATTTCTTAAACATAAAGAACAACAATTGGAGTCACTCCATCCTCCTTTTACACAATTGTCCTGGGTAATAAGTTTATTATTAAGTGCCATACAAACGGTTATTTTACACTTCAACAGATCGTTGATCTTCCATATTAGGCCCCACCACCATTTGATTTGGTCTGCCTGAAGGGATGACATCCTCAATTTATAGCCTTTGGTTGTATAGGTCTCGTTCTTAGGATTTTTAGACCAACAAAAGGAATCTGGGATATCATCGTCTAAAATGATGTGATTAGAAATCAACATGCTTACTAAGTTACTCCAATCTGAGGCTTCAACCCCCTCTAGCCCAATATTTATGCACTTTTCCATACTTCTCTGCCTCTCGGCTAAGGCAAGAAAGACTTTGAGTCAAACAAAAGAAACACATTTTTATTTATAAGCGACTGCGTCAAATTGTTGGGCAGTCAAAAGGAATCACTCGCTCTGATCCAAGAGTCTATGCCAAGGTGAACAGATTTTCCATCACCAATCTTCCCATCTAACTAATCACCTACCAATGGGAAGGATTTAACCAAAGGCTTCCACAATATCAAACATTTGGGATATTTCGTAGGCTCGTGGATCCAATATTCTATTGACTTCTCAGGAAATTATTACGTTTTCATGACTCTACAACAAAGAGAATTACCTTGAATTAGTCTCCAGAGGCTCTTTCCAGCTAGATCTCATGCAAAAGAGTGGATGTTTTTAATACCCCATCCACCCATCTCCTTGGGGGATGCTATGGCTAACAATTTCGCTAAATGAATTCATTTAACTCATCTTTGTCCTTCCCACGAGTATTGAAATATTGATTTACAAATTATGTTGAGAATTCCTTTTAGGATTGCCACTATCGATGCCCAATAAACCAGAATACTCTCAATTACCGATTTGAGTAAGACCAGTCTACCCCCTTTGAAGAGTAATATGTTGACCCAAATCGATACCCTTTCTTCTATTTTCTTCACCAACCACTCCCAATCAACTACCCTATATTTTTCCGGCTTTATAAAGAAGCCTAGATACTTAAAACCCTCGCTTAGGCTTCGCATGGGCATCGGGATACAATTACCAAATTCTTGAGACTCATATGCTGAGAAATTGCGAGTAATAAGGCATGATTTAACGTAGTTGATCTCCAATATTGTTGTAGTACAAAGGAGATTAAGGATACTTTTAAGCTCTATGATGTCCCTAAGATATCCTTGGGTGCAACAAAAAATGCAATCAACAAATAGAACGTGGGATATGATTTACCCACCCGAGACCTTAACTCCCTTCAATCATCCCGCATTCCTTGCATATTTACTCAACCTGGATGAAGCTTCAACAATAATTAGGAACAAGAAAAATGATAGAGGGCATCCCTACCTTACACCCCTGAATGCCCTGAAGAATCTAAAGGAGGATCCATTAATAAGAACAACGAAAGAGACAGACTCGATGCACCCCAAAATCCAATTGACCACTAGAATGGACATGCCCATCTGAAGCAAGGCCAATATGAGGAAGTTCCAATTGACCCTATCGAAGGCCTTGGAAAGATCGAGCTTTAAGATAACTACTTTGTCTGAGTAGAAATGGACTGAATGGAAGAATTCATGAGCCACTGAAACTGTGTCATGGATATGGTGATCTCGAAGAAAGCCAAATTGTTCTTCTACAATGATTTCACTAAGGATCGGTTTCAATTTTATTTCAATTATCTTAGAGATAATATTTTAGACCACGTTACAACATGAAATTGGCCTATAGTCTCTAAAGGATAGGCACTCTTGCTTCTTGGGAATGAGACATATGAAAGTTGAATTGAGAGAACCTAGTACTTTCCCACACCTTTGAGATTCTCTTACTACCTTTAGAAGGTATTAATTTATAAGTTCATAGAAACCCAATAATAAATCCACTGTAAACCCATCAGGTCTAGGGCGCTTGTCACTTTGCATTGAGGAAAGGTCCGGAAAAACTTCTAGTTCAATAACCTCTTCTTCCAAGGAATTTTTTATTTCTTCACTAATAACGACGGGGAACTTTGAGATTACCTGAAGAATCTCCTGGATCAGGCATCCATCCGAGGCCTTGAAAAGGGTCTAGAAGAAACTATCCCCTACCTCATCTTTTTATTTGAAAGTACTTACAGTTCTTCCTTATCCATTTTGAATATCCCATATAGTATTTATGTTTTTTCTAAAATTTACATATTGGTGAAAAAATCTGTTGTTATCTCCAACCTTTAGCCATAGAGACCTTCTACGCAACCTCTAGAAATGATCCTCCTTAAGAAGAAGGGAATGTCTAGTAGATTCCAATTCTTTTGTCCCCAAAAACTGAATATTTCTAGGGGGACCCTCGTTGATGGCTTTGTAAAGCTATGGAATCTTTTCTTTCAACTCTGCTAGATGACGTTAACTACATGCTTTGTAAACTGGTAACCAAGCTTTGATTGATTTTTTTACTCTAGCCAGACTCTCCATGAATTGTTGCATCATTGAACCAGGGGCTGACTCCCTCAAACGTTTCCAATTATTTTTTATAATCGTCGACAAGTCCTATTCTTCCATCCAAATGTGATTGAATTTGAGTGGTTTTAGCGTTGCCTCCGGCCCAATATTAATATTTAAAAGGATTGGATTATGGTCTAATAATCCACCTTCCCCCACCAAATATCCTACCAGAATACCATTCTCAAGAAAATATTTTGACGCCATAAATCTATCCAACCTTTTTGAAATGGCTTCCCTACCAATCCTTAGATTGCGCCAAGCTGTTACCAGTTTGTATGGTTCAACATCCACAAGCTTGCAATCAACCAAAAAAGATATGAAAAAGTTCCTTTGTGGATCGACCCTCGGACAATCACCCCATACTTCTCTATGGGAGAGCGTGAAATCCAAGTCTCCCCCAACTACCAAGAAGGGATCCTCAAACGCACCTGCATTTGCCAATTCCTCCCAAAAAGGGATCTTGTCAGTGTAAGGACCATAAATATTTAGAACAGAGAAGGAGAAACCCAAATATTTGATTAAAAATATGACCGAAATTGCAGAATGGAAATAAGAGGATAAATATTTGTAGGCAGGGCTCCATCCTGTTATGAGGCCTCCAGACATCCCATTAGCATCAAGAGTGTATAAATTCCATTTCTTTAACTAGTGTTCCAACAAACTTCTATCTTTGGCTCATGAGCACATCATTTCTTCTATCAAAATAATATATGGATTCAAGATCCGGATGAGCCTTTTGAGGGCTAGGACTTTTTGGAGACCCTCAATCCCTCTCACGTTAAAATAGAGGAAAATCATTGGGCAAGAGGCTTTAGGGTGCTCCCTTCTCTAAGGGCCCTTTCAATAGACACATGTATTCTTTTCTTAACTTCCGCCCTATGGGATTGGGTTGAGGATGGTCAAGGAATAAACCTCCTTGGGACAAATGGGGGGATCCTTCCCCTAGACCGAAGGTCGTATCCCTTACTTAGGGAGGGACTTCCCTTTGAGGAATTTGATGATTCAGAGACATAAGCCAACTCAATACACTTCCCCTTACCCTAAGGTAAATCGTTGATGCTATGAGAGGTGGGAGTAGGGGGGATGTCGATTCTAGAGAAAAAGGGCCCGAGGGAAGATCAGGGGAAGAGGAAGGAAAAATCACCACCTCAGGGGTCACTATAGAGGACTGAGGGGAAGAAGAGGGGAACTTGGACATACCTAGAAAATACATTGGAAGAGGGAGCTTCATCAAGGGAGGAACCAATCCTACACCATCCTCCAAGCTCTCAATGACTAGATTTTATTCCACATGGACCGGGTCTGACCTTTCATTTTGATTCTGATTATGATTCTTCTCTCGAGATTCACTTCTAACTTTAACCTAGACCTTCTAATTCTTCCGAAAGAGAGGCACAATATTCCTGCATTGGGCATGAACATGTCCAATTTCATGACAACCAAGACACCAAAAAGGAATTTTTGAGTAGTCAACTTTTTGAACCCATGTGTGATCTTCATGCACTAATTCCAGGGAACCAATGACCCATCCCTCACATCCACCTCGATGTTGATCCATGCCCACCTACGGTCATGTTTGGTCTCCCAATTGACTTATAAGCCCATGAAGGATCCCAACTTATTGCCTATAGATTCAAGAACATCCTTAGACTATAATACCAGGGGGATTCCTGGAAGGATTTCCCATATCTGCTTAACTTCCACCGGTTCCATATCTGGGTTGAAATCCATCAACCACATATTTAGAGCCAGGACGGAAGGATGCCAACTCTAGTTTGATGTAAGAATGGAGCTGCAATCTTCTTCTGACTTAAAAATAAACACTGACCAACCTCGGGCCATAAAATGAGCCTTGGGAACATAACCCAATTGGTTTTTCCAGTTTAACTCCATCCACCTATGCAGAGTTGCAACTCTGGCAAGCCTTACCACTGAATCTCCCCATGTACTTAGACGTTTTCAGAACCCGAATATCCTTTCCAACTATCATCTGGAACTTCTCTTTTCTCTCTTTCAAACACTTGGAATGTCTGTGTGAACCAGAGGAATGAATCGAAGACTTGATAATGTTGGAATGTGACAACCAATTAACCAATTATGGTTAAAGTGGTTCATGATTTCCTCAACAATATTCTATTGTTGGATTTAGTTAAAAATAATCAGCAAAAAAAGGGGCAACAATTAATGTAATCAGTTTTGTATAACTGAAGGAGAGGTTGTATAAATATGTATGCCTGAGAGGAAGATTGTGAGCAAGGGGCTTCAAGGCCTCTCTGGGCTGCTGGTTGTAATCTCATGTTAAGCAATGAAATGATGTTTCCATTGTCCCGTGGATTGTCCCGTGGATGTTTCCCTCACCCTGAGGGTTTTACCACGTAAATCCTTGTGTCTATTGTGTGACTCGTATGTGATTGTGTGTAGTGCCATTATTCCTTTGATTTGTTGTAGGGTAATTAAGATCTATGTGGGTTAATGGACCCAACAAGTGGTATTAGAGCTAAGTGTTGTGAGAGCAGAGAGAAGTGAAAACTGATTGGAAAGTGTCCTAGCAATCACAACCCCAACCCATTTCTGTGAGCAGTCGAATTCCCCAGAAAAAATCTTCCCGAGTTTCGAACACATGACCTGTGCCTACGATGTCTGGGAGTGGAAACAATGGTGTGGTGGCTTCGCTGGACTGCGCCAGTAGCGATTCGAAGAAATCTTCATCATATTCCATGAAAGTTTCCTTTTCTCGCCTAGTCGAAGGCACCACAGATTCGACCGATGCTCAGGTGAGGACTGAAATGGAAAAGAATCTGATGTTCGTTTGCAAGTGGACATGTGTTTCCTGTGATGACGAGAGAGTTACGAGAATAAATATTCAGGGGAAGAATGTGCAAGGGACACTGCCGATAGATTTCAACAACCTGAACGCCCTGGTCACGATCAATATGGAGGGGAATTCGTTGTCGAGCTCGTTGCCCAGTTTCAAAGGAATGGTGAATCTGAAATTGGTGTTTCTTGGGATCAATGCATTTGATTCCATATCGGGGGGATTTCTTCGATGGGCTCATGAATATGCAAACATTATCTATTGATGATAATGGCCTGCTGATGTCGTGGCAGTGAGAATTGTTGTTATGGTGGACGCATGCGGCTACAGAGGGAATGCCTACATCTCATATGCGAATTCGGGGCGGGCTTGCAGACTCTGAGAGAATACAAGTTGGAGAACAGTTTGGAGTGGCTTGCTAGGAGTATTGTGCATTATGCCAAGGTGGCAATCCAGCCTAGTTGTGACTTAGATCTGGGCACATAAGGATCTGGGTTGATCATTTGGAAACACCCATCTGTCGGTGGATCGTGTGAAGTAGTCTGGGCCACCGATATTTATTTTTAGTAGACCCATGGAGGTGGAATCCCAACTCNCCAGCCTAGTTGTGACTTAGATCTGGGCACATAAGGATCTGGGTTGATCATTTGGAAACACCCATCTGTCGGTGGATCGTGTGAAGTAGTCTGGGCCACCGATATTTATTTTTAGTAGACCCATGGAGGTGGAATCCCAACTCCGATATGTGGTTGCTATACGGTCCAGGGGCTCCAAACGAGTTGGAAGGGATGCGTGACTATGATTTTGATGAACTTGACGAAGATTTCTTGATTAGTTTGCGAGAGCTGTTTTTGTGAGATTCGCACATGCTCACGAGATTGACATAGAGATCGACGATGTTGGGGAATTTTTTGCGGCACACGGAAGAGCATAACTTCCGACTGAATTTCGGTTTGAGTAGAGAATCAATAGACATGCCCACAACCATATTGAATATGCTTGTTTATGCTTTCATTGTGCACAAGCATTGCAATATGCATTGTCAGAAACGACTGGTGCCACAATTTTTGGAGACCAGTGGAATCAACGCTTTGACCCAAGATGAAGGTCGGTATAGATTAAGACGAGCAGAGGCCACATGCTGAAGTTGGGGGCTGCTCCAAAATTTAAATATAACGTGAGGAAGTCACTGTGTTGATCTGCCGAAGTCTTATGATTCCACAGAACGAGAATCTTGATTTGGTGCTGCAAGGTTCTATACGTCAGAGGTATAACTACACATGTTGGGAGGCATCGATGCTCGCAGTTGCGGTGGAAATTATGGTGATGCCAATGACGTCTAAGCCATAACCTTAGACCAGGGGAAGTCATCGACACTACAACGTGAGCTGGAATACATGGGTATTAATGGGTCGGATAACAGGGCCAGGCGTGTATCCAGTGTGATGCCAATATGTCTCATCCAGAGCGAATATTGGAGGACATGTAGAAGTTGTGAGGGAGAATCCTTTTGGCATTGAGGTGTCGGGAATAAACAATATAATGGCATTGAAGTGACGATAAAGTCACTATGACAGTGAATTAATTTTCTTTTTTGGAGTTGTAATTTTGCATGTAATTTTGGCATATGGCTGTAAGACCTCATTCAGGCATGCGTACCCCTATTTTTCAACTGGTAAAGTTTAGATGTAGACTTAGGTGACAGGGGGTGGGTTTTTTGGGTCCATGATTGTTTCTGGATTTCCTGTGGTTTAGTGTCCATGATCTTGCATGTAATTAAGCTTTCTTAAAGGCTAGTTGTAACTCCATTAAAATCGGTCTGAAGGTGAGCGGTGAATGTTTACTTGGCTGACTTAGCCAGATTTGGTCAAGTGAATGTTCATGTCAAGGTGGAGTGTTGAAGACTCCATTGTAAGGTGCCTAGAGATGAGCAGTCAAGGCTCACTTGGATATCTTGGCCTGACTGGGCTAAGGTCTTGAAATGCAATATTCGAGGTGGAGCACTGAAAGTGTTCAGGATTGCAACAAAAAAATTGTTTTGCAAGCTCAAGTAATTATTGTATGGCCTGGAACTCGAGCAGACAAATTTGTACAAGATGTTGAATCCTTCGTGGTGAGCCAAGTTTTACAAGAAGTGACTGTAACCATTGTGTTTATGGTACTCATTATCTTGGTGTCTAGATTGTTGACAGTATGCTTATAGCAAGCAGTAGCATGGTTAAGATCAACAGGATGGCTCAGTTGACTTGGACGTTAGAGATGAAGGATCTAGGAGCATCAAAAGAATCTTGGGCATGGAAATTCACAGAGACGAGATTGATGGTAAGTTTTGGGTTATCACAACTTGAGTACATGGTAACGATACTCAGGAAATTCGGTATGAATGATGTGAAACTGGAAAAATCTTTTTTTTGGCTTTCCATTATAAGATTTCTTCAGGTTTGTGTCCAAGTGATGAAGAAGAAAAGTGTTATATGTCTCGTGTATAGTGTGCTAGTATAAATATTGATGATTGTGATGAAAGGATCAGATATTTTACGTGCAGTTGGTGTTGTCAATGGTCACATGACAAATCCAGGTGGAGCAATGAAATGGCTGCTTTGTTTTGGAAGCACTAGTATCACCTATCTTTAGCTTGGAGGAAGGTGATGAATGGACAATGGCATGGTATCAGGTAAATTGATTGTCAAGGTGGGGATTGTTGGAATGTGACAACCAATTAACAAATTGTGGTTAAAGTGGTTCATGATTTCCTCAACAATATTCTATTATTGGATTTAGTTAAAACTAATTAGCAAAAGAAGGGGGCAAAAATTAATGTAATTAGTTTTGTATAACTGAAGGAGAGGTTGTATAAATATGTATGCCTGAGAGGCAGATTGTGAGAAAGGGGCTTCAAGCCCTCTCTGGGTTGTTGGTTGTAATCTCCTGTTAAGCTATGAAATGATGTTGCCATTGTCCCATGGATGTTTCCCTCACCCTGAGGGTTTTACCACGTAAATCCTTGTGTCTATTGTGTGACTGGTATGTGATTTTGTGTAGTGCAATTCTTCCTTTGATTTGTTGCAGGGTAATTAAGATCTTTGTGGGTTAATGGACCCAACAACTAAAAACAATGCCAAGATTACACGACAAGTTCAACTTTGGGGAGCGAGGGAACTTATCACTAAGATCTTCCTTAACCGGAGAGGAGATAAAATCCTAGGGAATAATAGTACCAATCTGACCAACCTTTGCTCCATTATCTACATCGGAGTTAATTCCTGCAAGCTTGACGAGTGAGTCGCGACGACAAATATTTAGAATCAAGCAGACGATCGACCAACTGGAATTCGCTCTGAACTCGAAAATATCGGTATGGGTAAGAGATGTCCTCGTAGTCTAGAGCTTTGGGCTCACTCATGTCCATAGCTATGTGGATGCGTACAGAGATATCCTCAGACTCGAAACCCAAACTCTTGCAGACGATAATCCACTTGAGAAAGGGGAAAAAGGGAGGAATTGTGGGATTGTCGCATAGAACGGGAGCAAGAGAAAACGACGAAAAACAATGCGAGGAAAAAAATCAAGGAAGAAACTAAAAGGGGACTCGGGCCTAAGACCCTCACACCTAAGGCTCAAGGCCAAAACCCCATAAAACCTAGAGCCAAAGAAAATAAAAACATGATCAATTATTCTATTATTTACTAAAACTTAAACAACAATAATTAAATTTACTACAAATTCCATTTCATTAAAAACTAATGTACATGTAAAATTCCATATCACTAAAAACTAATGCACATGTAAAACTTCCGTTAGACATTTGAAACACAACTTAAGAGTTCCATTTTTTCAAAAGCATTTTCTTACATTATATAAAATTCCTTGCATCCATAAACTTTGTTGCAATTACAACATTAATAGAATAACCCTTTTAAATAAGTGAGGTTGACCCATCTTTATGTGAAAAGTGACATGTGGTTCGGCATTTTAAGAAGGCACGCCCTACCCGTGGTAACTATTAAGTGCATGTTTGAAGTGGCTTGCGAGATATATGATGTTGACTAGGTAGGAAGAGCGGTTTCCAAAATTATTAACGATAATTTATATTGATATAATTATAATTAATATGTATCTTAATTGAACAAAACTTCGTGGATATGTATATTTATATTAATCACTTTTAGTATCTTGTACGTACCTGCAATTTACAATATTAGACTTGCAATTTATAATATTAATAATAATTTATATATATATATATATATATATATATAATTACTATTTTGTAAGGAATTTAAAATGATGTAGTTAGTCTTAAGGGGTGTAGATTGACTGACAAGTGTGTATAAATGGAAGGAAATATGTAAAGGAGGTCTCAAGTTTTATTCTCATCCTGATTTACCTCTGCGAGCTTCATGTTTTCCAAATGCAACATCTCTAACCTAATATTATAATAACTTATGATGTTTTGTTTATTGATGTTATTTATAGCTTTACATAATTATTGTTGTGTAATATTAAGCCTCCATTATTAGTCCCTACCGTAGGCATAGAGGGACTATAGCAATTGATAATGCGTTGACTACATATTAGTTTGTCCTTTGACCCGAAATATTTGCACAATACCTATTGTTGGAGCTATGGAATTAAAAACATATATTTTTATATAATAAAAAGTTACATATATGTACTGATCTGATTGGATAAGAGATTGGAGGTCTTATTGCCGCCTTCGCTATTCCCAATGTATTATATGGCAACATATCCAAAGTTTTTCTCGTAGACAGTATTTTTTAATCAGATATTTTTCCTCTATATTGCTTGAAGGTCAATTAATGCTAGCATTAGCTCGAATGTTTGTATTAGCATTTTCTGCTGAGCAAATATATCCGCAAGTTTTCATATGTACTAAGCATATTGAAATGTTTTGATATCGAAGCTTTGTAGTGATTGAGAATTCCAAAGTTTAAAACGTCTTTGGCGGATGTATATTTGTTGAAATGTATTCACACTTATTCTGAGATGCGTGAATAGGCCTGACAGCGTAAGTTTTTACATGACGCGATGTCCTCCAACGCCCCTGACAACTTAAATGTTTGCATACCGCGAGGTCCTTAGGCAGCCTGACAGTCTTAAATGTTTTATGTAAATACGCTTCTTGCAGTACATTTTTCCTCAAAATTTTCTATACAGTTACAGTGAATTTGCAGTCTTGTTTGTCCACCGCCAGTTCGACAAACATTGTATGTTTCATCTTTGTTCTTCCATTGAAGCTACATACATTGTTTACTGGTTCGGTGAGTGCTTCTTCTTCGTTGGTTTGTCGGTTGTTGCCATTGTATGTTTCATCCTCGTAATCGTTGAAGCTACATACATTGTTTACTGGTTCGGTGAGTGCTTCTTCTTCGTTGGTTTTTCGATTGCTTCTTGTTATTGTTTCACTCGTGATTCGACCTGTGTTTCTACATTTTATCGTTTCAGAGCAAGTTTCCATGCCATAGTTTCATTTTGTATTCCTTGTTTGTTGTTCAGTGTTTGCAGTTTGCAAGTAAGAATCTTTGTTTATTTGTAGTTGCATGTTCCTTGTATGTTTTCGGTTCCTTCTGTGCTTGGGCTGCAATTTTGTAATCGTTGGAGATACATATGTTGTTCACTGGCTTCGTGGTTTTTGTTGGTTCGTTGGTTCGTGGGTTGTTGATTCTGTTTGTTTGGCTGGGGTTTACGCTTTGGGGCCCTGGGGGTGCAGTTTGGCCTGTTCGTGCTTTCTCGCTGCTTTGGTCCTTGATGTTTTCTTTTGTTTGATTTGACCTTGCAGGGTTGGGGTGCAACGGCAGTGGTTGGAGATTTTTATTTCTTCTTCTTTTTTGGATTATTTTTTTTTTTTTGGAGCGCTTTACGGTGTTCAGCCCCTGCACCCACGAGTCAACATGCAATTGTATTATTTTCCATGTCTACGGAGGCCGATATCTGTTATTCTGTGAGATTTTGCTAGTGCTCCAGTCCTGCCATGAAAGAAAATAGTTTCATGCAAAATTGTTGGAGGATTACATGTGAAGTTACAATATCCACTGTTTTTTTGTTGGAATAAAGCATATGTGTGCAGGCTACATTTATAAACCATGTATGGTCAGATGTGTGGATGTGTGGATGTGACATTACATGTTCTTTCTCCTCTACATAGACTGATGTGTGCACGATACAATTTGTGTTGTGCTTGAGATATGATATGTGCAACAAAGATTCTGCAAGATTATATTTTGATGTCTGGAAGCATGTCTGGGTGGTTCGCCACGGAAAACTGAAAACTTGTATCGTGGGCACGACAGTCTGTGTAGAGGATAAAGAACATGGTTAAAGGGCATGTCTGGATAAATTGCCAGGGAAAACCAGAAATTGTTTAGCTGTGGCCATGCAATTGTGTGATGTTTTGTGCCTTGTAATATATTTTGGGCAGGGAAAAAAATCTACACGTTTACAGCCATGGATAGAGAAGCGCAAAGGTTCATGTTTCTGCCTTTCTAGATTGTTCGTTCAGTCAATTTTGTTGTATGCACATATTGCTTGTTCTTCGGTGAATACCAGCTTCCATTGATGTTCATTGAATTGTGTGCGTTCCCACATTCAAACAAACAGAGTAGCTGGAGAAAACGAGGGAGTCTTGACTGCATCAACTGAAGAGGACATAGAAAGGTGCATGCTTGTACTGTTGTTTCATATTTCATTGTTTTGTATTTCATTTATGGTCTGTATATGTGTTAAAATAGTTGTGTGTCTTCCTACATGGTAAGTTATCTTGCTTACATGTGTTCCTTCCTGCATACTAAGTTGGTTCATGTCCGTTGTGTTTGCATTGCATTGTTGCATTTAAACAAACAGAACGAAGGACTCTTTGGCGGGTAAATATAGTTGTTTCTCTTTCTTTTAGATGTTTGTCTTCATACTAACTTGCCTTCGTGTCCATTGCATCTTCATCTTTGCTGACTTGGAAAAAAAGGTCGCTTGGACAGGGAGATGAATTGTTATGTGCAACAGCAGAGGGTTCTGTGGTGCAATCTTCTAAAAGGTCTACCAAGTGTGCTGGTAAATTAAATATACAAACCGGGTGGGGCCATATAATATTAGACTTGAAAACGATGACTTTGCAGTAATGGGCCTTTCTGCGCTCCCTATTTCTGTTTTTTCCATTTTCTATTATCCCTTTTGTTTTCTAATTCATCTACCTAGTGTGCTTTCCGAAAATTCCTTCATGCGCTGGTTAGTGGACTAACGGATTCACTTATGTGGTCGTGATTCTACCTTCTTCCATAGTTACCCACTTTCTCAATTGTGGGTGCCAGGATGGCAGGTTGAATATTTCTCCCCTGGCTTTCGGGGGTCCACGATATACAGATTGGCAATGGTGCCCCGCGCTCACTCCCTATTTACTGTTAAACATTTCTCTAGTTAAAAAATTTAGATGCATACAGTTTTACGGTTATTTGGTCCTTCCGATGGACAATATACAATGCGTATGCTTGTTTAGTCCTGATGTTCATCTACACATGCTTGCATCAAAAAAAATTGGACTAGTGACACAGGCATGAGCAGTCATTCATCCCAGACATNATTCTACCTTCTTCCATAGTTACCCACTTTCTCAATTGTGGGTGCCAGGATGGCAGGTTGAATATTTCTCCCCTGGATTTCGGGGGTCCACGATATACAGATTGGCAATGGTGCCCCGCGCTCACTCCCTATTTACTGTTAAACATTTCTCTAGTTAAAAAATTTAGATGCATACAGTTTTACGGTTATTTGGTCCTTCCGATGGACAATATACAATGCATATGCTTGTTTAGTCCTGATGTTCATCTACACATGCTTGCATCAAAAAAAATTGGACTAGTGACACAGGCATGAGCAGTCATTCATCCCAGACATCGGCAGACCGACAAGGCCAAAGGTAAAGATGCATACGCTCTGTTCTTACTATGTTTACTAAACAAATTTCCTGGTATATATATTCATCTATGGCATGGCAGATATGTTGATGTCTTATGCAATACATGGTTTGCAGCTCGCAAGAAGTATCAACAAGTACAAGCGAGACGTCGAACGTGATGCATGTTCCGCAGACTAAGAGGTGTGGTTGCGAAACTCTGGCTCCATAGTTCATCAAAAATATGTGTGTACTTGTACCACACTACCATTCACTTTAGTTTTCCTGTTCAAAAAATAGTTGCATGCAAAATTGTTGGAGGATTACATGTGAAGTTACAATATCCGTTGTTTTTTTGTTGGAATAAAGCATATGTGTGCAAGCTACATTTATAAACCATGTATGGTCAGATGTGTGGATGTGACATTACATGTTATTTCTCCTCTACATAGACTGATGTGAGCACGATACAAATTGTGTTGTGCTTAAGATATGATATGTGCAACAAAGATTTTGCAAGATTATATTTTGATGTCTGGAAGCATGTCTGGGTGGTTCACCACAAAAAACTGAGAACTTGTATCATGGGCACGACAGTCTGTGTAGAGGATAAAGAACATGGTTAAAGGGCATGTCTGGATAAATTGTCAGGGAAAACCAGAAATCGTTTAGTTGTGGCCATGCAATTGCATGATGTTTTGTGCCTTGTAATGTATTTTGGCCAGGGAAAAAAATCTACACGTTTACAACCATGGATAGAGAAGCGCAAAGGTTCATGTTTCTTCCTTTCTAGATTGTTCGTTCAACCAATTTTGTTGTATGTACATATTGCTTGTTCTCCGGTGAATATCAGCTTCCATTGATGTTCATTGAATTTTGTGCATTCCCACATTCAAACAAAGAGAGTAGCTGGAGAAAATGAGGGAGTCTTGACTGCATCGACTGAAGAGGATATAGAAAAGTGCATGATGTACTGTTGTTTCATATTTCATTGTTTTGTATTTCATTTATGGTCTGTATATGTGTTAAAATAGTTGTGTGCCTTCCTACATGATAAGTTATCTTGCTTACATGCTTTCCTTCCTGAATACTAAGTTGGTTCATGTCCGTTGTGTTTGTACTGCATTGTTGCATTTAAACAAACAAAATGGGTGGACAGGACGAAGGACTCTTTGGCGGGTAAATATAGTTGTTTCTCTTTCTTTTAGATGTCTATCTTCATACTAACTTACCTTCATGTCCATTGCATCTTCGGCTTTGCTGACTTGGAAAAAAAAGGTCGCTTGGACAGGGAGATGAATTGTTCTGTGTAGCAGCAGAGTGTTCTATGGTGCAATATTCTAAAAGGTATACCAAGTGTGTTGGTAAATTAAATATACAAACCGGGTGGGGCCATATAATATTAGACTTGAAAACGATGACTTTGCAGTAATGGGCCTTTCTGCGCTCCCTATTTCTACTTTTTCCATTTTCTATTATCCCTTTTGTTTTCTAATTCATTTGCCTAGTGTGTTTTCCAAAAATTCCTTCGTGCGTCGGTTAGTGGACTAACAGATTCACTTATGTGGTCGTGATTCTACCTTCTTCCATAGCTACCCACTTTCTCAATTGTGGTTTCCAGGCTAGCAGGTTGAATATTGCTCCCCTGGCTTCCGGGGGTCCGCGATATACAGATTAGCCATGGTGCCCCACGCTCACGCCATGTTTACTGTTAAACATTTCTCTAGTTAAAAATTTCATATGCATATAGTTTTACGGTTATTTGGTCCTTCTGATGGACAATATACAATGAATATGCTTGTTTAGTCCTGGTGTTCATCTACACATGCTTGCATCAGAAAAATTTGGACTAGTGACACAGGCATGAGCAGTCAGTCATCCCAGACATCGGTAGACCGACAAGGCCAAAGGTAAAGATGCATACGCTCTGCTCTTACTATGTTTACTAAACAAATTTCCTGGTATATATATTCATCTATGGCATGGCAGATATGTTGATGTCTTATGCAATACATGGCTTGTAGCTCGCAAGAAGTATCAACAAGTACAAGCGAGACGTCGAACGTGATGCATGTTCCGCAGACTAAGAGGTGTGGTTGTGAAACTATGGCTCCATAGTTCATCAAAAATATGTGTGTACTTGTACCACACTACCATTCACTTTAGTTTTCCTGTTCAAAAAATGTCATCAGTTCTAGAGTTGTGACATCCAAAGTATTGTCAATAGAGGGCTTGAACAGCCGTCAAACTGGACAAGTGTTCCTCGGGGACATAATGGTTGTCTATAGCACCTACTTGGACAAGGCAAACAAAAGTAGTTCCATTATGCGTGCTGGCATGACAGACAAGGACGCTATGATGACAGTGGCACTGACTGTTCCTCCACAACTTGTCCAAAAACATGCAGAAAAGATATTGTCGCGTAATGGGATATCCATTACAAATTTTAATATATTGCCCAAAACAGTATATGACCATGGTGATTGCGATCGAATTATTTCGCTCAACCAAAAAAACATTGTGGAAAAAATTCTCGTTGTTTGTTCAGAATATCATTTCGTTCCGGACTCGACTATCAGCCAGCTTGCACAAAGCACTGATATTTACCCAGTCGGAACAATTGGGGTTGCTTTCACACTGGAGAGAAAATTTGGCTCGCAACACATTCTCCATATAAAGGATGGAGAGTCGGACAGCGACAAGGCAATGGTACCACTTTTCATATTCAGTTTTTTCCTTTGCTTTCGCATGTGCATGTATGTCGGATAAGTTACACAAATATTGCATTGTTCCATGTTGCAGTTGTAATTGTTCGATACATATTCAGATTTGTTTTCGTCAATGGAACAACAATTGCATAGAGGGAAAATTCCACTTATGTTGTTCAAAAATATAACAAAAAGAGGGATGCTAGAGAAAGGATCTTTCGGACAACCCAAGCAACGTTTGTAATAGAGTTGCGAGAAGATATAGTAGAGGATCTCAAGAAACTAGCTAGCTCTACAACTGTTGTGCATATACATCCACAAAATCATCCTCACTTTGCTTATAGAAATAACCTTCAACAAATTTCTACGCTTGCTTACTTCTTCTTTTTTTTAAAGGGGAGGGGGGTTCAGTTGTGTATTATATTGTTTAATGTATTAATCTATTTGCTCGTGTTCCCGGGTTGAAGGTCTTTTAGTTGCATCCAATGTGTACTCGACCCCCTTTGAGCCTGTATGTGCAAAATGCAACTTCCCTGCTTCTGCCTCCACTTTGATAAGTGATGATACAATTGATTGTCTGTGATGCGGTGAAAAATGTCCATATATATATGGACATTGCATGAATGTTGTTATCCGAACCATCGGCAACACAACCGTGCATTGTATGGTTAGGAAGCCTCTGTTACAAAATGTGTTTCCTGAGTTGGCAGAGTTGTCGTATGAAACGTATCTACAGAAAAAGGTAAGCAGTGTCTACATGTTGTGACAGCTTCAGATACACAGCAAATTCACCTTGAATGAGGACAATGCAATTTTTCATATCGGCTGAAGAAGGGGAAAAATAAAAAAATATATCAAAGTTCGGCAGGAAACGAAAATACCTCATGTGTCTCTGTAACATTTGTTCAACATCCATATGAATGTTCGTTGGACTTGGCCCATATCTCTATAATCCCCTATATCGCATGGCACCGGTTATTTTCTACTGGGAACATGTACCAGATGCAAGAGAAAACGAATGCGGCCACGTCTTTTATTTGTATATCAAATTGTTTGGTACAAAGGTCGATGGTTTCAGCTCTATGGAACCTTCTGGGAACTTGCTTGCGGTATGTTTAAAGTATGGTTGGTTCTTGCTTATCTGCTTTGTCTGTCAATTTGTATATCGTGGAACTCCAACTATTCTTTGGAGGACATAGAATAATATAATTGAATTTTTTAGCCAACTGGCCCGCACATCCGCCTAATCATTTCTATGGCGTTGTAACGCAAATGTACTATGTGGCTTGCTTTAGCAGATTTCCTTGATCGATGAACTTGGTAAAATTATTGTTCTGAAATATTTTTTTAAATCAACGAATATATAGTGTGCGAAGTGCAATTGTCCAATCATAGTAACAAGAGGCTCTTAAAATTCAAATTGGTCGTTTTTTTGGCATTTCTTCTTATTCGATGAACTTGGCAAAATTAATATCCTGGAATAATTTGAAATCAAAGAATATATATAGTGCGGAGTGCAATTGTGTTATCATATGAACAAGAGGGCCTTAAAATTCAAATCGTTCCTTGTTATGCTTGCGACGATATAATTAAAAAAAAATAAAAATTGTTTGCTTTCTTTTTTTTTAAATAAACGATTTAACATCCTTTAATAATTTAATGTAATTCACTTGTACAATATGGATAGTTAATATTAATAATTTAGTATTTGAAAGTAATGTTTTTTTATAAAGTTAGATAGGATGAGCATCCCTAAACAATTGCAATCTTTAACCCACCAGACGTGGAGTCCACAAGTCTGCATGTCAATTTGTATATTGCGGAACTCTGGGTGATATTTGCAGAACACAGAACAAAAGAGGCTCAAATTTCATCCTGCCAGGCCGAGAACACGCAATCAAAAAGTGCCCAAGTATGGAACGAGGGATCCGCATATGCTCTATAAAATCTCGTCCATACTTTCTAAATTATATGTTTACTATGTATTGGTCGTTTGTCGGAAAACTTTTATATCAGTCGCCCGACCAGATTGTACAAACTTTCTCGACTAATTAAATTCTGCAATATCAAAATTTAATATTAATAATTTAGTATTGAAAATAATGTTTTTAGATATGTCAAATAGTTGATAGGGTAAACAATAGCAAACTTGAACCCGCCAGCCCTCAAGTCCATCTGTCAATCTGTATATAGCGGAACTATGAGTGCTATTTGGAGGACATGGAACAATGAAACTGCAATGTTGAGCCAGCCAGCTCGCAGGTCCGCTTGTCAATTTGTATATCGTGGAATTGTGAGTAGTATTTACACAGCGCGGAACAATAGAGACCCAATTTCCATCCCACCAGCCCCATAGCCCCTGATAAAAAAAAATGGCTAAATATGGAATTCATACGGGATTGCTAGGGGACAGTAAAAGTGCAATGTTCAGTCAACCAGCCCGAGTCTACCTGTCAATTTGTATATCACGAAAGTCTGGGTGCTATTTGTAGGGCACGAAATAACAAAACCTCAATTTTCAGCCTACCAGCCCTCGAACCCGCGATCCAAAAAGTACCTAAGTATGGAATAAGGAATGGGCATATGCTCTATAAAATCTCATGTCCATAGTTTATAAATGTACATGTTTACTATGTATTGCTCGTTTGTCGGAAAACTTTTATATCAGTCAGTCCACCAAAATGGAGAAACTTTGTCCTCTGCTTAAATTCTGCAATATCAATATGTAATATTGATAATTTAGTATTGAAAATAATGTTTTTTGCTATATTGGATAGTTGATAGAGATTTTCATCCATAAACAATGACAAATTTGAACCTTCCAGTCCTCGAGTCCATCTGTGAATCTGCATATCGTGGAAGTCCGAGTGTTATTTGGAGGATACAGAACAATGAAAGTGCAATGTTCAGCCAGCTAGCCCGAGAGCCCCCGATCAAAAAAAGTGGCTAAATATGGAATTAGTACGGGATCGCTATGGAACGATAAAAAAGAAATGTTCAACAAATCAACCCGCAATTCCTCCTTTCAATTTGTATATCGCGGAAGTTTGGGTGGTATTTGTAGGACACAGAACAATAAAGACTCTATTTTCATCCCGCGAGGCTGCGAACCCGCGATCCAAAAAGTGCCCAAGTATGGAATGAGGGATCCACATATGCTCTGTAACATCTCATGTCCATACTTCATATAGACTCATGTCCACAAGTTTGCCTATCAATTTGTATATCGCGGAAGTCTAGGTGTTATTTGTAGGACACGGAACAATAGATACTCAATTTTCAGCCCACCAGGCCACGAACCGACGATCCAAAAAGTGCCCAAGTATGGAATGAGGGATCTGCGTAGCCCGTAGGTCCTCCTGTCAATTTTTATATCGCAGAAGTCTGGGTGCTATTTGTAGGACACTGAACAATAGAGACTCTATTTTGAGCCCCCCAGGCCGCGAATCCGCGATCCAAAAATTACCGAAGTATGGAATGACGGATCTGCATATGTCTATAAAATATCATGTCCATACTTTATATAGACTCATCTCCGCAAGTCCACATATCAATTTGTAGATCGCGGAAGTGTAGGTGCTATTTGTAGGACACAGAACAATAGATATTCAATTTTCATCCCGCCAGGCCACGAACCTGCCATCCAAAAACTGCTCAAGTATGGAATGAGGCATTCTCATATGTTCTATAAAATCTCATGTCCATACTTTATAAAAGCACATGTTTACTATGTATTTCTCATTTGTCCCAATACTTTTATATCACTCGACCAACCAGATTGTACAAACTTTCTCGTCTAATTAAATTATGCAATATCAATATTTAACAGTAATAATTTACCATAGGTCTGCTTCTGAATTTGTATATCACGAAATTCTGGGTGGTATTTTTAGACCGTGGAACAATAGACGCCCAATTTTTTTGCCCGCCAACCCGAGAACCCCCAATACAAAAAACTAGCTAAATATGGAATTAATATGAAATCGCTATGGGACAATAAAAGTGCAACATTGAACCAACCAACCCACAAGTCCGCCTGTCTATTTGTATGTCGTGGAAGTGTGGGTGCTATTTGTAGGACATGGAACAATAGAGGCTCAATTTTCAGCCTGCCAGGTCGAGAACCCGCAATCGAAAAAGTGCCTAAGTATGGAATGAGGGATCTGCATATGCTCTATAAAATCTCATGTCCATACTTTATAAAAGTACATGTCTACTATGTAATGTTCGCTTCGCGCAGCCCGTAAGTCCTCCTGTCAATTTGTATATCGCGAAAGTTTGGGTGCTATTTGTAGGACACACAACAATAGAGACCCTATTTTCAACGCACCAGGCCGGGAACCCAAGATCCAAAAAGTGCCTAAGTATGGAATAAGGGATCCGCATATGCTCTATAAAATATCATGTCCATACTTTATATAGACTCATCTCCGCAAGTCTATCTGTCAATTTCTATATCGCGGAAGTGTAGGTGTTATTTGTAGGACACAAAACAATAGATATTCAATTTTCAGCCCGCCAGGCCGCGAACCCGCCATCCAAAAATTGCCCAAGTATGGAATGAGGAATTCACATATGTTCTATAAAATATCATGTCCATACTTTGTAAAAGCACATGTTTACTATGTATTGCTCGTTTGTCCGAATACTTTTATATCACTCGGCCAACCAGATTGTACAAACTTTCTCGTCTAATTAAATTATGCAATATCAATATTTAATAGTAATAATTTACCACAAGTCAGCTTATGAATTTGTATATCGTGGAATTATAGGTGGTATTTGTAGACCACGGAACAATAGAGGCCCAATTTTTTGCCCACCAGCCCGAGAGCCCCTGATCCAAAAAACTGGCTAAATATGGAATTAATACAGAATCGCTACGGGACAATAAAAGTGCAACGTTCAACCAACCAACCCACAAGTCCACCTGTCTATTTGTATATCACAGAAGTATGGGTGCTATTTGTAGGACATGAAACAATAGAGGCTCAATTTTCATCCCGCCAGGCCGAGAACCCGCAATCGAAAAAGTGCCTAAGTATGGAATGAGGGATCCGCATATGCTCTATAAACTCTCATGTCCATACTTTATAAAAGTACATGTCTACTATGTATTGTTCGTTTGTTGCAAATATTTTAAATAACTCGCCCAACCAGATTGTACTACTTTCTCGTCTAATAAAATTATGCAATATCAATATGTAATATTAATAATATAGTATTGAAAATAATGTTTTTAGATATGTTAGATAGTTGATAGCGATTTTCATCCCTAAACAATGGCAATCTTGAACCCGCCAGCCCTCGATTCCATCTGTCAATCTGTATATCGCAGAACCCCGAGTGCTATTTGGAGGACACAAAACAATGAAAGTGCAATGTTGACCTAGCCAGGCCACAAGTCCACTTGTCAATTTACAAATTCCGCGACATACAAATTGACGACCGATATCTGTCGTTGAGATGCAATATGACCATCAAGCCTTCACGTTTCCTGACTATATCTTCTGTCATTTTTCTTTTGTAACTATGTTACATGGGCACGTTGCAATAAAATCTAATTTTCAACAACACATTTGCTGACAATTAGTAGAACATCATGGTTTTGCAACAATGGGGCTTCTTTGAAACAAATTCGCCCTTAAGAAAAATGCCTTCTACCTTTCTATTTTCCCACTCTTTTATTCCCTCTAGTTTCTCTTCCTGGTTACTTAATCGTTTTTCTCCCGAAAATGCCTTGCTCCGCAGCTTCGCGGATACACGTGTTTCCAACGACCACTTCCCCTTTATTTAAATTGACGCTCTAATGTTCCCTGTCCCACCACTAGAACCCAGAGTTCCACGATATACAAATTGATAGACGAACTTGCATGATGGTTAGCTCAACATTGCTCAGTCTGTGGGCGGTGTTGCGGGTTCACAGCTTCACTCGTGCTCTTTAATCGTGACACGGACTAAACGCCTCCCCATTCCATACCCAGAAACTTCTCCAACCGCGAATTCCCGCTAGGCGGTGTCTATATTGGACTTCTATTGTTCCATGGCCTACGAACAGTACTGTCACTTCCGCGATATGAAAATTTGCAACCGTTCTTAGATCATACCCTCTTCCGTATTACGGTCCACCTATCATGCCCTCTTCCGTGGTGCACATTTTTGCACTGAAAACTTCCGAGAAATACAATTTAACCGTCGGGTCCTCACATATTTAGTGGAACTATTGTCACCCCATT
>ML798553.1:339847-350278 GCA_009831015.1 Picea engelmannii | reverse complement strand
ACTTACCAGAGTATTAAAGGCATTTAGATGTTCTGTCACAGAATCTCCATCTTCCATCCTAAGATGATACAGCTTCTTTCGAAGAAACAACTTGTTTACCAGGGACTTTGATTGATACAAATTCCCTAACTTATCCCATAGTTTATTGGTTGTAGATTCTCCTGAGACATTCAACAACACCGAATCTGCCAGGCAGAGTCGTATAGTACTCCTTGCTCTTCTGTCCAACTTGTCCCAATCTTCCTTCGACATACCAGTAGCTAGTGTACTAGTAGTTTGTGTACTGGTATTTTGTGTACCAGTAGGTTGTGTGCTTGTAGACTGTGTACCAGTAGGCTGTGTACCAGGATCCACAGCGATCCATTGTTCTTTGTCTACAAGAAGGTCCTCCATCTTGAGCTTCCATAGCTCAAAGTTTTTACCGTTGAACTTCTCTATCTCGATTCTAGACGAGCTCGCCATTCCTCTTTCTTTACTCGAATCTCCACTGCAAAAGCTCCCACTAAACCCAGGTCTATCACAGACCCAAGATAAACTTGATCTATCAAGACCGAGCCAAACCCTCAACAACAAAGGCGTCCCTCTGAAGCCAAAAACGAGCTATGATACCACATGTAAGTTTTAAACCTGTGAAGTAAAGCAATGCATATAGATTCTTAAGCAATACAGAAATTAATCAATGGCTCATACACAGAGTACACAGAGATTTTATACCGGAAACCCTCAACCGGGAAAACCTTTCTTATTTTCATTATATCGAATTTCACCTTTCGCCATACAATATATACAATGTTTTTAGGTATTCTGTCCTAATCCCTTAATCCGGGATTAATTTACAAATCCGCTAAAAATAGCAAAAACCACCCAAAAAAAAAATCGGGGCGCAGCCCCAGGCTAACGCTTGTTGCCGAACGCTGTGCGTAACCAGGGGGGGCATACCTGCCCCCCCCTGGGACCCCCCTAGGAAAGCGCCCGGTGCACACAGCAAAGCTCTAGGTGAAGGGATCGTCAGACGCAGTTGTCGTATCTGACACGCCCACACACACACACATGTAAAGAATATAACACATACCCAACATAAACCCCCTCATACATCCCACTTTCCATAAAGTTCTCCATGAAGTCCCATTACATGTATCACTTAAATTTCCATTTGTATTCCCCCTGCTGTATAATTTTGCATACCCAAGTGTATTGGTCTACTTCTCTTCTGCTTTTAGTCATCTTGAGTTACATCATCATGTAGTTCTTCTTTATTCTGCAAAACAAAAGATCATGAGTTATAGTCCGCTAGAAGCAGACTTCCCTCTGGAGTTGTCATATTGTTGATGACCATTTTGGTCATCAGTTTCTAGCCGACAAAGCATTGTCTTGCTACCCCTCGAATCACACTGCTTGCACAAATTTGTCACGCACTTTCACTAAAGTTGACGTAATACTTGGAGAAATCATTATACCTCTTGAACAAAACCCTTTTAACCCCTCGTGTTATTTACGATATTGTATTCTGCTTATTTACATCATATGTTTTAAACCCTTATATCACCTTTTGTATCATATACCTTTCCTTACCTTATCTCCATATCCTTTTAGGAAGGGAGAGTGAATAAATGTTGAATATTAGCTATGGCTATGCCATCATCCCATATCTTATTATTCACTTTTCAAAAGAATTTCTTATACCATACTCTTTTATTATTTATTACTTTAACCTTTTTCAATGCCATGACAAATATCCAAGGAAATATATATTATTATATAACATCATGTTTACCATGTATAATTTCACATCATGTTTACCATCGTACTTGGCATTAGAGGATGCAGATTCATTTTCGAAGCATACAGAGACAAGAGACCATTCAATTGCAAAAAACAATATGATAGTGGCTTGTGAAAAGAAAAGGGGTTTCGCTCAATCACAGGGAAAAAATTATGTCACAATTACTTCGAACAGGTTGATCATTGCCATGGTGTACTCCATCACAATGTCAAAGGTTCATTTGTTTAAGACACAATGAAGACATTCTGAAAGTAGTCAACTTTGGTCATGGTCAAAAACTGCTTTGTTAAGTTGTGTTGTCACATTTTGATGACGGCCTCTAGAATTTTTGTTAGGTGCTACAGATTATGGAATTGTTGTATGGAGTGTTGATTACATACTTTCCAAACTCCTTGTCGGTAAATCGATATTGTCTTGAAAGCTTATAATATTTTCTCACCCTCGATCACATTCATTTGACACACAAATAAGAAATGGACACGTAGATGTCTTAACAAATGTTCTTTTGATATTGTTTGGAAACCTTATAGTATCTGCTCACCCTCGATCACATTCATTTGACACGCAAATAAGAAATGGACACGTAGATGTCTTAACAAATTATTTTTTATTAAATAAAAGATGTGAAGACAGTGAAAGCAATTCAAGCGGTTCACTTCAGTTCGTTGAACCAAAAATCGTTTTAACTATTCAAACTATCCAAACCAACTTAACGAGAACTTTACAGAGTTTTTGTTTTTTGGGGGGTCACATTGTTTTAAAAAGTTGTGCTACCGGTAGCACCCCCTCTCTATTTAGGTTGTTTTTTGATATTTTAAATCTTCTTATCCATAATGTATCCACATTGTTTTTTTAAATGCTTATTTTTTTATCTATTTTCTATTTTTTTCAACGGTGTTTTTAATCATTTTTCCATGCTTGTTTCAATGTTAAAAATGTTGTATACCATTAACTTTTTGGAAATTAAGATTTTTCATATAATTATGTCTCATTAAATCATTTTTGGTTCCATACTTTTTAAATATAGTGAAAAATATCATTTTTAACACATTGTTTACCTTTACTTCAATACATAGAAAATAATTGTAGTTAAAATAACACTATTTTTAAATATTTAGCAAAAAAATATAATTTAATTTTTTTCGATAAATTATAAACTTAAAAAAACTAACAAAAAAATAGTTATATATTATATAACTCTCTGAAAGACAATCGGCGCACCACTCCAGCCAAACCAAGTCCCGTGACCGCCACTGGACTTGGGCCTAGCTGGTGCAGGGGCTAGGAAGAATTATTTTGATGTAGCCTTGGGTAGGGGAGAGGGTACAATGTAAAAAGGTTGAGAAGAAGAAATTCATCTTGAGTAAGTTTTATATTTGTTTTATATTTTTGCAGCCACTGGACTTTTTTGTTTTATATTTTTTTGAATTTCGTTTCATTTCTATTTTTTTTTTTTAATTATTTTCTTGGTTTTTTTTCCACCTATTTGTTTTATATTTTATTTTTTTAATTTGGCTTTTGAATATATTTTTTAAATATGTGTTTTTCTTCATTTAAAAAAAATTGTGAAGATTTTTCTTTTCTCTTTATTTATTTTTTAATGTAAATTTAAAAAATAAAAATAAAAAATAATTTTTCAAGTGACCATTTAGGATCCAATTTTGGATTTTTTATTTGCATAGGGATCTGTTGTCAAGGTCATGGTTTCGATTAGGTTGTAATTAGCTATAATTTTGATGTTTAGAAAAGAAAAAAAATTATTTAGGTAGCATCATTTTTTTATTTAGGTGTTGATTTTAAGGTTTTTTTGAGCTACTGTATGAATTTTGAAAGACATGCTTGGAAAATGTTGTAATTTTGACCCCGTTAAAAAAAATGGTGCTACCGGTAGCACCATTTTTTTACTTGAGGGTTGATTTTAATGTTTTTTATGCAAAAATATGGGTTTTAAGGGCTATAGTTCTTGTTTTGAGGTCACAGTTCTCGTTAAGTCGGTAACTTTGTTTCCATCTAAAGATATAAAAAAAAAACAACAACAAACAACAAAGAAAAGAGGAAAAAAATGTGAGAGATAGGTATGCTTGGAGCACAGTGAGGTTTTTATTATTTAATTTAACATTCATTCTCCATTCTTTTCAGCATATATTTGATGAATTTGTTGGTAGCAGGGAATGTCTTGCATGGTAGCAGAATGAGCCAACGTGGGATTGAGTTTGGATTGTGGCATTGAGATAATCTATTTATTTGCTTAATTATGTTGTGATTTAAGTCTAATTTTCAGTATTAATCAGTTTACTCTTATGCACGTGATTGCCTTCAGTTTCACCTGCATTGCTCCATTAAAAATCAGACTTCATTTTCTTTTTTGTTTTTCTTTTGTACTTGGTTGTTCACTATATGATGCAACATATCATCTTGGATAACTAATATTAGAATTTTAGTCCAAGTCTACACATAAACTTGAAAGCTTCAACAAATTCAAGAAAATGTATAAGAAATTTCATTAAAAAATAAAGATCAAACTTCTTTGGGTTCTGAAAATGTTTCTTTTGTTGTTTTTAAATTTCATTTCTCTTCATCATTTTCATAACACGGTATTAAAATAAAATAAAAAAATACAAGTCATATGAATTGATTCACTTAGGTAAAACATGTATGTAATGTATCTTTTTTTTATTTTATTTTTATTAGTTTTAAATATTTATTTCTTTTACACATAAGTTTTAATATGAACAATCATTTTTCCTTTATTTAATTTGTTGTTCTAGTTATTTTGTTATCTGCAACACTAAAAGAAAACAAAACAAAAAAAATTATTGTATTATGTTATTTTAAATAATAACTAATTTTTAGAATTTCTCATTAAAACATTTTAGGGTTTTTTATATCAATTTTGTTTAGGCACAAAAATTATTGTATTATGTTATTTTAAATAATAACTAATTTTTAGAATTTCTCATTAAAACATTTTAGGGTTTTTTATATCAATTTTGTTTAGGCACTTTTACTTTAATTTATCATTAACTTTTCTTTAAACTATATTTCATATAAAATTGTGAAAGAAAAAAATAACACAATTTATTTCTTTCACTTTTTAGGTTTTTCTTCAAGAATCACTAACTAATTAATCCTGATTGTCTAGTTATTTAAATTTTCTTTAACTATTTGTGCACTTCTAATTTGCATGCTAACTTTGTTTTAGTTTTACATTTCACTTACATAAACAAAAGTTATAAAAAAATTATAGAATTACAAAAGCACAAAAAATCAAATATTGCAAAATAACAAATAATGATTTCATGCTTAGACTTCCATGTTGTTAGGGTCTAATGTGTTTTATGTCTAGGCTATAAAATAGGGTGACCATTCCTGCCTCTTCTTGGTTTAGTTGGTCAAGAGGTTGACATGTTGGTGTTAGGAGCTCTCTAGTCCCTCGTCATCAACACCTTACATGTCGTATGATAGTTTTGGGCTCTCATATATATTGTCTTTGCTATATTCAAAGGTGGCATGATGAAGTTTAAAAGTTGGAAATTTGTTCCAATATTATGCATATGGTATATTGTTTTGATTTCATATGACATATTGATGTCATTCGAACCTTGCCTTAAGAATTTATTGCAATATATATACATCATCGCATCATTGGGCTAGCAATAAATGTGGGTTAATTGGGAACGGTGTTGAGTTGGTCGTCGTTCCAAATAACATTAAAACTTGGCTGACATGGATATTAAAGCGCGTGAAATGTTGAATGTGTGGCATGGTAAATTGTATTGTTATTCATCATGGTTGGTTAGTGCAAGTATGATCTGGGAAAAGAATTAATGTTAAGGTGGTGTGAGGTTCCATGCATTGAATGCATGGGACGCGGGCCTTTCATTGAGGTTACCACCCTCAAACATTCTGGCATTTTCATTTTGATGGTTTTGAAAATGAGTTATGGAGGAATTTTTGTCGCATCCTTGATCGTGGTTGTTTTGACACTTAAACTCATCTTTTCCAAGCGAAAAGCAAGGTTTTGGTGAAGGTATGTGACTGTAGCTTATACCCATCAAATGCATGTCGAATTTTGCAATGGTAATTTAGAAAACTATATGTTTGGATGTAGATGAGTGTGTTTCTTTTCTTATGGACTCGTTTTGTAGTTTTCTGAGAATGATATGTCTGGTATACTTCTATTTTTTAATTCAATAGTGTGTTTCATCCAAAAGCAAAATCTAAAACTGAAATTTTGTTGGGGTTTTTAAGTTGCTTCATGTTTTTATCCCTCGACGTTTTTTTATTTTAAAAACTAGGTCCTTAACCTCTGTCGACATCGACACATTCTGAGTGGTCGTTTTAAAGAAAAGGGGTCGCTCATTGACCTTACCCTTTCATCATGAATTTTGACTAAGTAAATGGTAGTTCCTCTTGCCATCCTAATACATGTTATTCTGCTTGAAGAAAACCTATATTGTTTGATTTCCCTCTGCCTTGAATCAGGGTTTATGGGTTTCTTCAATATGGTTTGGATTACATATTTGCATCGTCCTCCCTTTTGGATAATGTCTTGAGCACAAATTAATTCATTTCCTTTTTTGGAAAAAAAACAACAAATGTGTTCAGCCCAATTTCGAACCCAAGCATTAAAGTAACACCACATGGCTCTATTTGGTCGAGGTAAAATTATTAAGAATGGTTTAACTTTGATGTTAAACCCTAGGGTTTTTCACCTCTGCATGTTGAAGAATTTGTTCAGATTTTACGAGATGGTTTTTTTTACCTCTTCAACTAATAACTCTAATGTTCTTTTGAATATTGTATCAAGCCTTCATGATATATCAAAGGCCTAAACCGAGTTTCGATTCTTGGTCACAGTTTTAATGGAAAGTGATTAGACTTGAAGCGCATTGATTGGCTATGTTTAATACTGAATGATTGAAGAAATGAATACTCCATGTTTTGAACCCAAAATTTTAAAGAATAGGCTACAGCAAAATGAATATCTTAATGATATTTTGGGGTTCAAGAGTTATGTTGAAAAATCTACTTGAAATGCCTAAACCCAGTTTCGGTTCTCAAATGTTGTTTTCTTTTGTGGTGGTATAAATTGCATTGATGCATTTTGTTTGAAAAATAAACTCAGCATGGTCGATTGCATTTTAATGTTTATCAAGCTAAATATTGACACAAACATTATGGATGGAAGTTGGCATCTATTGCAAGTCTTAGACGGGGTTATTTGTGGTTTTGGGTATTGGAATAAGAATGAAATGGAAATGAGATATTTTATGTCTTATACATAGAATCAATTCCCTCATATTGTCACTTTTCATAAGTTATTCCTTCATTTCCATATTCATATATCATTTCAAATGCTCAGTTATCTTTCCGTGTGTGGTTTGAAATTAAATACTTCATGTCGAATTGATATTGATATTGGGAACAAGAATATATTATGATCAACATATGTATATGATTATGGTCAAATTTCGAAGGACTATGTTACATGCTAGTTATATTTGACAAATACAGTGTTAATTATACTTAGGGTCAATTCCCTCCATATTTTCATTTTCCATGATTCATTCCCAACTCCCAAATTCCATTTCCATTTTAATTCAAAATTTTCCCCTTGATGTATAATTGACTTCTTGATAGTAAGGTATTAGCAGTGGAAAATGTAAACTTGGCAAAGGGTGAATAAAGAAGTTGTCACAAAAATTAGATGTTGCAAAAGTTCAATGAAATTGTTTTCGAACATGTGTCATTATCTTTCCTTATCATTATTTCACTTTTCCACATTACAATCCTATCATATTCCTTGAGTACATTAATCTTCCCATGTTCTTAAATAATAATTATTTGTGGGGATGAAGAAATGATTAAAAGAAAATCTGATTCTTTTGGATTGATCTTCTTTGTATGTCATTGGTTGCTTGCATGATTGTTTACTGTCAAACATAGTTATTTATAAGTTATGTTATTCAAATGGTATTTGATGCTTATTAGATATTGTATGCATACTCTAATTTTACCTTGTACTATTAAATGAGTTTCTTCAGTAGAGGAAGTGGTGGCAGAGGAACAAGGGAAGAGGAAAGAGGCCTAATGATTTTTGGGATAACAAAACACTTCGCTTCTCTATCATCTTTGATGTTGATTCTGAAGAATTCAATTAGCTCCTACAAACTGGTTTCTTAAACCTAGTAGGACAAGGGGCCTTTCAACCTCATACTCTACCTGAAAAACCACCCCTTCAACCTCATACTCCACATATTTCTAGTATCCATGTACAACCACATGTTTCATTACCTCCTAAGATTCCAGTCAATGATGGCTGGAATGATATTGTTAATCATCATCAGCATCAAGCCCAAGGATGGCCCACAACTTCATTTTCATTACCTCCACCTCCTCCAAAGCGATCTGCCCTCCATATTACATTAGAAGCTTTTAATTCCCTTTCTACTCAGCCATTAAAGAATCTTAAATCTCAAATTCAACATATCGATCCTAGCAAAGGAAAACGACCTTCCCAGCCTATCAACTCTGATTAGTTAATGACTTATTCACAGTCAGTTACCTCTCATACCAAAACTCCAAAAAATGAAAGTAAACACATTTTATTTGAGGACATGCATCTGGAAGCATCAACAACAAGAGTTAAAGCACATGTTAATGAATATTTGGAAGTCATAAAGACAAAGAAAAGTGAACAGAGGCAAGTTGCCTCACATAAAAAAATATGACTTCTAATTTTATAGTGTTATTGTGATGATTTTAATACTGAGAACAATTCTGGTTATTATTTTTTGAATAGTGGTATGCTTTGGACAGGTTGATTGTTCATCATTTTGGATATTTTCACAACAGTATTATTTTTGGGGCAGTTGATGGTATATTTATTATGACATATTTATAACAGCCTTTTTTACTTAGGCAGCAAACTAATATATTTATTTTTAATAAATATATTTATCATTCGAGAGTCACATGGATGTTTCTCTGTATTTCTATGAGTTGATGGGGATATTGCTATGTTGATAATTAAATGGATGTCGGATGACATTAATTTGTGTCTATTTTTAAGGAAAAACAAGGGGGGTATGTTTGAAGTTCAAAAGGTCATCCAGGGGTCCCCACCTATTAGTTAGTGTTTATTTTATCCTTATCATTAATTTATTTAAATTATGAGTTGCCCCCATTAACTAAAATTAGTTAATGATTTAACTAAAAGTAGTTGAACTTCTCAAACTACTTTTTGGAGAAATAAAAGAAGATTTCAAGGGACAAGAAAAGAGAGAGGGTGATAGAGAGAACAACTCTGATAAGGTATGATATTGCCTCTTAAGTGAGATTACTTTACTATTTCATTCATCTCTAAGATACATAAGTCCTAAGAACTTCTTGTTGATAGCAAGATCCTATTGAAGGTGGAAATAAGGAGAATCAAGAAGTATTGATTTGTTGATATACTTCACAAGGTTGATCATCTGTCTCTGATAGTCTGTGGGTTCTTATTAAATTTATGGATTAGTTTTCAGTATTGATTAAGGACTTTGTGCAAAGTCAAGACAGTGGCATTTGGGGTCCAAGGAAGAACTACCCATGTCTATTAATTCAACCCACATTCTTGAATTTTAGTATCATTATGTGTTAAACTTCTAATTTTCCCTTGAGTATAGAAGAACCCAATCATTGTATGCATGTAAGAGAGAGGGTGTGAGAAGTCACATCACATAGTTATTGTTAACATGAGGGTTGGGTACAATCAACTTGGGGAAGTGTGTAAGTCAAGCAAGCAAGCAAAGAGAGGAAATTTGTATGGGTTGTTATAGTAGTTTTAGACAATGATGTTTGGTATGAAGAAGCAAATAACATAAAGGAAAAGCTTTGGAACTGGAGCAACCAGGATGGACGAATTTTGAAGCATGTTGGAGCGTTTTTTTAGCATTTTGGAGTAGAAGACTGAAGGCCCAGGTTGTCAGGCCTGAAGAGTGAACTCATATGTGAGTTTCACTATAACAACAAGTGATTGTTGCAATTTTCCTTGTAGTTTTCCCAGTAGTGAGCTCCCTTGAGTTTCACAATAGTGAGATTCTTGGTTAATTTGTGCCAGAGAGACCCTGATAAACGAATGGGACGCTCAAGGCACTAAGAGCAGTGAAGGGGTACATTTCTTGGGTTGGACAGGTCGAGAGGAAGAGAGATGGTAGAAAATCGGGATAGTTGTAAGAGAATATCAGTGGGTTGTGGGTTTTCCTGAGCTATGAGTAGACAGTGAAAGACCACCCTCTTTTTGGATTGCTATCCCCAACTCAAGGGTGACTTATTGTTGATATCTGAAACAAGTATATGGTTGGGTGGAACGTCTGTCCCAAGCAGTTGGTTGCACAACCATTTTTAAAATATAAGTACTATATCTTATTTATGTGTTGCATTATGAATTTAATTATTGTGTATTAACTCTTTGTTTGAGAACGATTTATATGTTGTTGTGTTGAGTTGTTAAAACTACATTCATATCGTTCTTAGCATATTGTAGATGCATTTAATTAAGATATCAGACAGTGGTTAAATATGTGTGTAATTCATTTTTTATTTTTATTTTTTCGAACTCTTGGTTGGCATTGTGGAGGAAACTTGCCGATCAAGAATCCATA
>ML798553.1:295922-315459 GCA_009831015.1 Picea engelmannii | reverse complement strand
CGTTACTTACCTTAATGCATATTCACGCCCCAGCTTAAAGCCGACATCTCTTCCTCACATCCGACGGTCGTTACAGACCCTGAGATCCTCCGAAAGAATCTCATCCTTTCATCAGGATTTATCATCACGAGAGTCCGAACTCTCAATCACAAGGCTCCCGAATTCTCGATCCCCAGTTTCCCGGTGTGGCTAATCTTTCGACACGTAGCCTCCGTAAATTTGGTCGGTCCAGATCTGTCTCGCCGCCATGGAAAGTCCCGATCTCTCGTCATCATGATTCCCGATTCCGCGATTCCCGATTTCCCGAAAGGGGTAATCCTACGACACGTGGCCTCCGTCATTCGGACGGCTCAGATCTATTCTGGGGTTTTCACCATGGAAAATCCCGAACTCTCGTCATCAGGATTCTCAATTTCGCGATTCCTGATTTCCCGAAATGGGTAATCTTACGACACGTGGCCTTCGTCATTCGGACGGCTCAGATCTATTCCGGGGTTTTCACCATGGAAAATCCCGAACTTTCGTCATCAGGATTCCCAATTCCGCGATTCTCGATTTCCCGAAATGGGTAATCTTACGACATGTGGCCTCCGACATTCGGACGGCTCAGATCTATTCTGGGGTTTTCACCATGGAAAATCCCGAACTCTCGTCATCAGGATTCCCGATTCCGCGATTCCCGATTTCCCGAAATGGGTAATCTTATGACACCTGGCCTCCGTCATTCAGATGGCTCAGATCGGTTCCTACCCGTGCATTCTTCCACGACTCCCTGGACGTGGAAAAATCAACGGTCCAGATACTCCCATGGACCTTGGAGATCTACGGTTCTGAATTCTTCGTTGTCCATGAAGACACAGAAAACAAAGGGGTAAGGCATTTAACATCCTACTTACTCCTACCAATCTAACGGTCATGCGTGACCACAGGTTTCCCGATGGAATCTCGTCCGTCAATTAATACCTATCAGGGTTAAGGCACTTAACACTCCATCTTCTTCTTCCGATCTGACGGTCATGAGTGACCACAGATCTCCCGACGAGATCTCATCCGTTGATTCGATACTTCATCCTTATACTGCCATCTCGGGTTTTCAAGAGGATCGTTCCTCCTCGTGCAGGGTTACTAAGGCCTTACGCCTTCACATTCGCTTTCCCGGTTCTTGATGGGCTTTTCAAGGAGGGTATCTCTATGGGGAGGTTCACCCAGGGTACTATCTGAGGCAAATAAGGGTATCGTCCTCCCGAGAACCAGACGTGAAGTCTAAATTAGATCAATACGCATATAAATAACAATTCGTGAGGACATAAGCCATACGTAGTATTTCCATACAAATATACAACTACTAGTACTGATCAAAATACCATACAGACATTCTTATAATGAAATCATTCACAGTTTCACAGCTTATGAGCATATTTATCAAAATACATATATTTCAAGATGCCAAAGGCAAAACACTTATCATAAAGTAACACCAGAGGTTATGCAACTGCTGAGAGGGGTGCTCGTTTCCACCCAACCGTAGGCTGAGCGACTCCCARCGGATTTACCACTAGCCACCCCCGAGCTGAGACCACGATGTTGTGAAACTGCGTCTCTGTCTGCCAGTGACCAGGAGCGAAGGTTACTCTCCTTCCTCTCTGCTATCACTCACGTTGCATATGCCAGAGTTCTCTTCTTCCCCTCGCGTCTGCCCCCCAATCGCTTCTACCCCACGCCTTATCCTCTTGCGAGGTTGCGTGTGGCGTGATTTCCCTTGCACTGGTCAGTCATGATGGCTCTACGGATGGGCGGTTCACCTCCCCATCCCTCATTAATTCCTGAGGAGCCATCTACCTGCCAGCCTGCGAGACATTTAATTCAGGGCCAGGGAGCCGCTTTTGGTTCTTCGGGCCAGTGAAGTCCAAATACGGTGTTAATTCTCGGTGGAAGTTAACGCCACATTTCCAGGTGCCTTCCACCGCCATCGTGGTCTCTTTTTCTGCACATCCCCTCTCAGCAGTCCTGCAATATAAATTCATAATGTTATTCACATTCATTGACATTTTCCATAAGGTCCATTTACATCACATATTCACATTCATGAGTTTGCCACAGTTCTGGCCAGGCCAGTTATTTTTACAAACTGGGGGAAACAGGGTGTTACAATGTGAATTGTTGAATGGATTCATCCAAAAGATAAGTCTACAATATGTTGTCCAAGTTATTACAGACAATGTTGCTAGCAAGTGGCTTGTGAATAGGTATCGAACCTTGTATTGGACTCATTGCGCCACTAATTACATTGATTTGATGTTAGAGGACATGGGAAAAATTTCTTGAATCAAGAAAATCGTTGAATCAGCTAGGAGTGTCACCATGTGTGTGTGTGTGTTCTTACGCTCATGAAACAATTCACAAGGAACAAGGAGTTGGTGCATCCCACAATCATGCATTTTACCACTAGCTTCATTTCTCTTTAGTCTCTCCACGATTCTACGCTAGGAGTTGTAAACAATGTTGCTTTCAAATGAGTGGAATGGTTGTGCTACAGCTCTAAACCGAATGGACAAACCATAGCCCAACCTATGAGACATTATCAGATTTTTTTAATGGGAGTGCAGGAGGTGTGTACCATTAGTGAACCTTGTCTACCATTAGCGAACCTTTGGTGAGGGTTCTTCACTTGATTGATGGTCACAAGCCTACAATGGGCTACTTGTATGAGGCCATGGATAGGGCCAAAAAACCTATCCATCGGTACTACAAGAACAAGAGGAAGAAGGGATTCATCATATAAGCCTAAATATGTAGTTTGATTGATGAGAGATGGAACAATACTCTGCAGCACCTCGTCTCATTCATGTAGCAAGGCTTTACCTCAACCCCACATTCTCTTACACGTGGTTTTAGATTTGATGTTGAGTTTATGAATGGATTTCTCCAATGTGTTCAGAGGATGATGTTGAATCGCATTGAACACTCGAAGATTTCCAACAAATGGAGATATATAGACTAGTCGTTGGAACAATTGGTTATGAAATGGTTGTCAAAAACAAGACCACTATGATGTCAAGTAAGCTTCAAGTACAATTTGTTTCAAACTTTCAAATTTCAACGTCTTCCTTTATATCTATTTGTTACTCGATGAAAATATAATTTATTGTTTTTACTTTATGTTTATTCGTTGTAGATGTTTGGTAGACAAACTATGGCAAAAGAGTCTCAGAGTTGCAAAAACTTGTCATTAGGGGTTCAATCAAACTTGCAACTCTTCAGGGTGCAAGCACCACTGAAGTATCTCAGAGTTGCAAAAACTTGTCATTAGGGGTTCAATCAAACTTGCAACTCTTCAGAGTGCAAGCACAACTGAAGTATCTTGGAAAAAATGCTCCAAGAAGAACCACGAGTTTAAAATGTTCAAATTAAAGTTATTTTTTTTATAATTTCATTTATTTTAATTTGTTTGTCATCCTCTAATTACAACATGGCCCTCATACAGGTTAGATGTCCACCACCTTAATGATATGGTCTATGTCTACAACAATCTCAAGTTTTGGGTGAAGCAAATTGACAAAGCACTCGACAAGAAAGCCATTTCATTGAATGCGATTAACACCACCAATCCATGGAAGGTGGAAATTGAGGCCTTTCATGGAGGAGGCATCTGAGTGGTTGGAGTAGGATGTCAATGTTTTGGAGGGGAATCGGAGGAGGATGTTCCACTTCTAATGGAGACACATTTGAAAGAGGTTGAGTGTGTCACAGCCACCACCTCCACATCGATGAGAAACAAGAAGATATCTCACTTTAGCTTTCACCTCGACCCCAACAACTGCACCTTCCACCTGAACCCACCCTAACAATTGCACCTTCCACCTCAACCCGAGGCCTAGCATGTCCACCCATTGCTTTCAGAGGAAGTGTGGTGGATTTTTCCAATAAGAGGGGTAGAGGGAATTGATGATTCCTTTGTGCATTAATTCTTATAATATTTAGATGCCTCAATGATTCATCTCATGAAATACAATTATTTTTGTTTTGATGTGATTTTATATTGATGTAATGTACCACATGACATTTTATAAATCAATTTTATTTTCATATTTATGTACAATATGTTTGTTTAGTTTTATCACTTTAAATTTTAAAAAAATTGAACAAATAAATGATGATTTTTGTATTTTTTAAATTTTAAAATATTTTCCCCTAAAAATTTGAAAAAATAAATAACTATTTTTATATTTTTTATATTTTAGAATATTTTCCCCACATTGTGAATAAGTTATCTTCACAAGTACCCACACAATAAATGTAGCATTGCTCTTCAACCATGATCATCTTATTTTCTTATTTTTAGAGAGACCTTTCCGTTCCCTTAGGTTTGACATGTTAAACAAACCAAAGGACAATTCTGATCATTTTCAGAAGAACCATGCTTCTAATTTATGCCAACCCCCTTAAACTTGCTTTTGTAGATCAGGTAAAAGACAAATAATAAGCGCAGTCTAAACGTTTGGCTGAACGTTCTACCTTTTGGCTGTTTTTCAGCAACTTTTTACGTTTGATTTTTGCCCGAAATCCGTTGAGGAATGGTTGGATCTGCAGATTTGAGTTGCTAAGTTTTTCAGCACGCTGAATCCATTTATGCATTCAGAAATACATTTTAAACAACAGAAAATAGCAATTTTGTCCAGATTTACATCGCCGGATTCCAACCAAAAAACTCAAAAGGTAAAACGTTTAGCCAACGCCCACTAAAACTGCAAATAATATATGTAACCATATTATTCAATCAGTCACTTGGTCCAAACCACCATGCTATTTGTAGTGTAAGGATTCCACATTTTCAAAAATACTTGCATGGACAATTGTATGCCAAGTTGCCAGGAGGGTATGCACGCGTATCGACGTCTAAGCCCACAGTAAACATATGTATGTGGGAACAGGTATATAGCATTGTTCGAAACAGGAGGGGGTACATGTTATCAAATTTTGTATATACACAAAAACATTGATATCAATGAAAATCAACAAAGATTCAGATTTATTTTTAGATTTAACTCATTCCAGTGTCCAGAATTCATAACAATTGACATTTATGATTCAACATCGAACATTGATGTTCATTCACTTTCCAGACGTGGTATGCAAATGACAAACAGAAAAATTTGAATCTTAAAACGTGACGAAACTGACATGTGGAGACATGGGGAGAGATGAATGTCGATAATGATGAAGAATGCTTAATATTTAACCCCTCGCCTGGAAACCAATTTCCTGCAATCAAAACAGCAAACAATGCCCGACTTTCTCTCGTCTTATCTGCTGGTCTCTTCCACGCTCACAGAGCCAAACTGAAAATGCAAAAATGAGCTTGAAATTACAGTTTAAAGATATAAAAGGCAGCAACTGTTGGCTGTTTTAGGTTTCCTGCTGAGCCCACCCTAAACGCGACATTAATGGGGTTTTTTAATTATTAATTCTTTTCATGTCAACGAACCCGAAATCACGGTACATCTCCAATTTCACCTGGAGTACGGCAGGATATACAGAGGTGTCGCAGGGTACAGACAACTAGTGAACATTTCCAGTACATTGGTATGGGTACGAAGGATCTGACCCCCGAGTACGCATATACATGATACTTAAGATTGTATGAAGCGTTTTTTTAATAAAATATCCAAGGAAAACAATTATGCCATTTACAAGAATGACAATAGTCTCACGAATTTCAATATATGGACGGGCAATATAAGTTATCTTTGCACTCTATGTTGAAGAAATATATTTGTGAGGCTTGCTATAATTTAAGCCCATTCCCAAAAATATTTGAAAAGTTTCCCAGCTCTTGCCCAAGAATAAAAAAAAAAATCAGATAAAATTTAATCCTATTAATTATTGAGTCTCATAAATTCTAATTTTTAGTAACCACTATTAGACTGCCAATATTCGTCTCTCTTACGAGAGACGACAACTGTAGAGATGGGGTCTACCCTCTCCTACGGGCACACACAAGCGGTGAGCTAATGTTCTTTAATGGGCTTTTACCATTCCTCTTCAAACAAAAGGAGATGAACTGGAGAATAACAATGCCCTTGTTACACACAGATAGAGAGGACTTCCGAAACCATGGAGAGAAATCATCTCAGTGATTATTTGAACCCCAACTTTCACTGTCTCAGAACACTCAGAATCATTTTTAACTGCTACATGAGCAAAGGGTGCTAGGACTCCCGCAGTCTAACAGATAATGCATATATTTATTTGAGCCTGAGGCATTTCTTTTAAGAGGTAGCTGCTTTGATCAGCAACTCACGGGAGCAATAGCTTAAGCATACTACGATGGTGATCTTGGGGATATCATACTCAGCACATGCATTCTCTGGAGGGCAAGAGTCATACAAGAACTGGTGAATATGTCTGCATAGATGGAAACAATGCGGGGTTACAAGAGAAAAACCATCAAATAATAATAACCAATGCCAACACCAGGCCACCAATGGACTTTGGTGCAGGGGTATATCTATTACAAACATAATTTTCATCCAGCTTAGGCAACATGCTCAACATCTTCATCCCTTCTAAAAGTCCATGTTAGAAATCTAGAACCAACTAGGAAACAATCCTCCTGTCTTATAATTGGCAGGAAGGACTCCCTGCTAGTGTTACACGATGAATCATCGGGCATCCCATCCCCTTCTCACAATTAAATACAGAAATAAAGGGAACAATATTCAATCCTCCTGCCTTATATTTGGGGAGAAGGAACTTGTGTCAGTATAATCGTAATCATCAGGATTGTTGTAATACTCTTTCTCTTCATCCCACTTCAGGACCTCTCGTATATATTTGAAAGCCTCCTCTACAGTGTCACTATCTCGAGCCTTGACTTGCCCTACAAATAACTTATGATTGCTGATTGATGCGAATAGTACTTTGAATTTCATAGCAACATAATAGTATGCCTGATGAGCCAACGATGAATTGTTATGATGTGCCTTGACTGGATTGAAATCCTTGAACCATTCGCATGTCGTAAGAGGAACTGTGTTGATTTTCTCCTCAAAAACATCAAATTTGTTGAATAATAGCACAAATGGCATATTTCTGAAACAACGGTGCTTCACCACATTCTCAAACAGCTCTTTGCTCAAGATCATCTTATTTCTGAGGTGACCATTACCTTCATCCCACATCTGGTCATAATCACTGAGACCAATGCAAAAGATTATGGCCCGCACATCCTCAAACATATCCAGCCATTTGCAGCCTTCATTCAAGCCTTTGGCATTTGGCCTGATAAGCTGGTACCTGAAGATAAATGTAGAATATTCATTAAAGGATACTGACCACTCTGAAAAGTAACACTTCAACCAATTGATGCAAAAAAGCCACAATACTACCCTTACACGAAATCGCAATGGAGTTAAAAGGTACTTACCTCGCAAGAGAACACTGGTAATCAACATTATCATGGTAGAATTCTGAATTTGAGCTCCTGTCATCCATTGAAAATTCAAAAAATGCTAACCCATTACTTTGGGTCACTCCTTCTGCATATAAAATGTCTTCATCAGAAGGCTCATATTCATTGCTTGCTATTGCAAGAACCTGCAGTTTGCATTACAAAGTTGGTCAAAATGCTATGGTTACTTCCTTTGTAATTAAGCACTATTACTAGTGAACATCTTCATAGATGATCCTGACACAGCATTTACATGTTCAGTTCGCATAAGGCAAGATAGCCCAGAAGCTTATTCATTAAAAATGTTTGATTGGTAATGAAAATCACATGCAAACAAAATTGATATTCCCAAGCAGCGACAAAGAAGCATCAAACTTATTGAATGAGACTAAACTATCCATGGCATTCAAATGCTTTTTTCTAAGGAAAATCCAGTCAAAGTAAAAATTGAGCAAAAATGTTATTTACAATTAAAATTTAAAACAAACTACATCTAGCATTTAAAAGATTGCTCGCCTTCCCAAGTCTCAAGGTTGATATGATCCAGCTGCTCATTCAACTCTTCAACCATATCAAAAACGGTCTTGAATTTGACAGTTTTTGGGTCCTGAACTTCCAACATAATTTCCAGGCCCCTCCCATCATTTTTGGGGGCTGAAAACAGTGGAAATGGTTCTCTAAATTCATTCCCAAATGGTTCTCCTTCAGCTTGACTAATGCATCAACAACATTCACAAGAATGATTGACAAAATTATGCAGCAATTCACGAACGTTTTGGTGGTCGTATACCTAGACAACAGTCTCATCTTCAACAGAGCTTGGGAAGAGCAACTAAAATGCATTCAACAAGTGTTCATCACCCTGCGGCAACACATCCTATACGCCAACCTGGATAAGTGTTCATTCGGCATATATAGAATTCAAAACATGGGGTATATTGTGGACTGAGTGTGGTCTTGGGCCTCACCAACTTTTACCACAAGGTTGTGTTGGGGTTCTCTCATATTGCTTGGCCCCTGAGCCAAGGTCAAGTTTGTCTGGGTCAAGGCACAACAGAAAGCATTCAAGGAGCTGAAGCATCACCTCTACATGGTGCCAATTCTCATATTGCCAGATCTGATACAAGCAATTTGAAATCAAGACTGATGCCTCAAATTGTATTGTCGATGCAATCCTCAATGTTTACAACATGGAAATTTGGTGACCTATCACAACAAGACACTCTCCAAAACAGTTTGCAGATACTGCACCTATGACAAGGAGATTTACTCCATTGTCCAAGTTTCTCAACATTGGAAATATTATATTCTAGGAAAGGAAAGTCATTCACAACAACCACAAAACTGTAAAAGTTATGCAGATGCAGAGCAAGGTGCAAAACAACCACCAATTAGCAGTCCACGTGCCTTTGACAATTCCCCTTGAACATCAAGTACAAAAAGGGAAGCACCATTTGAGTTGCAAACTACCTCAACCAACCTCTGCTATGGCACTGACCACAATGATCAATTATTTTGGACATGAGACTTCAAAGTGACCCCAATTGTATGACAAAGACCCTAACTTCATTGTTGCATGCTAGACACTGGTTGCACGTAAACAAGTTTCAAACTCAATTATTCCGAAAGTGTTTACGCCATGCTTGGTGGTGCTTCATGTGATGTTGAGTGCATGGTATCTTGATTACCCTTGGTTGTACCATGATGGACATATACAATGGAGTTAGCTCACTCATTGATTGCTAGACCTTGTCTTGATGTTTATGTGGCACACTTCCTTGGAGCTTTGGAGACCTAGATATCATGATGACATTCCTCATGCGGTGCACATGAGAGGATGGTTGATTGCTTAGGAGGACGAATCGCCTTAGAGGAGGATATTGAAACCAAGATTGCATGGGGACACTTGGTTGCTTACATAGAGGCTTGTACTTGACTTGAGAATGCTTAGATTGAGGAGTGATCATGTAAGTGTGGTGGACCCAAATGTACACATGGCTTAGCAGGAAGCATTGAAGACTAGGGTTTTGTGGCATTTGCAAAACCCTAGTATTGCTTGGAGTGCTTGATGTGGAGAAGATAGAGGAAGATAGAGGAAGACCATCTTGTACAATTTTGGGATGTAAGTGGAAGTGCCAAGGAGAACTCACTGATGTGTATGCTAGGGTTTTCTTATGGTTCCCCTAGCTAGGGTTTGGAGAGCTTGACTTGAACCAGCTTTCTGATAAGCAGTGGTATGTACTTGTACTTCATCTTCTATATATATGAAATGTTCCAACTGTCCAAACATTTGTGTACTTGCATATTTGAATTTCACTGTATGTTACCTTCATTACTGAGTTGTCTGTAGTGTTGGTTATGCATGCTGATTTGACATAACATAGACCAGAATTTGTTAAGTGATTAAACAAACATATAAATTCTAAAGGAGCAGATTTACAACTGTAATAAAGTATTTTTAGATCTATTTGTTAGAGATAATGCTTCATTAATGCTGCATACTAAAGTTTGAGGATGTGTAGGAGACTGTTGAGATATTCTCTCAACCTACATCTCCATGTGTGGAGTTAGTTGGATCTCACTCCAACTATATATATGTGTTGTATCTTGATGTGTTAATATGTAATACAATTAAGTGTTCTGTGTAATCATGTCTTCTATCTCAATTTCTAATTTGGTATCAGAGCTTGGCTGGGCTTAATCCCTCATGGGAGTGCCCAGGAAGATGTGATAGCTATTGAAGCTCCCGTGCCCAGGAAGATGTGATAGCTATTGAAGCTGATTCACTGTACATATGTGTGGGAGTGCGTTTTTGAATTAGTGCAGAACTTGTGCGAGAAGATTTCTGTAGATTTATCTTTATTTTGCTAGTGTGAAATTTTTCGTGATTTTTTGTGTGGATCGTTTGCTTTCCCGTCACTAAAAGAAGTTGCAGGATTGGAGGGTCACTCGCTTTGATCGCTTGGGCCTGAGACATCTGAGGCAGTGAAAGGACGAATTGGAGTATGTTGATATAGACGGTGTTGCCATTGCCACCAGTTCGAGGTCCGTAAGAAGATCACCAGATCCATTGCATGTTTGCAGATCCATTGTAGTGCTTGTTTGCAGATCCATTACAGACCGTGTGCGTGAAGAGAAGAACTGCCTTGCCACCGTGCATAAAATTCACCAGAACCAAGTGTAGAGGACGAAGGCCATGATCTAGGAATTGTGATAGATCTGAGGCTGCATCTGCTGTTGAATATGCTGTGAAAAGAATGAATACTCGACATTTCTTGTTGAATGTGAGTCGTGGTTGTTGGTTGTAGCCACCGGTGTTACTGTTGCATTGAATTTGTTGTTGAGCCGACTCTCTGGGAATTGTCGCTATTGTTTGATGCCGGTGGGCGTAGAGAGAACTCCTGCTCGTGCAACAGTAGAACTCCTTGAAGCTATGCAAACAACCAATCGTGAGTCTATCTGCCAGCAAGAGGATAGAAGCATGGTTTTCTTATAGGAACCACCGTAGATATTCAGTCCATGGCTGATCCATGTGTTGCAGTGATATATATAGTGTGTTGTAGGTTTGATCTTTATTGAGTGGTCTGCAAAACATATCTTATATTTTGTATATGTATATTATGAGTGTAAAATTATATGAAGAAGGGTGTCTTGCAGATTTGTGAGATTTTTTTTTAATTTGTGGTTTGTAAAATTAAATGATTCAGAACCACAAAGAACAGGCCTATTATTGAACAAACTACATAATTCAACTTAGTGGTTCTTGACCCGTCGTGCTCCGGGAGAGAATAGATCGCTGATTTAATTATGTGTAAGTTTCCTATATGCTAATGTGACCCGTCGTGCTCCGGGAGCATTAGTTACAGATAGTTCTTAATAAGGTCAAGTTGATGTGACCCATTGTGCTCCTGGAGCATCAGTACAGGTTATTTTTATAAGGTCAAATTGTATAATTGGCTGCTGAAGATATTCCGTATACGGAATGTTATCCTAGATAACTGATGAATAGTACGGAGGACTGTGTATTCACAGATGGTAGCAGTTCCATAGAGTACTTATCAAGATTGTCCTTTGGGAGATCGAGAAGCGTCAATTCTGCAAAGTTCGTCAAAGATGGTCAAAAGCATTTATATTTTAAATGAGTTGAATGGTAAGCTCGAAGATGAGGAAGAGAAAGAGAGCAGACCGGAGGCATCAGAGTGGGTATAGGCGTTGATGAAGACCATGCCAGACAAAGTTAAAGTGTTGTAACTCTTTACGTGTTGCAACTGTAATTTCATTATTGTAAGGTTTTTTGAATGTAAGCATTAAAGGGGGGTGTTAGAGATAATGCTTCATTAATGCTGCATACTAAAGTTTGAGGATGTGTAGGAGACTGTTGAGATATTCTCTCTACCTACATCTCCATGTGTGGAGTTAGTTGGATCTCACTCCAACTATATATACGTGTTGTATCTTGATGTGTTAATATGTAATACAATTAAGTGTTTTGTGTAATCATGTCTTCTATCTCAATTTCTAATTCTATTATATGCTTTAAAAGTATTCCCTAAGGGCTGAAATTATGTTGCATTGAAGTACACTTGATTGGTATTTATTTTCTTGGGCTACCTTGCAAATTGGGTTGAAGAAAAGTGAAGTATTTGCTCCTATAAATTAATATTTCAGATCCAACCCTAGGGCTGAAAGTTAACAGAAAATAGAGCCGAGAAACCTCAAAGTTGAGGTGAAATTTCTAAATTTGCAATAAAAGGCATTTTCTGAAAAGTTCCACATGGTACCAAAGCATTCTAGAAATTTCTACATGATATCAGGGCTGATGTGCCTAAGATTGTTATCTTGATTATGAAGGAGTTGGATATTTTAGTGGTTCCATACCTAGGAGAGGTGCTTGACATAGTAAAATTTTATACACAGTTTATCTCCAAAAGCTCTAGTGCAGGTTGATTGGGTGTGAAACCCTTGGGCACTTGGGAGGAGCGTTTGAACCCTAGAAGAATTGTTCTACTTATTTGTTAAGAATCTTTGCTTTGAGGTGTGACACACATTTGCAAGATAACTGTTCTCAGTCTTAGAGAGTGACAAGTTGGAGGTGCTTCCAATTTCATACCTTGGAAGTACACATCACAAATGCTTTTGGAGGGGGTCAAGCTTTAGGAGCATATTGAGAAAGAGATCTCTACACCTACCAATCCGAGATTGTTGGCCACTCATGTTAAAGAGGCCAGGGCAAAGATAACCATTCTTGATTCAGTCAAGGATCATTTTGTTATGTACCAAATACCCCAAATAGATTAAAAATAGAAAGAATAAGTAAGCCCACACCTTGAGAATGATAGAGTCAATGAAAAAGAAGCCTCTCACTTGGCCACTCCAACATAGGTGACTACATGGAGGGAGCAATCCTAGTAAGAAAATTTCCATTATTCATATATTAGCTGAACATTATCTTTCTATGTTGCTTTTATATCACATGATGCGGAAGAGACCATCATTTGCATCCTGGGTAAAAAGACGGAAGTCTTTGCGAACCAATTATATGAATTTAACAATCGACTAGTAATTTTAGTCCAAGAAAACGAGATCTAGAGCCATATGAAGATTCAGTGTATGCACCTCTTGATTTCACTGCCATTCCAGGGCAGCCACATGCACTTCCTGAAAAGTTTCAGAAGTATATCCCATGTTTTGAGGGAGAGGGGACCATTACCGTTAGAAAATACTTGTTAAAGTTTTCCATTTTCCTTGAAGATTTTGAGATTGAGCATGAAGATGTTATGGTGAAATTGTTTGTCCAAAGCTTGCGTGGGGTGCACAGAAATGGTTTAGAGATTTTCCCACTGCAAATATATATTTTTTTACTGCCTTTGTGCATGCTTTTATATCCAAGCAGGGTGCAAAAAATATCGGTCTTTGATTGAAGATTTCACTAACACTATTAAAAATGAATCTAAGACAATTTGTGAGTTTAATAATAGGTTTGCTAAAGCATATGCAAGAACTGGTCCCATATTCAGAGAGGAAGAGGACGAGGTTTATGCCTTAGATCTATATTTCCATGCTTTTGATTATGATTTTGGTTTCCTTTTGAGAAAGTACACAAGACAATCCTTAAGACAATGCCCAAGGAAAATTAGGAAAATGCTTATATTCTTCCTATGAGATTCAAAATTTATTGTAATGATAATCCTATTCAAGTTGTCCCGGGATAAACTCTTGTGTTCTTGTGCATGGTTATTCTTCTTGTGATCTTGGTTTACTGCAACTAGTGTAGCTACATTGTTTATGGTTCAAGTTCATGCTAAATTGAAATAAACTACATGTGCATGAGCTCATCTTTAAAAAATTCAACAAAAGAAACCCTTGCACACAAATCTTCCCTTGTGTGCTACCTCTCCAACAAGACACTCCAATCAACAATATGACATCTAGAAGACCTCCCTGCTAGATGCGCACCCTCCTCCTATAGTGCACCCTCCTCCAAGCAAGCATGAACACCACAAATAAATGGAAGCCAAAGCCTCCTAGATCCCTCCATGAAAAGAGACACCCTTGCTGCCCTCTTCCTTTGCTTCCATTCCCATCTCCATCGCTCTCCTCTTCCTCTCCAAGTGAACAAAAGAGTGAATGAGCCTCCTTTTGCCCTATGCGTCCCTCTTAAGGAATCATAAGGAAACCTAAAAGATCAATGGCTAGGATCACTCCAAGCCATATCTAATCCATGGTTGAGATCTCTCAAAAAGAATCTCAACTCAAAACCCACTTTGGGTTAAGTTTCCAAGTTCACTTTATGTCCCCCAATTCACCCACAAAGTGAATTAATTGTCACTTTTCAGTCAAGTGACAAATTTCACCCTTTTGACTTAGGAAAATGTCAAAGTGAAATTAGACATAAAGCATAAGGCAGAATGGGTCAAATATTTCCCTCTTGTGGTTAGAGGCTCCAAACCACAAGGGAACCACCTCCCGAGGTACACCAAAACTCAACACTCCCTCTTACCTAGGAAAGTGTTTCTCACCAATCAATCTCGTTCCAGCTGTGGACTTCCTTGCCTCCTGGCAAGGCCTAGGTGAGTATGGATGTACCCTCTATCTCTGATTGCTCAACCTCTCCTGACACTGATCTGCTCAGCCTTCCCTGACACTAATCTACCGACCTGCCCTGATCTCTAGATGGAAGTCCCTCTCCACCTACCTGAGATCACCTATATCTTGGCATCTCACCAAAGATCTCTCCCTCAACATCTCACCAAAGGTCTCTAGGTCTTGGCATCTCACCAAGATCCTCTCCTTGGTCTCTCACCAAGGTCCTATACTCATGGAATGCAATATGAGTCACATCTCTGGGTATTTCACCATGAGTCTTTAGGTCTTGGCATCTCACCAAGATCCTCAACCTTGGTCTCTCACCAAGGATTTCTACCTCTTTGCATATCGCCAACAGTCACTGCTCTTGGCATCTCACCAAGAGTCTCTCTCTTGGCATATCACCAAGAGTCTCTCCCTCTTGGCATCTCACCAAGAGAATCTCAATCTTGGCATCTCACCAAGATCCTCAACTTGGCCTCTCACCAAGTGACTTCCACCTGAGGTGGATCCTTAAGTTGATTTGCCCGTCTCCATGGCCAAGTGAGGCTCAAGCCTCTTTGGTGCCATGTTGCTCCTCCTCATCAATCTTTGATGCTCTAAAGCCCCTGCACCAACCCTCTGTCTCAGCAACTTTGAAACCGAAGATGTCCCCGGTGGACCAGTCACCCCTAAAGATGGTGTCCTCGAAAACTGAGTCTGAGCTAACTCTGAATCAATACTCTGAGTCAGTAGGTCCTCCTCAACTCTGTCTCCCCACCTGACGCTGGATGGTGTATCAGTTGACAAATAACTGACGAATGCACACTCTCTCGCAAACTATGCATTGAACTACTCCTCGGCTGTCGCTGCCATACCACCCTACTGCCTCTTCTTCTTCCTCTTGGGACATTATCCAGCATAGTGCCCCATCTCACCACAAGCAAAGCATCTCACTTTTCTTATGTCCTTCTTCTGCCCACTGCGACTCTCCGATGGTTGGGTCCCTCCCTTGGGACCCTGTCTCGCACCCTCTCTGATCTTCTTCCTTCCCTTTAACCAAAGAGAAAGATCCTCATTCCCCCCAGGCGTATGTTGATGTCCTGAAGACCCAGAGTTGCACATCAACTCCTCATGTACGAAAAAGTCCCAAAGTCTCTCCCAAGTAGGCATGACCTCCCAGGCAACGATGCCTCGTACAAATGAACCCCAAGGTTTGGAAAAGTTGTTCAAAGTTGTCCTCACCAAAAAGTCTGGATCCACATTCTCTCCAACCGCTGCTAACTCATCTCTTATCTGAGTGAATCTGCCTAAATATGATGTGATTGTCTCGAAATCGAGCATCTGAATGCTCTTGAGCTTCTCCTGCAAAACCATCTTCCGGTTCTGGTTGGGACTCTGGTAAAGCTTGCACAAGGATGCCCACATCTCAAATGCATAGTCTTTACCAGTCAGATGGGGAATGATGTGGTCCCTCACCGCATCACAAACAATCCTCTTCGCCTTGATGTTATCCTTCCTGAAATCTGCATCCAACAATGGTGATGGAGCAGGTGCAGGAGGAATCACCACGGGAGCTTGAACTATATCCCATAGTTCAAGGTCCTCCAAGGCGAAAGTGATCCTGGTCTTCCAAGGGGACCAATTGCTAGCTCCGTTTAGCCTATCCTCTATCCGCATCTGGGACATCGACATGGTTGTCCACTAAAACTCAACACTGAAGCTCACATTGATGCGAAAACTGCAAAAGAACTCAACCTCACCACTTGACACACAAGCAGAAGTAAGGTTGTCCAAACGTGTCCACAAAATAGTCCTCCAACTGTCCAACAAATCTGCTCACAAGCTGCCCACTAACTCTGCCAACAAATTGTCCAAAATCTGCCCACAAGATGCTCTATAAATCAGCAAAACTTCGCCAACAAGGCTCTGATACCATGAAGAAAACGGAGGTACTATCAAGCTGCTAAATCTGGTCTGTCTTTGACCAGAATTTAGCTCTAAGTTTCAATCTCCAAAACTTTCCTTTGCTACGTTTTAGGACAGCAAACAGTAGTAACTTTATGCCCATAGTTTTTGTAGGTTAAGTGTTCTTTGAGGTGCCCTTGTGAGTGTTTTCGAACTGGTGGTTAGCACATGCAATAAATCTCAAAACAAGTAACACTTCCTCTAGATCTTAACAACACAAGTAAGTTGATCTACACTCTAAGCATGCATGAAATGAACACAGGTATTTTTGGTCAACATGACCCTGGATAAAACCCCCACGAGGAAAACCAGTTTGGAATGGAAGTAATATATAAGTGGTGTCTAAAGCATGAGATACAACAAGTACATGAAACAAATGAACCTGATACAAAGAGAGTCCCTCTCAAGCTGCTATACAAGTCCAAGAAGGTGAATGCGCCCAAGCATGGTGCATCCTTCTCCTTTGTGGCTCAATCCCACTCTAGCCTTGCGCCCTTGCTGCTCAAAGCCTTGTAGAAGAAACCCTTGCACACAAATCCACCCTTGTGTGCTACCTTTCCAACAAGACACTCCAATCAGCAATCTGACATCTAGAAGACCTCCCTGCTAGGTGTGCGAGCCCCCTCCTATAGTGTGCCCTCCTCCAAGAAAGCATGAACACCACAATTAAATGGAAGCCAAAGCCTCTTAGAGCCCTCCATGAAAGGAGGCGCCCTTGCTGCCCTCTTCCTTTGCTTCCATTCCCATCTCCATTTCTCTCCTCTTCCTCTCCAAGTGAACAAAAGAGTGAATGAGCCTCATTTTGCCCTATGCGCCACTCTTAAGGAATCATAAGGAAACCTAAAAGATCAATGGCTAGGATCACTCCAAGCCAAATCTAATCCATGGTTGAGATCTCTCAAAAAGAATCTCAACTCAAAACCCACTTTTGGTTAAGTTTCCATAGTTCACTTTATGTCCCCCAATTTACCCACAAAGTGAATTAATAGTCACTTTTCACTCAAGTGACAAATTTCACCCTTTTGACTTAGGAAAATGTCAAAGTGAAATTAGACATAAAGTATAAGGCACGATGGGTCAAATATTTCCCTCTTGTGGTTAGAGGCTCCAAACCACAAGGGAACCACTTCTCGAGGTACACCAAAACTCAATATCCCTTAAAACACCTATGTCTAGAGTACCACTTTTCTCCACAATGCTAACATTTTCCTTCTTTTATTCTTTGGGCCTCCAAACTAAGTTTACTTCCCTCTCTTCGATGTGGTGGGGGGTACCTTGAATTTTCCATGTTTCGGGTTTAGGGTGGATTTCGTCTTGAGTAAACCTTATCAAATTTTTGGGATGACCTATTTAACTTATTTTCAATGATTTTTGCCTTACGTTTAGCCTTTTTCATGGTTGTGATATTATGCATTTCTAATTCATTCCTTATGTAAGGCCTTAATTTGTGCACATAAGTCTGAAGTAGTTGATCATCTAATAAGTTGAGTACTCGTGTTGCCAATGCTTCCCATTCGTGCATGTTTTCATTTGTATCACCTTTTTGTTATATTCTCAAAAATTTTGCAAAGAAGTCCTCTATCACACCTTGAAACCTCTTCAAGAAATCGTCTTTGAACCTGGCCCAATTATATTAGCTTAACTTGGTCACAGACTTCTACCACATGTACCAATTATATCCATGGCCTTCAAGCTGCATAGAAGCATACTTTACTTTTTCCTCATCGAAGAGAACATTATATATTTCGGAGTATTATTGTGCCTTGTTAATACAAGCCACTTTTTTTCATCTCCCTCAAATTTTGGTAACTCTAGTCTTATCCTCATTGGGTAGTGGTGCCTAAAGAGGACTAGGGTGTGGGGTAGTGGTGCTTGAAGAGCTTGGTTGCAAATGAGTCATATTTGAAGTATTTGTGTTGGTCGAGGATTCCTTGTCCTTGAGGCTTTTCTCTATTCTCTCTATCCCTGATTCTATTCCCTCTTCTATTTTTTTCTTGATTTCCTATGTTATCTCTATTTTCAACTTATCCATGGCTTATCTCATTTTTTAATGTCTGTAGTGATCTCATGTTTGAGACTGTGTTAATTTTTGTAGAAGAGATGGGTCCACTCCATGACAAACCCATTTCCTTTCTTCTTCTTCTGGCTCCTCTTCTCTTTAAATTTCCCCATACGATACATTTCATCATCAGAACAGATCTCTGAACTTGGGGTCGACGGTTCTTCATGCCTCGGAGTTGATCTCACTCTCTACTACTCTACCTTATTGCACTTTACTTTCTGTATTTTGTCTTTTATAGGAGACCTTTTGGTACTCCCGCATTGTATTGACATCATTGCACTCAGCAGTCCCTTTGACCTACTTATGTGGTCATTAGTCGAACATTAATAAAATTATCTTATCTTATCTAATATCTTCCCTTAGCTCCTGGTTTTTATCCATTTTTTCCTCAAGTTTCTAGTGATTTCATTTGTAGTCTCTCTCTAGTTTCTCAATCTTAGAGTTAACATCTGTCGTTTTTCTAGTGACTAGGAGAGTATCTTTTGATTAGTCTTGATTATTTACTAGTTGTTGTACTATCCCAAAATTCTCTACCCCTATCAAAACTATATGGTTGCAGCTTTAGGATGGTATTGATGCTATACGATCTATCCTTAATTTTCAGACAGTACAATCGTAGTTTGACTGTATAGCTACAATAGGGAATTTGGTACAGACGTAATTTTGTACAATTTGCGGTGGCTATTGTACGTCGACTATTATACAAGGTGTATGATGGTGGAAAGTATAAATAGCAACAAACAGTGCATAGACAGATGTGCACTGTATGAATGTGGCGAACTGTACAGCAGTGTATGCACTATGGCAGATGTATGGATGAGGTACACTTGACCGTCACAAGGCTCTGATACCAAATGGAGAGAACTCTCTCACTTAATTCACTTAGTAAATCTGAGAACAATAAAATAATTGATATATATAAAAGATGAATGAAATAATGATATGATTTTACATTGAATAACCCTCAATAAATATAGTTCGAAGATGGCCTT
>ML798553.1:244609-267096 GCA_009831015.1 Picea engelmannii | reverse complement strand
AACTCCAACACCCCACGGAGGAATGCCAACCAAGCACCCAACTAAGATCAAGCAACCACTAGAAAAACTATTTCCCATGTGCAAGTCCATCGCGGACCATCTCCCATGTACAAATCCATCTCGGAAACCTGGGGGCTAAACATACACACCATGTACCCCAAATCTCATGAAGCACTCCTAAACATGATGTATCAAAGTAACCCAAAAGCTAATAATTTTTCTACAGTGGATGCCACTATTGTGTAACATTTCATGAGACAAAATTTTCATTTACTTTGAGGGAAGTTTATATTAGTGTTGCAAAAATCGAACTTTGCAATGGCTCAATGAAGTTCCTTAATTGTTGACTCAACAAAAAATTGGCAAAAAAGAGAACACTAAAAACTGCATAAATTATCAACTAAATTAAAATATAAACTTCAAACACCACCACAAATAATACACCACTTTTCCTCTCTATTGAAACAATAAATTGAAGTTCTCCCTAATGAAAATGGAAATTGCAAGTGAAAATGGCCAAAAAGAGCCCCAAAAAGTGACTTACAAATGACAAGTTTGCCCCTATCGGTATTTGTTTTTGAAAAATTTGATAAAATCAACTAGTTGCAATTCTTTCCAATAACTCACAAGTTCGCCAATTTTTCTAAGTAGGCCCATTTTTCCCCTGCAAGAGCTCATTTTTTTCCGGCAACAACAGTGCATTTATTTAACAAAAGTCCAACAAAGCAGTAGGAAAAAGCACAGAATGGAAAGAAACCTCAAGTGAGTCATCTTAGTGTTTTTGGGTTTAACGCTTATATTGGGGTTCCATAAGGAAAAAGACAAGTTGGGATAAAAGCAATAAGTGTATTATTTTAGGTGAAAGTGAAGTCTAAGGCAAAAAGCCTTTTTGATTGGCAAAAGAAGGTATAGTTGTCAGCTATGATCTTCATATTGGATGAAGATCATAGCTAGGAAGATTCAGATCACTTTGAAGTGTCACAGCCTATTGAAGAGAAAGGTGACAAGGTTGTTGAAGAAAATGAACCTAGTCAGGAAAGCATAATCCAAGAGTCAAGTGATGATGAAGAAGCAACAATAAGACAAGAAGTGAAACTACATCACCAATGAAAATTCCTAAGTGTACTTCAAGACCTCAAAGGATTCAAACAACTACCTCAAAGTAGTAAAGTTAAAAGTCAAGAAGACTGCAGCAGTCAGCTTCATAGCAGCTAAAATATAGCTCTGTTGACTATTGTTCTGAAGACAAAGGTGGCAAGATTGTTGAAGACTATGAACCTCGTCAAGGAAGGCATAATCCAGGAGTCAAGTGATGATGAAGAACCGACAACAAGGCTAGAGGTGAGAGGACATCACCAAGAAAGTGGTACTTAGGGACCTCAAAGGACTCAAAGTACTACCTGAAAGCAGTAAAGTTAAAAGCCAGGAAGACTGCAGCAGTCAACTTCATAACAGCTAAATATAGCCTTATTGACTAACATTCTGAATTCAAATGAAACTGTTTCATCTGAGGATGCACATGGCAAACAAGAAAGAAAAAAGCAATGCATGTAGAATATGATTCCATTCAAAGAAGCCAAACATAACAACTTCAGGATTTGCCTAAAGCAAAAAAGTGAAATTGGTTGCAAGTCAATCTACAGGAAAGAATATAGAGCAAATGTCTCAGCTGACAAGCACAAGATGAGACCAGTGGCAAAAGGTTTCACGAAAAAGAATTCTAAAGAAACTTTAGAATCATTGAAGAACATGTACAAAAAGTTTTAAAACATATTGGTGTTAGACATGGCATATCAGCTCAAGCAAACCATTCACAGGATGGATGTCAAAAATGCCTTTCTAAATGGAGACTGGCAAAAAGGGTACATGCAAAAGGGGAGAGCACCTTGTAAGACAAAAAATGCATTTTACGGACTCAAATAGGCTCCAAGAGCTTAGTGCACAAAGATTAATGGGCACTTCAGGGAAAATAGATCAAGAGAAGTCCATAAAAATCCAAATATGTAAATAAAAATCAAAGATGTTGAATTTTTTATTGTGACATTTTAAGTAGATGATCTAATAATTACAAGTAACAACACAAAATTGATTGAAGAACAAAATGGTGAGATGCACAAATCCATTGAAATGACCAATTTGAGCTTGCTCCATTATTGTTTAAGAATGGAAGTATAGCAAATTGATGCCGACAACTTCACGTCCCAAATTAAGTATGCACAAGAAATATTCAGAAGATTCAATATGGTAGATTGCAAGTCAGTGGCAACTACTGTTGAAACTGGAATGAAGCCATCTTGTGAAGATAAAAAAGCTAGTGAATGCAAACTTATATAGGCAGCTGGTAAGCAGTTTGATCTTCCTCGCTACCACCAGGCTAGATTTGAATTATGTTGTTTGGTTTGTCTCACAACATAGCAAGTCCCATAGATGTTCACTGGAAAGTAGCAAAAAGAATCATAGGATATACAAAAGATACACTACATTCCAAACATGAATATGTGAAGGTGATAGATTCAAATTGGTTACAGTTGGTTGCTTCTTACATGAACCTTCAATAGACTAAGCTAGGGCAAGTTCTAGGTGACATGAACCTTCAATAGACTCAAGCTACGTCCCTCTATTATAATAGTCATAGTGTAATTCAGTTCACAACAAGGACAATGCATAACGAGATATGTCACCATTTTACAGAGAGTGGGTGCAAAACAGAGAAGTTGAAATTGTATACTGCAGAACCAAAGATCAGCTTTCAGACATCTCAAGGAAACCGTGAGCAAGGACAAGTTTTTAAAGTTTAGGAAGATACTTGGTGTAAAAGAAGATAAAATGGTCATTAGGGTGGATTGTTAAAGATGTAATGCCATTTTAGTTGGGCAACCTACTATCCTAAAAATAATAGGGATAAGAGAAGATAGGATGGACAGATTAGATATAACATTTGTGTATTCTAGGACGAATTATTTTGGGCTGGAGAATAATCTTTATCCTCATCTGTCTAAATTTGGAACAAATTTTCTACTGTACTGTGTAAATTTGTGTTCCTGTGAAATAAAAAATCAAGAGAGTTTAATAAGAATGTTATCTTGTCTTCTTGTGCAACTATATACGTATTTTGAAAAACCAATATAATCAAGGAAGAAAATTATGGGTAAAGAAATAGAACCAGCAGACTCGTGCACTCTAAGGAAGAGAAAATTTGAATAAATCCATAAAACTAGTCTATTATATCTTTAGTGTCAATGGTTAGTAAGGACCTAGTGCATTAGTACCAAAGTCGAATATATACAAAGTATATTGGTAACATCCACTACAGGTTCAAGTTCACATAATGTTTCAAAATGGTTGCACGTCATTCTCTGTCACATTTTGAACATCAGATTCTAAGAATGTTGTAGACCATGGTTGGTTTTCACAATTTATTTAATGTAATAGACTACTCATATTTTTTATTTGCAAGGGCATTTAGTCTGAAAACATGTAAAGAGAAGCAAGAGAAATTGTGGACAGCATAAGAAATGACAATAATTATCACCTAATGAGACTACAAAGTCTTTTGTATACATGTTTCTCCAACAAGAACTTTAGACCAATACTATTGTACTACCAAAAGCTACTCTTGTACTCTTTTACCCAGATCATACTTGTACTTTCTGGCAATACAAAGAGATCCTTGGTAGGTCATTCTTATATCATAAAGATTGCTCAGGTCCAATACATAAGATCATCTGACAGCCAATTTCAGTATTTGATTTGTTATGAACTATGACAGTAAAGGACTAGCAAGGTAAGGCGAAATGTAGTTGAGGGGGCTGCTGTAATATTCACACAATAACCAAATGCTAACAGGTTTAAGTAGATAGACAAACACTTCAACTTCTAGGGGCAGATGTTATATAAATGCAATAATCATATGTCCATGGATTAAACAGAGTATCAAACCATTCTTTATTGACAAGGAAACCCTTACCCGCTCAAGGAAGTAACCAGCAACGTCGGGAAGCATGTGCAACTCATTTTTTCTTTGATATGTCGCCTGAATTGCAGGGTCCCTCCACAATTCCTCAACCACAGGTGCATACTCACGTGTGGCAGCTGGGAAAAAGGTATCAAAATCCCCCATTGCCACAATTTTCAGAAGCCAGTCAGAAAAAGCCTTCAATCTCTGGTTGATGGAATAAACACTTTGAACATCAGCTTCTTGTGCACTCTCCCCTACTATATCAGAAAATTCACATGATAATCAGACACAATCTTCATCTTTACTTCTAATAGGGCATTTGCAGTTTTATTATGAAAATTAAAACTTCAATAACACCACATAACCACATTTAAATCAAAATGCTCACAAGTACTATCATTGTTTCGACATACCATATGCAAGATTACTGTCAAAACACATTCTATCATGGTTAAACTTTTCCAAAAATATATATACTTATAGACAATAGTATCATTCATTACCTGGAAAATATGCATAAACACTGGGAACCAGTACAACAGCAGTAAAAGTACAGATACATATAATGATATATATTTATACCTCCAAAATAGAAAGCATAGTGAAATTTACATACGAAAATTGATATATAACTGCACCTAATCACTTATTTGGATGCTCTTAGAAAGATGATCTAACCTTAGTTGCAATTAATTTACACTTCAGATAAATAAGCAACAGAAACAACACCACATGTAATAGCATTCTACATCCATACACCCATAGAAGCAGCATTCTCATAACCAATATCAAATGAGAAGTGTAAGTTACCAGATTTGCCACCCTAGGGTGGCAAACTGATTTCTAGTGCGTATCGGAAACGTGGACTTGCCAATCCGCAACAGAATCTCCACAACCAGCAGTTTTTCTGCCCAATTTGTTACAAGCGACATAGGAAACGTTTCCTGTGGTGGGAAACATTCCTGAATATAAAAAACTTTTCCTGCTGCGGGAATCATTTCCTGCATAAAAACAGAAAATTTTAAATTGAAAACAAATATACCTGTACATTTTGGAGAGAACAGGAAGAGGGGAGGCACATGACCTCTCTATAAACAATGGGTGCTTGGGGAGGCCTGGGACCCCTATTATATTTTTCTCCTCTAACTCTCTGCAAAAGACTTGAAAACCTAATTCATCTCATTTTTCATGTTCATGCTTTGGAGAGCTGAACAGCAAGTTTGTAGAGCAGATTTGGAGGGCAGAAGACCTTTATACAGATAATTCACTGTAATCTATACTTTGGTGTTACTTCGAGAATTTTGACATGGACCCTAAGGGCCTGTTAAGCCCTAGATTTTCACCCTTGAAAATCTTGAGGGTTAAGAGCCAGCCTGCACTATGTTGGCTGGCATTCTGAGATTCTCCCAGAGTTTAGCACTTGTGTTGAGTCAGAGGTTGGTTCCCATCAAAGACAGGTATATGATCAGTACATGGTTGTTTTTGCTTTAGAGTTAGAGCGAGCTTGTTTTTCCTTGCAGTTGAGAGAGATGTCTACATACCCCAGGTGTCCCTACTTTTTAGGAGACATGGTTTGAGAGGGTCACTTGACAGTTTGGAGCAGTTTTGAGTATACAGGGATGGTCCTTGCATGATTCTAGGCCTGATGGCACTTTTTCGGGTGACATGCAGGAACTTTCTATTTTGGCAGGTTTAGCTCCAGGCCCCATATTCAAATTCTGAGCACGCAGTGTGGATCCTTGAGGCATTACGAGTCTTTTGGACCTTTTTCTGAGGCATTCCAATGTGCCAACTCCCTCCACTCGTGTGTATGATCTGTTACTCTAATCGTACTCCACTCATATGCATGTGTTGTCTTTATATACAACTCATCTTCCCATGCACCCTTCACTCAAAGTAAACACCCACACGTGTTAGCCTTCTCTTCGGTTAACTTTGTCTTATTTCCCTTCCCCAATTCGCCTCCCTCCATCTCCCATGCTTGATTCCCTATTTCCCTATGCACGTCCTCTCATAACTAGTGCACAAACCCTCTCATCCTCATACTTTCACGCATTGTCACTCTCTTTTGTTCTCACACATGGAGTTTTACTCCACTTTTCCCATGCATTTCTTTCTCCTATCCTCACTTAGCTTTAACTACCCATGCACATGTTTTCTATTCCTCTCACTCATGTGCATGCTCTTCCCATCCTCGAACTCCTATGCGCCCTCTCTATTTGCATGGAAAAGTGCGCCTCACACACTATATATTGGAGGTCGAGTTACTTGTTGAAGGTCGCCTTTCTGTGGTAGCAGCACATATTCTTTCTATCTCTCTTTTCTCTCTCTCCTCTCTCTCATTCTATAGGCTAGCTACTTTCTCTTGAGCAAGGGGGATCATTGTACCGGTTGTGGACTTGTTGACTGTGGCACAATCAACCCTTCGACAAGTCAATAATAAAGAGGTTTTGTGTTTGTGTCGAACCTTTCTTATTGTTGGTGTTTTGGTTTATTCTTGCAAATAGATTTAGTTCATTACTATTCATTGTTGTTTTAATTGATCTTTTGAATAGTTTCTTTCATTATTTCTCTTCTATCTTCTCTTGTGCTAACCTTGCAGGATCCCTCCAAGCGAAAAAGTTATATTTCCCCCACGTCTTGGGCAGTTTCAACAAGCTGTCCAAGACATTACAGCCACTACTTTTTGTCTTATTTTGCAGAAAATCATACTTCAGGACAGCTGCAAAATCACCCTAGGGACTCCCCCCTGAGGCTGGCAAGCACCAGCCCAAATGGAGAGGGGTCTATCCCGTGACAATTTGGGGCTTTACTCCTTTAATTAGCCATTTTTTCATCGCTGAAATATCAGATTTATCAGCTCAATTGGAGGGTGGAAAAGTGTGCTAACAGGCCTAAAGTACATGTACTTGACCTGTGTTCTTCTCTGTATTTTACTGAGTTCATAGCGAGGACTGCAAAATTCAGGCATCTTGGTCATTTTTGCAGTGATCTTAGCTTTATGCTCTGATAGATGTTTTTCAGTGTTTTGCATGATAGCTATGTTTGATATAGTCACGACTTATTCCATCGGTTCTTTGGAGAACTTGGAACTTGGAAGAATATTGGGGAGGACATGTGTTGTTGACATTTTAGTTTGGGTTACCCATTTTTCACCATTGCAATCATCAGTTATAATAAGCATTTCTTTTTTTTTAGTCTACCATCGAGGCTTATTCTTACTCTCCCACCTTGAATTTTGGCCAAGTTCCTAAAAGGCTTAACTCAAGTCATAACCTTTCAACATTAACGAAATAGCCTTAATGTAATTTCAATTGCTAGTTTTATCCATTTGATTGCATTAGCTCTTGGACTATTGAATTTGCGCTCCCTGAATTAAGGCCAGCCTTTGCGGCATCTTATTGGAGCCCTACAAGTGATATTGTCTTGTTTAGACTACATCCCCTTCTCCCCCCACCCCGCCTCACTCTTGGGACATGATTTCCCTTCTCTGATCTCGAATAAGGCATGCTTTGTTTGTGGATCACGGTCTCACGCACTACAGCATCCCTACAGGCAGGTTGTAGTAGGTCTACCAAAACTGATCATCATTATCAGTCCCTAGGGTCCTGGTACTTAGCTCTGCTTAGACAGATTTGGGAGAATCTCTCGTTCTATAGTAGTCCTAATTAGATTTAGATTAGGGGCCTTTAATGAATGATGGATGACAATCTTGTCAGCCTGAAGTGGCCTCCTTTATGGGGCCTGTTGTCGCCTAATCCACACTTCGGTCACGTGGAAGAAATCTTCAATCCACAGGTTGTGGCCTTGGGGGCAAGTCTCGAGTCGAGTAGCTATCACCTGACACTCTATTCCTTCGTCTACGCTAACTCCTAGCAAAGCCAAGGGGGGTAGTCGCTAATAAAAGAATCTAAGGCTTGATTAAGCTAAATATAAGAAATTCTAGGAGTTAATATGAAACAAAAGCAAATACAACTAATCTAGCAGCATATAATGACACAAAAGGATTGCTTATGCAAGAGATATTACGCAAATCAAATACTTCAAGAGATATAACAAGCAACTGAAAGTACTTGAAAGTAAATGTTGATAAGCAAAAAAGGAAATATTATAGACCAGTGCCAATGTATGTATTGCCGCAAAATGTGTTGCAATGATCTTGGTAAGTTTTATTAATTAAAGATGATTGGTTGAATTAGTAGGTTAATTTAATGAGATGGGCCGATAATGCAAGTCCACTCACAAGTGTATGCTGGAGATAGTAAGTGTGAAAATGAAATCTAAACTAATGTTTGTTTCCTTTCACCACTATCCCTCAAATGGGTACAAGCAGGATTCCAAGGAGTTCCAATGAGGAGACAACTAATCTCAATGAATATCTCCCTGAATTCACAAGTCAATCCGCTGGTATGATCCTGTATTGAGCAATAGTAAAAGAATGTTTTCCCTAATCAAAACTACTCCACACGAATCAAATCCCTCTCTAGTTCGTGCCAAGATCCAGCAAGCTGGCAAGGCCGAGAGCATATCAGGGAAATGACAGGGAAGGTTCGTTACTTTGCAAAAATGAAATACTGAAAATGAAATTAAGCTAAATAATCTAAGAAAGTAAATGTTTTGCAGTGCTTGGGTTTATTTTAGGTTTATTTTAACTTGCTACAATGAAAAAGAACACATGCAAAAGACAAAGTGCAAAAAAGGAGACGATCCCCGGGGGGTGGGGGTATGAGAGGCCTAGTGGGCGATCCCATTGTTGCTTTCGAGTTACATTTGTTTTAGAAGAACGTTTGATGGTCTTTTATAGATTTAAGACCATGCAAACTTACAAATAGAGAGAAAATTGATATTGGAAGAAGGTTAGGTGCCTTGGATGCTCTCAGATGGTTCGGATCCACAAAATTTGGGCAGAGTATCCCCTTCGCTGTTCGTCAAATCTGCAAAAACAGCAAGCTAATGTGGAGGAAAGTTGCCCAAAACTGATTTGGGACAGCCTGCAAAAGGTGTTAGACTTTACACAAAAAATACCAAGTGAAAGCTATGGAAAGTTAGCAAAGTTCAACTAAGAAAGCAAGCAAAAAGCAAGCCTTCCTAGTGTCTTTTGTTTGTTTTTCAAAACAGCAAACAACAAGGCACTAAGATTGCCAAATATGAGATTTGAAGCTCTAAAAAGGAATATAAGTTTTAGCCTTGAAATTTTACTATAAAAAGTTTGTTAAAAGACAAGATTTCTTATGCTAGATCTACTTTGTATGATGAAAACTTTAAGTGCAATCTAGATTTAGCATGCATGCAAAAGTATAATCTACTTTTGATTCACAATTAAAAAGAAGATCTATCTTATGCATGCAAAGAACAGTAATCCAGAAATATTTAGATTTTTGTGAAGGAGAGATGGAGAAAGCTTGATCGGTGGATTCCTTGGGCTATGGAGTCTTTTGGTGACCAGCTGAGGGACTATGTTCTCGAAAGCTTTGGAATATGTGGAAGGTACAAACTAGTCCAGCCACTTCTCCAAAGATGAGAACATATAAAGCTTAGAAAACATGCACAAAAATTGTTAAATGTGGTGCGACCTACAAGAGAAACTTAGATAGCATGATCATTCGCCGAAATAAACATGCAAATCTTAGGCCACTAATGTAAATGAACAATAAAATCTAAGAAGCAAAYTATCTTAATAGATTCTATCCTACTGCGTGACAACACCCCTTCAAAGGCCAAATTAACAAATCAAATGCAATAAACCAAGCTAAGATTACCTCATATATGAAATGTTAAACATCAAACATCCACACAAAGAATGCTAGCCACCTTCTTGACCTCCAAAGTCTTCTTTATTCCAAAATAGTATAACAATACAAAGTACAATGCCAAGCCAAGCCCAAACTCTCATTACCCAACAAGGTAGAGGTCGACTTGCTTAAATCGCCAAGTGGGGCGCATTTCCCAAGGAGAGGGGTACCAATCCCAATGTAGAACGAGCCAAATGGATGGTTAGATGCATGCCACATCTCAAGTAAGGTGAGATAATTCACCACATGTGAAGAAGAGAGAGAGTGGGAGGGCACCACCTCTCAAGAGGTAGGCGCATCTCTCCATGAGTACGCCACCTCTTGAGAGGGAGGGCGCACCTCACATAGAGATCTCCACCAACTCAAGAGAACAACTCATTTGACTCAACTCCAAGCTCACATAACTCGCCTCAAGTGTCACTATCACTCAGTGAACCAAAAGAGAGAGTGAGTTAACTCATGACAAACCAAAAACATGCTTTCGACATGTTTCCTTAATAATAGGGAGCTGATTTATTTGTCTTTTATTCACCTTTTTCGAGTAAAATTGATTTTTGATGAGCAAAAGTCAATTATTTCTCTCAAAAAGTAGGTGCAAGAGTAAAAGGTGTATTATGGGTTAGAAAACGATACCCCCCAAGGCATATAACACCTCCTAGTACCACTTATTTAATATGTGTCTCAATTTACAAGGAAATTTCCCGTTTTACTTGAAATTTATTAATGCTAGAAAAACATTGAAAAATCCTAGAGGGACCTAATGCATGTCCATAAGACTCTAGATAAATGACTAGCATGGTAATATACATTAGACACTAGACTCGGACAAACACACTAAGGCCTAACCATTCGTACACACTCCAACTTTGGAGGGAGTGAGTGAAAAAACTTAGAAAATTATAAATCGCTAAAAAGCAAGATATAATTAACAAGTGAAAAAAAAAACACTCTAGAATATGCACTGATGACCAAGTCCTAGGGATCTAAGTCTTTTACATAATAGAGACCTCATGTTAGCTCATTTTATTACAATCCCCCCCAGGGGGGTATGGAACATGCATAAAAGAAGAAAGAAGAAGAGAATTTTGAAGGGGCCATAATGCCCGGTTGGACTTCTGAACTTTGAACTTGAACAAGTGCCCTGTTCAATCTTTGCGGATCATCATTGGTCCTGCCTGGTGCAACTAGGGAAGTAACAGGGCCCATTAGCCTTAGTGTTGAGGCATAGCTAAGGCCACTGTCAGCCTTAGTGGCATTAGCCCAACCAAGAATGAAATACTAAGTAAGTCAAAGAAAAACCATAAGGTTATACTTTTGCAAATTTTGGGTGTTTCCTCTGTAGCCATACTGGAACTGTTGTGATCATTTGTTTTCATTATATACATTGTCAGGTTTGTATCTATGTTTGAATATGAGCAAACTGAAACATGAAGTTACAAAATTGGACAGGCATAGCTCATTTTCAACAGGAGAGTGTCATTTTGTTAAACTTTGAAAACAATGTGATTCTTAGCTCATTTTTCTACACCATACAAGAAGACATCTCACACTACACAGTTTTTTTAAATCACTGACAGGATTCAATGAACAATGAACATGGCATTAATAAGATTATCAGCTTGTTCACTAACTTTCAGGACTCTTCATAATTAGGTTTATCGCTACCATGCTCTGTAAAACAGAAAGAACGTGCAACTGAATAGTTATTGATGATATATCATATAATGCCAGACAATTGTTCCTCAACATAGATTAATCACTGCCAAGCATTTTCTTCACATTCCCAACATCATATCTTCTTTTCAAGGAGTATCACTAAATCAGACTCTGTTACAAAAATCGATGATAAATCGGCAAAAATCACAATTTTTTGTCCAAAACGATTTTTTGTGTGGGTGGGAGCGAAGAGAGTTTTCTCTTAGCTTGGAGAGCTCTGAGGCGATCTTCTAGTGTTTGAAAGCAGAGGAAGAGAGTGGAGATGGGGCCCATCCAAGCACGCTTAAGGGTGAGGTCCTTCAGCTCCAAAGTATCATGAAGGAAAGAAGTGCCTATTTGTAGGGGGTCTAAAGAGGCCTCGGGAGGGGGGAGCCCATGTAACCTTAAGATTAAGCTCCCCAGCTTGATGGAGGCGTTCCTCATTCAATTTTTCTTGTACCACCCCTTCAACCACGGTTAGCGGGGGAGGCTATTCCCTTTTCCGGGCCACATCAACCCAAGAGTTAAGTGTTTTTTGCTGCATCTCTACCTCCTCTTTAAAAAGAGCCTGTTTTGATCTCATCTCTTCTTGTAGATTTTTTATATTTGAGATTTTTGTTTGGATCACAAGGGAGTCCACACTTGGCTTTTGTAAATGGATAGTTTCCTATTTTTTCATTTCAGAACCAATTGTTTGAGGTCGAGGACTTCCGAGTGCAGCTGTTTGTTTTCAATCTCGAGAGATTCCATTCTTTGCAACAGATTTTTGACCTGAAATGTCCAATATAAAAATTCACACTCCATGGCAATGTTTGCGGGGCTATAGATTCGTACAGCACTACTGCCACTGATCCATTCCCATGTCTTAACTATAAAACCATCCTCAAACGGTTGAGACAGTGTGGAGACCTCCATTGATCTATGTGAACGAACCCTCAACACCTGTAAGCGACTGCTCGGACCCTGGCTATTCAAAATTGATTATGGATGCGGAAAAAAGGTGGATCGGTAGGGAATAATGGATCCAAGGTCACAGGCAAACAAAGAAACTGGCAAATGATGGACCCCGTTCACAAACAATCCTCTCACGCAGACAAACCCTTGCACACTCACGGAACCATTTCTCGTGGATGATCAGAAAAGGGACTGCTCGTGGAACATGCTCGCGGAACCCAACTCGCAGACCCTGCACAGAACCCAACTCGCGGATGGTGCTTGCTCATGGAACCCACTGTTGATATTATGGTAGCTACAGGAGGTATTAACCTCCATGTGTAACCTTTGGTTAGAATAGAATACTCCAGAAGCAAGAGAAACCCTAAACAAATGTGTAGAAACCCTAGAAGACAAGTCGACTCAGTAAAAGAATTAATATTGAAGTATTACCCTCCAGAAAGAGAAGTCGGCCTAGACAGGTGACAAGGAGCACTATAAATAGAGGGCACTTGAGCTCATTTGTACTCACTCACTCTCTCAAGTGTAGCGCAAGTTTGGAGTTGCAGCTGCAAGAATGGAAGGTGGATCTTCTAGCGTGATTCTTGGTCTCTCTCTCTAGCTCTATCTAGCCTAAGATATGCACCCTACCTTCTAGTATCTCTTGGTGGTATTCTGATATTCTTGGTGGTATTCTTGGTGAGTGCAATTGCAACTGTTGCAGTTGAGTACTGTCCTTCTTCTGTGGTTTTGGGACTTTCTGTCCGGTGCACTATCGTTGGAGAAAGATGTGCTCCCTTGGTTATCTATTGGTTCTAGTGCTACTTCTGAAATCATTCTATCTAGCAAAGGTTATGGTGCTCGGGGGTGGCTGCGTGCCTATGGTTGGGTGACAATATTGTGATATTGTCTATGGTTAAACGAGCACATCGTATATTTTAACACCCAGCTCATGGTTGCTCACGGATGGAACTACCTACCTGCTCGCGGAACCTATTAGATTAGTGAAATTTGTATTCTCGTCGATGGAGAATCGTGGACAGAACCTACTCGCGAAAGGGAACTTGCACACAGATGAAACCCAGCTCGTGGTTGCTCGTGACGGAACGCAACTTATGGTTGCTCACAGACGAGAACTTACATGCGGATGAAACCCAGCTCGTGGTTGCTCATGACGGAACACAGCTCATGGTTGCTCGCGGCTACCTGCTCCTGGACAGAAACTGCTCGCGGATGGGAATTGAACACATGTGTGGACCGGTCATAACAGATAATGGAGGAGGAGATGGAGAGAGTCTAATAAAAGACCTTAATAGTCAAAGCTCAAATCCCTCCGACTCTAGGGATGATGATGAACAATATTTACCTAGTTCAAATCAAGCATTGGAGGATGATTATGACGCTAAAGAATTGGACTGATCACATCAGAATTTGGAGTGTGGGTGCCCTCTTGTGTTTTAATTCTTTTAAGTTTTAGGAATTTTTCAACCTCTTTCTTATCTATGTAAATCTTATTTGTAAAAGATGGAAGCACATTAACAGGGTTAATGCAATGAAATTTTATGAATCTTCTACCTCCATAGTCTCCATCTGCTGGGAGACACCATAATTGAACATCATTGTGAACTATTTCAATGCATAGTCTGCATCTGCTGGGAGACACCATAATTGAACATCATTGTAAACTATTTCAATGCATCTATGCATAATGTACATCCAAATTGATTGAACTAGAGATTTATCTAGTAGCACCTGGAATAACCAGCGTAACTTCACTCAATCACACAATATAACAGCACAATAGAAATTTCCAGGAAACTCTAGTGAATGAAAGTAATGGTATGACATTTAATATTCAGCACTCAAGTTCTTCTGCAATATTTCAGTATGTGGCACCGTTTGAACTTTAACAAATGCCAAGAATAAGGCCCATGGAAACTTGTAGCAAAGTTTTCATCTACCTACCATTTTCTAACGACAATCTCTGGTCTTGCTGATATTGTTCTCTAACTTGTCCAGTGTTACATTAAAAAAGCATACTATTGTATGAAAGTAATGGTGTAACGTGTAATAATCACTGATAAAGTGCTGCTAAAATATTTCAGTAAACAGCATTGAATCATTTCAAAATTAACAAATGCCAAGAATAAGGCCCATGGAGACTTGTAGCAAAGTTTTCATCTATTTACCACTTCCTATCGACATTCTCTAGTCTTGCTGATATAGTTCTCTAACTTGTCCAGTGTTCTTTTAACAAAGCAAACTATCTTGGAAATCTCAGTATAGATATTGCGTCTCTCTTCAAGTACCTTGTGCCCTATAGTGTCTGATACTGACAGTCAACTTTATTGATTTACAGCTGATCATTTTATGTCAATTACATTCCACTCAAAACAAACATTATTATTTAATATGATATCAGCACACCTGATGAGATAGGTTGATCCTGTGCATTGTGATCTCTTTCTGTCAAACTTTCTTCCTCAAAACGCTCACGAGCCTCTAGCAAGATACTAAGGTATTTGTATAGGTTGCTTTGTATCATCAGCTTAATATTTTGCAGCTCTTCCTCTGAAAATTTGTCACCCTTGTATATAATTCTTGCCTGTAAAGTCACATTAAAAGAAGTTAACATAAACAATATTTATAGATGTGTTCAAAGTTCAAACAGTAGAGGAAATTTAAAAAGTAATATTTTGAGATTAGAAAACTACAAAATCAAATGCTGGTGACCTCAGCATGAATGAAAGTTAACATTCAAGAACACCAAGAAAATAAGGGATACATGCCATGAATACTTGAAAATCTATACAAATTGCCTTGAAAGTAGTATGGAGTGCTAGATTGAAAATACCCTCATCCCACTTCTTGATACAATAATTTGTAAAGCAAATTGTCATGTCCCCTCCCCTTTGACTCCACCGGAGGAGGGACATAGTGGCTTAGGGGGCTCCCCGTAGGCCATAGTCCCCAACTAAAGGGGAGCCGAGGGTCTTTAATGGGCACAAAGAGGGCAGTGCCTGGTTTTAAAGGTGTCCATTGGGCAAAGTAAAGGGTAAAAGACCCCCAACTTAAGGGGTAAACCACCATTGGGCAAAGTAAAGGGTAAAAGACCCCCAACTTAAGGGGTAAACCACCATAGGGTAAAGGAAAGGGTAAAAGACCCTAACTTGAAGGATAAGTCGCCCTAAAACAAGGAAGCAAACCTAAGGCACAAACTATATAAAGAGATGGAGGCTTAATTGAAAGGGGCAAGAATTATTTTTTTGGGAGTTCTCCTTTCTGTTTTTGGAGGCGGTTGCCTCAGTCCTTTGGAGGGTTGTTTAACCCTTGCTTCCTACTGAGTTTCGGTGGGCTAGTCCTCGCCCTAGCTCAGTTCTGTTCACTTTGCATCAGGAGAAATTCGCTGAGGAGGACCGAACTCAACACTTTGAAGATTTACTGCTACTATGTGACTGGTGGTGGGCTGGTAAGGTGTTTTAACGAAAACCGAAGGTGCCTAGGGCTGCCGCCAGGCCTGTTCCAGTCCCTCAAAGAGGTACCTAACCCTATATCTGTTTCCTGGAGTGGGCCGAACCCTATATCAGCCACAATAGTGCAGGCCGAGGGTCTATTGGAGCTGACAGAAGTGACAGCGGGCTGCAAGGAAGGACCGAATCACTGCTGGAGACTGTTAAGCCCAGGTTTATTTGATTATTTCTGTTGTAGAGACTAGGGTTAATCTAGTATGCCTTTGTTGCAAGAACTGCTGCTAAAATAGAAACAATTGGTTGGTTACTGTACCCCTGTGATGTGACAGCAGCCCTTAGGGGGTTTTACTGCTGCTTTTGATAGTGAGCTGAACTATATTTACTGCTGCTATATCTATGTTACAGAACTGAATGCACTGTTGACTCTGTTTATATGCTGGTTATTCATAAATGCACGCTGCTTATGGTGAAAGGACTGTTGGTACTGTTAAAATTATCTGTTTGCAAGTTGACTAAATTCCATTTTTTTAGCCTAGAAAACCCTAGGTATTTTACACAAATTAGAAAATTATATTAAATGAGTCTTCATGATATTTTAAAATATTAAAAGTAATTGTATCAATCCAGAAAGATGTGATAGACACGTATTATGATCACACATATGAGCAGATAGATTATCAGAGTTCCTGATATTAGCATAACGTGATGCCAACTATGAACCATTCATTTGAATGGCAACTTGACAGTGAAAGTTCCTTTTCTGTCAAAGATAAATCACCAAAAAGATGAAACATTTCAGTAGATCCTCTGCATTTCTAGTTGTTCTAAGAAAGGACAAGGTGAAAGAAAAACAATAAAAAGGTGGTTTTGTTGACAAATGAAAACAAAAAGGACTGCAAATTTCAGATGAAGTGACAAAATATTTAGAAAGGCATAAATTCCAGTTTAATCAAAGTGTGCAGTTTTCACGCTGATGTTTACTATGCTTGATGGACAGATTGTCTAACTAAATCCCTAGACCTCACGATCTTGAGGTTTTTCAATGTGACGGCATCTCCTTATTGAAAAATCATTTCAATACCGTTGTACTACTGGCTGACAGAAGATTTCAGCTCCAATTAGGAATAATTATCAAGAGCATACTGGATAGTCCTGCATCATCCTTGCACATGGTAGATATATTTCACTAATATTTAAGCTGATGTTAGGTATGAGACAGCAAGCTAGTTAAATAGTGCAGCCATCTACAAAATTATAAAATAAACCATAGATTTCCACTAAGCCATCTATAAATGTTTTAAACAAAGTTATCCATAGATTTCAACTACGTGCACAGATCAACAATCAGACCATAGCAAAAGATTCTCGCAAGAATTGCCAGTTACCTGCTTAAAAATGGTACTAGTACCAGATCCTTGATACCCAAGCAATAAAAGCTTTTGAACTTTCTTTGGCTCTAGGTATTCAGGAAGCAATCTGTTTGACTGATTATTTCCATCTGCTGCTCCAATAACAAAATTTCCACGAGGTGTAGGCAATGATAGTAAAGTGCATAACAGACGTGTTGTTGCCTGTCTAGCAAAGGTCAAAGGACAGTGAGCATCTATACTATAAAATAGCTCAAGATTCCTTTCAACACCCAAATGAATTCAAGCTGAAAATGGAAAGATCATTAAGATCCTTAGAAAGTCACAACTACCTTGCCCCATATATTTCCTCTAACAATATTGTGACCTTCCTCTTGATATGAACCATCTGCATTAACCCAAAAGTGTGATTCACCTGCACACTGCACACCTGTCACCTGCAATACAAATGTTAACGAGTTTTAATCAAAATAGAAGTAGAGATATCTATGTGCCTTTTTTCTCCAAACAGAAGCATCTCACACATACTTGAAGGGAAAGTCTACAGATCCCAGCAATCAGGTGAAAGATTGATCTCAATCATGACTTAATCTTTGCAAAGTTATGTCACGAAATATTTCAGTTGAAAAGTAAAGGTGGAGATAGCAACTAGTTGAAGCTTGTTATTGTAGTTTGTATTTCTTCGACACATTTTGCACCTAAAATTGCTTATCCAACTTTACTATTTCCACACAAGAATAGAAGACTTAAAAAATACGATAATTTTAAATTAACAGTTTGTATTTAGATCACAAAAAGCATACTGCTCATTAGAGGGGCAGCAAAAGGCAGTAAGATAATTAAAATACCAAAAAGAAAAAGACAAGAATTTACCAGAGGAAAGAAAAGTATTTCCAACAAAGAGAGAATGCAACATAGCCAAAAACATACAAATAACATGCATCAGAGAGGCACGGCATGCAATGGAAACACAGTGATGGACGGGAAGATTGTTCAGTTAGCAAGAAGAACAGGAAGCAACTAACTGAAATTTAAATTTAAAATAATTGTTCAACAGAAGAAAATACCCCAGATTTTGCCCAAACACTGTTGAAACTGAAGGATGCAGACTAGGTCAATCAAGCAAAGAATCCTAGTTGTAAAAACTGAGTACACATCACCTTCATCATCTTGAGCTCTGTTTTAGAAATTTCACGCCCATTAATAAAAACCTTTGTCCTGCCATTACTCGCATCAGCTTGAAGATCCCCGCCTACATTCAAGTGTGGACTTATGATCTGACTTGGCTTCTGACCTTCCTGTTTTATCGGACACAAAATAAAAAGAGAACCTCAGTCAATTTATTTTTTCAAACTTTAACTCATTCGTAAGTAAGACCCAGCAGCCAAATTTTATCAGAGCCAACGAGAGAAAGAGATTGCTCACCATGCCCCAAAATCCAGATACTTTATCATACCAATATTGCCCAGGCTTCAATTTACGGGGTGGATTAGGACAACCAAGTAGAATAGCCATTTCTTCTGGCCAAAGTGGCCTTCCATTCACAAAGAGATTTTCTGGTCGTAGTTGATTTGCTGGGCATTCCTTTTCAGCCTTCATGATTTGTTGAACCTCCAAGGGGCTTAGGAGATGGCTCAACACTCTTGAGCTTTTACCCAGACTTGACCGCTTTGATTCCTCAATAGACTGGCCAATGCAGCTTACACATTTGCGCCCTTCAGGCATTGAACCCATTGCTCTGAGCACACAATTGCTGCAGTATTTAGCATTACATACCAGACAAGTTTCTTTCTCTTTCAACCGATTACTTTTCAGGCATCTATGACACATTCCTTTCTTCCTTCGTTGCTCAGCTCCTATGTCTTTATTCCTTGATTTGCTTGAGACCACACCATTTGATGCAATAGGTCTCAATGGAGGATCTGGAGAATTGGAATGCGAAGGACCAGCTTCCTCATCATCCATCTGTTCCACATTCTGATTTGTTACTGCTGTCAACTTTATTGCATCAATGTTACGTGAGTTGACCAGTTCATGAGGTGAAGAATGAAATGAGGGTGAGACTGAACCGGGAGTGGATTCATCCGACTCGGATGAAGATGGCTTGGTGGAGTCTGCTGGAAGTGAAGAACTTTGTAATGCTTTTGAATTCGATGTTGCTTCCGACTCCAGAAAGACTGGATTCAATACATCTGAATTGTCCTCGTCATTCCCAAATTCTGACTGGAGACAACCTTCTTCCATGGATACAGACTCACTTTCTCCAGCATCTTTAGATTCTAGGTGTACATAATTATCAATTTCTGATTCTAGATGAGCACGGTCCATACTCTCTCCTACATGATCATTTTCTAGTTGAGTGTGATCCCTCTCTAGGGATGGTTTCTGAAGTGACGTTAAATGTTCTCCAGCATTGCCAAATTCTGATTGTAGGGAGACTTTCTCGGGCAGTTTATCATGAAAAACCATACTTTCTCCAGCATGATCAGATTCCAATTCTGGGTGAACTTTCTCCAAGGACAGCTTCCTGGAAAACTTTTTTCCTTCTTCAGCACTATTTGATTCTGGTCGCAGATCCTTTGATGCTTTCCCAAGAAACTCTATACTTTCTCCGGCATTACCTGAGTAAAATTTGTTGTTTTCAATTTTGTCGGTACCAGGCATCATACTGCCACTGCAAGTTGGCCAATCATCTCCATATGCATTCTCAGGTACAGAGTCATCACAGCATAGGACATGTGTTCTTCCTTGAACCAACGCATCCTTCGAGGAGTCCACTGCAACTGCAGAGTGCGCAATTTGAGTAGAGTCATTTTTAGGATTTTCTACACCACGGATCTTCCGTTTGAATCTTGCTTCGGAAATACCCTTCCCAGCAGTGAAATTACTCCTGTCAGGGTGAAAGACAGCTGCTGTGGGAATTGATGGCACAAGGGCTGCAGACGAAATCGGTTGGATAACTGGCAACGAAGGTAAAGCAATTAATGACCGTGCAATGTCTGCGGTGGGAATTTGGCTTGCATCAACCGGATCCACTTTTGGGACCTGGTAAGAAATGGCCGGACCTTGATACTCCATGGCAAACGAATAATCGAGCTCGTCCTGGCTAGGGATCCGAGCTCCAAAGGGCAGCATACTTCTCAGAACATCCTGCCACGCCTTCTCATCCACAGACATATCGTTTGTCATTGTTCTCAATTCCCAGTTAACTTCAACCTTCTTTTTCCCAAAACTAGGGTTTAGAACTTAGGGATTCCAACCAAGATTCCCCTAAAATCTGTGAAATACAAACGAATTCGCACTGAAGAAATTAGAGCTTCAAAACAGGCTTTCCCTGGAATAAATAAATTATGGTTTATAAAACCCAATTCTCAGAGCAAAGTGACAACGATCTGCCAATGTTTTCGTCGCAAGTTCTGGGAATCAATAAAGACCTTGAGCGTAAGGGTTTAAAAAAAACACATATGGGGAGGTTTCAGCTTAGCTTATTTTGAAACCCTAAGAATTTCGCCCTGCGAGTTGTAAAAATTAAGCAAGCCTACCGTTCTGAAGACCTCTAACTGTGAGAATCCCGTCACTCTCAGAACTCACAGAACACGGATGACTCAAAATTCAAACTCTGTCCAAATCCTCCTCAGAAACGAATCTGAATTTCATTATTTACAGAAGCAGAAAACTGCATGGGTGTCTCGATTCCGCTAAACTGAAGCCTCCAAACCTTATAAAAACGCTATGAGCCTCGCATTACCTGCACAGAAAAACTTGGATTTGGATCTCCGAAGAAACTGAGATTCTCTGAACATCTCCAAATGGGCATAAAATCCACTGAAAATGAATATATTGTTAACAGTGTTGTGACTGGACAAAGTCCACCAGTCGTCCGCCGTCGCCATTGCGGGGCGTTTAACAGGGGTCCCCGGAGCAGCCGGTGTTAACGCGTCTTAGCCCGTCACCTCCGAGTGCTGATTGCATTACCGTAAGTCAAAACGTGCGTCGGCCCACTAAAACCTAAACCGCATCTAGGGTTTGAAATTGAAAATTTGCATATGTTCATTGACAATGAATTGCTTGCCGGTGGAATGTTCATACGGCATAAAACCTGAAAAACTGCCATGATTCTGTATTTAACTCCAATCATCGGTTGAAAATTGGAATGCATTTGGTGATCTATTGAACAAACATTGCATTGCAGTTGACTTGACTCAGATCGCGAGTTCGAGTCACGCGCTCTCGTTTTACTCGTCGGCGGCGTGGATTAGTTGAGGCAGTGCGAGGGGCTCTCCCATTTAACTATTTCAGTCAAAGGCCCTCCCATGTACCTATTTCAGTCAAAGGAGAAGATTTATAGTGGGAAAGAGGATATGAACATCGTACCTTGAATTCAGACATATTGACCGATATCTATTCAATGGAAGTTTAGTTGAACCATCCGGTAATAAAAGGGTCGGGACTTGGATTTGGTAAGAAAGAATCTTGTAGGGAAAGTCTCCTAGGAATGTGGCTAACCTCATAACAGGTGTTATGAATAAATGTGACCAATATCTCAGTTTGTAGCGGTTCGGTCGAACGGTAGTCGTCTCGAATCGTGAAGAGGTGAGTTTACAGTTTAACGATATAGGGGTAGATTAGTCTAGGTCGAGTTATGGTTAAACTGCTCACTATGGTTTACAATCCAACACAAATGATTGTAAAGTGTAGTTTAAACGTTTTAATTTTTGGTAGGCTTTTTTTTTTTATTTTTTTTCTAGAAAACTAGTGAAGAATAGTTGGATCTGTAAATTTGAGTGGTTAAGTTTGTAAAATCCAAGTGTTTTAAGGATTGAATCCATTTATATATTCAGAAATGCAATTTAAACAATAGAAAATAGCTATTTTGTTCAAATTTAGAACACAAGATTCCAACCAAAAAACTTAAAAAGTAAAACTTTTAGCTAACACCAAAAAAATACCAATATCTCAACAAATGTGGAAAAATAATAAAATAAATGTTTTTGAAAATATCTCAACAAATGTGGAAAAATAATAAAATAAATGTTTTTGAAAATGGATATCAAAGTGGAATTTGAAATCTAACCTATCCAAATTTGACACTTAAAACTAAACTATCAGAAATATTGAGAATTTCAACGAAGTTTGGTAAGAGCATTTAAATAGTCGTGATCAAATAGTTATTTAATCATCGTATTTGATGGTTAAATTACCTCCATACAAATAAGTTATTAGTCAAATTCTATCTCAATAAGCATATGGTTATTAATTTTTTAATTATTTT
>ML798553.1:221007-239806 GCA_009831015.1 Picea engelmannii | reverse complement strand
AGATGGTAAAGTTTGTTATTAATTATTATTGGTAAATACAGATGTATTCATCAACATTATTCAAAAAACTATATCACTTAAAATAACTTGTCAAATTTTCACATCACAAAAAACACAAAGGGGGATCTGAGCTCTGACATTTTCTTACGAGGGTTTCAAGGCTAGGGTTCGTCAGTTACGGTTCAAGCAGCGGAGAGAGCGGAACTCCCTCCTACAAGCAGGTAGTGGTGGACAGAGGGAAAGGCCCACGCGGTATCTTAAATTTGAAATTTTTTAAGATACTAGAATTTATATTATAATTTTTTAAGATGGTAAAATTTATTATTAATTATTATTGGTAAATACATATTTATTCATCAACATTATTCAAAAGACTATATTATAATTTATATTATAATTTTTTAAGATGGTAAAGTTTGTTATTAATTATTATTGGTAAATACAGATGTATTCATCAACATTATTCAAAAAACTATATCACTTAAAATAACTTGTCAAATTTTCACATCACAAAAAACACAAAGGGGGATCTGAGCTCTGACATTTTATTACGAGGGTTTCAAGGCTAGGGTTCGTCGGTTACGGTTCAAGCAGCGGCTAGCATGTTGACTAGAGGGGGAGGGAGCGGAACTCCCTCCTACAAGCAGGTAGTGGTGGACAGAGGGAAAGGCCCACGCGGTGTGGGATTTAAGGAACCCCTGACAGGTACCTCGGGATCAAGGACTAAGAATAATCAAGAGGTTAACCAAGGCAAAAACGACCGAGTGGGGGAGGAGGCCAGGGAAGCCCAAAACAATGTGTCAGAAACGGTTAACCCTAGTGGGGTAGGTGGGCATAATCCGTGTAAGCCAAAAACAGCTTTAATCCCAAAATTTAGCCTGGAAGATCCCCAAACTCAACTCTTTCGGGATCATATGAAGACGCATGCCCTAATCTGCAAGTTTATAGGCATGTGGCCCATAGAAAAGACTCTACACAGTTGGATAAAATACTAATGGAAGCCGAGTGGAGAAGTCGACCTCCACCTAAGGTCGAAAGGTTTCTTCGTAGCAGTTTTCATGAACTTAGAGGACAGGGATAAAATCTTTGAGGGGGGGTCGTATTTCCATGCCTCAGCAGGGTTGTACATGTGGCTGTGGAAGGAAAACTTCACCCCAGAGAAGGAGACCTTTAAAAACGTCCCAGTCTGGCTTAGGCTTTATTCCCTACCGTTAGATTGTTGGTTATCGTCCACCTTTGAAGTGATAGGGAACAAGCCGGGAAAATATGTTAAGACGTCGAAAGCAACATTAAAAGGGAGGTATACATCATATGCGAGGATCTGTATAGAGATCGTGGATGTCTTGGGGGCTCTCCCGGAGGCCATAAGTCTGGAATTCAGGGATGAAGAATGGATCCAAATGATAGACTATGAGCAGATCCCTTTTCGATGTAAAAGGTGTCATGAACATGGACACCTACTAAGAGAATGCCCTCTAAATAAAAAAATGGAACCGGAAAACTCTAAACAACAACAGGATAAGGACAGACTTGTGTGGTCGAATTACAAAGGCAGGGGAAATAAGAGACAAGGCAAGTCCCCCATAAGGAGTAACCCGGAAGCAAGGAATAGAGTAGAAGGAAGGGGAAACCCCGAACAAGGGGAAGAAGAGGAAAATAAAAGGACAAAAGCAAGGGAGACAAATGAACAGGAAACCCATGAGACCACGTAAAATCAAAACACCAAAGGTGATCAAGGATGCAACGCGAGCACAATGGAAGGAGGAGGAGAAGACGCAAATACCCCAATGCAGAAGGTAGATGGAGATTCAGAAATCACACTAAGCGAGGTTGATCCAGATTATTTTCGACACAAAATGAGATCGAAGATATAATAAAGAAATGCACAGAGATATCGCAGATATTCAATAATATAACAGAAATATATCAGAGATGCAACCATAAACACAGAGATACAGTAATACACGAATTTTATTAATGAAAGAAATGTACAGAGACTGTAAAAATACAGAGTGAAAAACTCGCTAGAATGGTGGCAGCTTATCTCTGAAAAGAGATGTGACGGCTACTCGCATTCGCAAGAAGATGAGTACAATGAGGCTCTGAAGGCCTTTTTACAATAAACAGGAATGTCAAAAACATTAGACATCCAAAAACCTAACCCTAGGAGATGAAGCGCCAAAAGTCATATGGGCCCCGTTTGGGTAAGTTAGTACATCAACTTCCCATGGTCGTAACTTTTGCATACGATCTTTGTTTTAGGCGTATGATAGCTCGTCGGAAAGGTATCGTCGAGGAGATTCATTTTGGGGGCTCAATCATGCCTTTGGCTATGATTGAGAATCTCAATCTCGAAAAACCTTCATTTAGGCCTTCAAAATGGCCCCGAAAGTTAAAACCTGCTAAAAATAGTAAATTGCCAAAATTGCCAAAATTGCCAGAAAACTATTTTGAGCCAGTCGAAAAAGGTGGGTGGCCACCGATATCCACCTGGATCAATCCTCCCTCCTTAGGAAGCAATGGTCTCCATTGCGTTGAGTTCCCAGGGGAGAGGGAAAAGCGTTTGTTGGATCTGCATCTTGGTGAGCTGCTTGTATTGTTGGAGACGTCGCGTTGCTTAGTTTGTGGAAGACTGTCATGAACTTGTTGAAGCTGAGGTTGTTCAACAAGTCAAGCTACATGAGAAGAAGGTGTGCAGAAGGAATCTTTGCGCTTTGCTGCAACCTTGTTGACCTGCTTCTGTTGGATAGAAGGTGCAGGGGGCGAGGCTATAATGGTTGCAGTGTTCTTCTGTTCCCCTTTTGAACAGATTGTGAAGAAGTTGAATTTTGCAATATGAGATACTACCTTGCGACACTTTTTAGGTGGAACAATAGTTGGAACTGCCTCTGGTATTATGTAGAGATGACCCCCCAAAGTAACAATGACACTACGGAGTCGAGACTCATAAACAGCATGGCGTCTCCACATATATGGTTGGCCCAAGAGAACATCACAGACATCCAGTGGGGCAACATCACATAATACCTCAACCTTGAAGGGTTGGATGTCGTATGACAATCGGCACTGTTGGCTGACACGAAGATCTTGTTATTGCCGAAGCCACCCGATGTTGTATGGTTGCGGGTGTGGTATTGTCGACAATCCCAACTGTTTGACGACCTCTGCTGAGATGAGGTTTTTCTGGCTTCCGCTATCAACAATAAAATGCAGCGGGGTCCCCTTCACCCACATCTGTGAATGAAAAAGGCACTCCCCCTCTTCAAGATATGTTGGTTCTTCTGGTTGAATTGTTGTGATCCCAACAATAGCAGTGGGGTCTGCGTCAATGATCTGTCCTTTACCAGTATTTTCATAATCAGATTCTGAATGAAGGTTTGGCTCCTTGTCTTTGATCTTGGCCACCAATGACTGTTTTGAGCGACATTCATCGGTGTTGTGCCAGGGGCTTTTGTGGAAATCACACCATTTTCCGGTGCCCTTCTTTGTCTTCCCGTGACCCTTCTTTTCCTATGCCTTGGACTGGTTTTCGGGAGACTGTTTGTTAGGGTCATCTTTGTCATACTTTGGTTGTTGCGGATTTGCAAACCCGAATTCCCGTTTGTTCTGGTGCTTAAATTTCTGCTCAATTTTAACAGCATATCGATAAGCAACACTAAGTGATGAGATGTCCAGAAAATCCATTTCAGTCTGGATGTATCTGTGTAGAGCCCCATGGTATTTCAGAACCAAATGTTGCTTGGAGTCTTTGATACCCAACTTGGTGCGCAAGGTATGGAAGGTATTGGTGAACTCCGGAACTGCTTGGCCCCTCTCTTGTCACAGTGTGGTCCATCTCATGTACTGGTCCTCATAGTTGCCAACGGGGTAATACTGTTCCTTTACCGCATCCAAAAAAAAATCCCAAGTGGGATCGGCCCCATATATTCCAAACTCCTCTATGGAACTTTGCTCCCAATAAGTTTCCCACCAATGTTTGACATGAGGGAGAGCTTTAAGGAGTGCGAAGGTGATATTTTCTTTGTCGGAAAAATTGTGAACAGAGAAATAACCTTCTAGCAGAGTTAACCATTTTTCTAGGGCTTCTACATTTATCTGTCCTTCAAATACAAAAATATCAAAATTAACTTGTACCTTGAAAGGCAAGGTGCCTCCAAAGTGGTCGCTTGATGAAGATGCACCTAATGCTATCAGCAGGCGTTTAAGGATGTGGGCAAAATTCTCCATCATTTCGTCCCTCTATCGCGTGAGAGCTTGCTCAAGCAACAGATTGATAGGATCGTCTGCTTCGTCGTTTTTCTTTTCTTCTGCCATTAAGGGTTTCTTGGGTGTGCGAGAGTGATTGTCTTCAAGAGAGACAAACTCGAGACCCAAATTGCTATACTCGAACCTCGTCGGAGACATGCACTGAAAAAACGATCAAGAGCAGCCTGCTCTGATACCACTGATCCGGATTATTTTCGGCACGAAATGAGATCGGAGATATAATAAAGAAATGCATAGAGATGTCGCAGATATTCAATAATATAACATAAATATATCAGAGATGCAACCATAAACACAGAGATACAGTAATACACGACTTCTATTAATGAAAGAAATGTACAGAGACTGTAAAAATACAGAGTGAAAGACTCGCTAGAATGGTGGCAGCTTATCTCTGAGAAGAGATGTGACGGCTACTTGCATTCGCAAGAAGATGAGTACAATGAGGCTCTGAAGGCCTTTTTACAATAAACAGGAATGTCAAAAACCTTAGACATCCAAAAAACTAACCCTAGGAGATGAAGCGCTAAAAGTCATGTGGGCCCCGTTTGGGTAAGTTAGTACATCAACTTCCCGGGGTCGTAACTTTTGCATACGATCTTCGTTTTAAGTGTATGATAGCCTGTTGGAAAGGTATCATCGAGGAGATTCATTTTGGGGGCTCAATTATGTCTTCAACTATCATTGAGAATCTCGATCTCGAAAAACCTTCATTTAAGCCCTCAAAATGGCCCCGGAAGTTAAAACCTGCTAAAAATAGTAAATTGCCAAAATTGCCAGAAAACTGTTTTGAGCCAATCGAAAAAGGTGGGTGGCCACTGATATCCACCTGGATCAGAGGTAGGCACAGAAGACGCAGACCTCAGAGACATCGTGGAAAGGGAAGGGATAGACCTCTCGAACATATTGGAACAATGGAAAAGGCATGGAGTTGACAATATTCAAATGGAGCAACTGGATCACATTTAATACCTTTTCCTTCTTAGGGAGGAGGCAAAAACTAGAGGAACCAAGCGCATGCATGGCTAAATATGACACCTGGGTATTAAAACCGGAGATGGACATCCACAACACTCACCCAAGCAGGCAAGGTGGAAGAAAGGGAGGAAATCAAACAACGTAGCCCTACAAGAACTAGGCGCTCTGCTGATAAACTCAGGTAAGATTAGAAAGCTCTTTCCTAACTCCCCCCCACATGTTTAAATGAAAGTTATTACTTGGAATATAAGAGGCCTGAACAACCCAAGAAAACAACGAATCCTTAAAAACAGATTGAGGAAGGAATAACCTGATATTTGTTTCATACAAGAAACAAAATGCAATATGGACAGAATGGAAATAATCAGTAAAAAATACCAGAGTAAGTACAAGTTATTGGTTGTAGAGAGTCAAAACACGGCGGGAGGAATACTCACCCTGTGGAACCCACAATCGATGAACCTACTCTCTGTTGAAGCCATGAGGCACACGTTATCTATTAAAATGCAAATGATAGGGAACACGGAGGAGGTCCTTTACACAAATGTGTATGGACCGCAGGCGTTGGAGGAAAAAAGAAGAATTCTCCTATATCTAGAAACTCTAAAGGAGCATACCAGTAACCTTCATTGGATTATGGCTAGGGATTTCAACATTATCACAACTTTGGCTGAGAAAAAAGGGGGTAACTGGAGATTGGACAGTGATGCGGAAGAATTCTCAGCCTTCATAGATACAATGGAGCTAGTGGACATCAGGACAAGCAATGGCCAGTTTACCTGGAATAACAAAAGACTAGCACACCACCAGATGGACACGAGGCTAGATAGATTCCTAGTCTTGGAATCCATCATTATGCAGGGTTTAGCATTGGATTGCAGTATCCTTCCCTGGGGGGGATCCACTGACCAGTGCAATTGGAGGCAAATTTCCAGATAACACCAAAGAACAGGCCCTTCAAATTTGAGAGATTCTGGATTGACCACCCTACTTTCAAGGAGAACATCAAAACATGGTGGCAGGAGGAACTCTCGGATTAAGGGACAAGGATGTTCAGACTACATAAGAAACTCAAGTACATAAAACAAAGACTTAAGGAGTGGAACAAAGAAGTTTTTGGGAACATCGACCAGGAGAAAAAAAAGGCTCGAGGACAGAATGGGAGAGCTGCAGGAGCAATGCATATAAGAGGGCTACACAGAGGAAAGGAAAAAAGAAGAAAACCAATTAATCCAAGACTGGGAAGCAAGATGTAAGAAGGGAGAGACCCTGTGGCGACAAAAATCCAGAATCAGGTGGCTTAAGGAAGGGGAGAGGAATACTAATTTCTTCCATAGAACAATGATAGCAACAAGATATCATAATAAAATCTTTAAGATTCAGGATCAGGATGGGATAGAAAGAGATTCCCACCAGGACATTGAAAACACACTAGTTAAACACTTCTAGGGGATAGCCAAAGAACCCAACCGAGACAGGACCGCTGCCATCCAGAGGATAATTAGGCACATCCTCAAGCTAGTCACAAAAGAACATAATGTCAGCCTGTGCAAACCCATAGCAAAGGAAGAAGTCAACCAAGTGGTCCAGGAGATGCCTACTGGAAAGGCCCCAGGCCCAGATGGATTCACTGTGGAATTTTTCAAAGCCTGCGGGGATGTAATTAAGCATGAGATTTATGGCGTAGTGGAGGATTTCAGACACTCAACCTCCATCCTGAAGGCACTAAATGCCACAATGATCACTCTGATCCCAAAAGAAAACGAAGCCAAAACTCCAAATTGCTACAGGCCGATAGCTCTATGCAATGTGGTGTATAAGATAATTTCCAAAGTCATAGCCAAGAGATTGAAACCACTCCTTCCAACCCTGATTTCACAGGAACAAGCAGGCTTTGTGGAAGGGAGACAAATTCTGGATAATATCATACAAGCCCATGAAATAATACACACACTGAAAAGTCAAAGGAAAGGGGGGATGCTAATCCAGCTGGACCTGGCGAAGGCTTATGACAAAATAAGTTGGTGCTACATGGCGAAGACGATGGAAGCTTTTGGTTTCGACCAACATTTGATTAAATGGATCATAAACCTAGTTTCTACAACAAGCTTCGCGTTGTTAGTTAATGGAGCCCCGGCCAAGCCTTTCTATCCAACGAGAGGCATAAGACAAGGGGATCTGTTATCCCCCTTCATGTTCATTATAATGATGGAAGGGTTGAGCAGGAGTATAAAAAATGCAACGGCTGCAGGAGAAATAAAAGGCCTCAAACCGTTCGAAGATTGCCCAACCTCAACACACCAACAGTTCATGGATGACACCCTGCTCCATGACACCCCCACAGTAAAGGAAGCTAAGGCTTATAAAAAATTCTTAGAGGAGTTCGGAGAGGCCTCGGGGGCTGAAATTAATCACTCCAAATCCATGATCTATTTTTTCAATACAAATCCTGCAATCCAAAGGAACCTGACCAACATTCTGGGTTTGAACATAAAACACTCCCAATGAAATATTTGGGAGTCCCCTTGACGGATAGGGCGTGTAGGAATGCAACGTGGGAAGGAGTTATCAACAAATTGCAAGAGTGGGTAAAGAATTGGACGTACATAGCTCTAAACCTTGCAGGATGGCTAATCCTCACTAAAGCGATCTTACAAGCAATCCCGACGTTTATGATGTCAGTGTTTCCAGCCCCCAAAGGCATCCTACAAAAAATCAGAGCCATCCAGAGATTTCCTATGGAGAGGAGCAGAGGATAAAAAGAAATGGGCCTTGGTGGCGTGGGACAAGGTGTGCAGACCAAAGAACAAAGGGGGTCTTGGGTTACAAGACCCACAGATAACCAATGAGGCTTACAGGGCAAAGCTATAGTGGAGATGGGTAAAGGAAAGCTCGACACCATGTTCAAATCTGTGGAAGGCTAAATACGCCTCAGAAGTCAACAACCAGGAGCGGATCAGGTTCATGGGCACAAGGGAGGGATCAACCATCTGGAATCTAGCCTGGAGAAATAAAAACTGGATACAGAGTCACAACTTTTGGGAAGTCAGGAATGGGAGAACAACAAGGTTCTGGGAGGACGTGTGGCAACAGGAACCTAGAATGGAAACTCATGACAGGGAGGAGCTCAAACGGGCGATGATTAGGCAAGGAAAAATGAAAGTCCACCAGTACTGGAAGCAAAGGGATGGGAACATCCGTTGGAGGATATGGAACAAACTTAACCCACAAAATAGAGCTCATATCGAAAAAGTGACGAAAGAGGTTGAGGAGGAATTGGGGAAAAGGAAAATTGGGGTCTTGGAAGAAGAGGACCAATTGAGGTGGGGCAGGAAAAATGGGGGCGAATTCAACCTAAAAGAGGCTTGGTACTACATAGCAGGCCAGGACCAAGAAAACCCAGAGCCACACTGGGAGAGGATATGGAAGGGCCCCCAATGGCTAAAAATCAAAATGTTTGAATGGCTAGTCCTACACAAGAGGATACTGACTTGAGAGAACCTAACAAAAAGGGGTTTCATAGGTCCCTCACGGTGCCACCTTTGTGAGGTCAAGGAAGAGTCGACGGATCATCTCCTTGACGAATGCAACTATACAACCGAGATCTGGGATTGGGTGGCCTGTATTTACCGCCAATCGAATCGGATTAGGGGGGATATCAGATCGACAATCAAAGACTGGAAAAAGAGGTAAGAGAGGTACAACAAAAATGAGGTGGTGAACCTCTATTGGGGTCTAACGTTGGGGATGGTTATATGGGCGATTTGGAAGGAACGGAACAGACGAATTTTCAGGAATGAAAGCCAACCAGCAGAGAGGATAAATGATGCAATTGTCTCTCAAATAAGAGAAATAGTGCAGAGCCTTAACCTTGACAATGCCAAAACTCAAATCACAGATCAAGACTCTTGAATTTTAGATCTATTCTATCTGAAAGATTGGAGCTATAGCATACCCGTGGCCCGTGGCCCGCAGATCCAGACAGGAGTCAGTACCTGGGCTCCTCCTCCTACAGGGTTCCTCAAACTGAATTTTGACAGGGCGACGAAAGGCAATCCAGGAATGGCAGGAGTAGGTGGAGTAATAAGAGATAGTGGAGGAGCTATCATTCGCCTATATGCGGGGAGCATAGGCAATTCAACAAACAACGCAACAGAGTTTGGAGCCCTGGAGCTCGGCCTAGACATTTTGCGAAGAGAAGGTATGATAAATACCATCGTGGAAGGCAACTCGACTCTGGTTATCAACACGATGAAGAAACTCTAGTATGGAACCAAGGTGGGCAAGGTGCCTTGCACAATCCCTGCAAAAAATCAAGGAGCATCTGAGAACCCTGAACATGGTGGAGTTTTGTTGGATTCGCAGGTCGACGAATGCACTAGCGGACATGCTAGCCAATGAGGGGGTTAACAGGGGGGGCCAGGAACTAGACGAGGCCTGGACCAGAATACCCAGGGGGCAACTTAGAACGGATTGCAACCACCTGGCGACTAGAGATCATGGTGTTAGCTTAAGAGACGAGGGTCACATTGAGGAGGACGATGCAAGGCGTCTCGACCGGACGTGGGACTCGAGAAGAACATGATTGTCACAACACTTGGCCACCAGTTATCATGCGGGAATACGATAAGCAACAGGTGGGCGGATGGAAGGTAGTACGAAACATCAACAAGGGTCGTGGTGAAAGCAAGATAGAATGATGAGGCAACAGAACAGATACTTAGGAATAATTAAGGTATGAGGAGATGGTAATAACCAGGTAAGAATCATCGCCCCCCAGGACAAGTATGGGGATAAGAACGGTCGACTCCCAAGCGAGTAAGGGCAAAGGAAAAGACAGGGGAAGAGATCATAACATCATGGGAAGCATAGCCTTACCAGCAAATAATGAAGGGCGAGCTCACTACCTCGAGCAAAAATTGATAGGAGGTACAGGCCCATAGAGGAGGAAACGCTATAAGAAGAAGGCCATCAAACAAGATTGCAACCAGAAGGGATTAAGGAGTAAGGGTCATTACAGCCTCAAGAGTAGAGTAGGTAAGGAGAATAGCGAAGTGAGGAATAGGAAGAACTGCCAGAGCAGGGTCTAGGGGAAACAAAGAAAAATGGCGCGCCTGAAGCACACGCAGAGGAAGAGAAGTCCCCTAGGGAAGGAGATCTCGGAAAGTTTGAGGTGCTTAACTAGAATTGAGCAGGTTGCAAGAGAAGCGAAGAGCACCTTCAATACATTGGTCTCGCTGAAGGGGAAGGCAACAATTAACAGGTGGGAAGAGGAAATAAAGGAGGAGCGGAGCGACAAAGAATGGGGTGAGATGACGCAAGAAGTAGATTGGGTGACGGACCTGGGGGCTACGCATCCCAGGGAGACCCTCTACCATAAAATGGTAGAGACTGTCTGGTTCACCAAGATGTTGATTGGCAAAGTTAAATCAAAGCGGGAGGAGGCGAGACAGGAAGACCATCGGGAGATTAAGACAATGTTGGACGAGATCCAACGTCGACTTAGCGGTCTGGAAACGATTATCAAGTTGTTAGTGGAGGTTGAAAAGGACCAAAAAAACAAACAGGAGCCGTTGGCGGCACAGTTCCAACTTTACCTGAGATACGTCCATCATATGGACATTGTGCCTACAGATGGATAAGGAGCACCAACCCAGATCAGGAAAACCATAACAGTCTCCCCAAAGGAGGACAACAAGAGCCAAGCGGGTGGGGGGAAGGATCATCCCCAGGTGCTGTAACGACTCTTAGATCTCGGTCAATGAACTATGTTAGCTTTAATAACAGTTATGCCTAGGCCGTAGAAGGATAGTTAAGTTATGTAGTAGATTTTGGTTTGTTTTGAAGCTCTTAGTTAGCTCTCTATGACTATGCATCTCAGACTGGATAAGGAAGGTCTGGTCTGGTTTCCATTTTTTGGCAGACCAGATACCTCGAGAGTGATTATTAAAACTAGTAGCAAGGGTCCCCTGGTCTGGTTTCCTTTTAGGCAGACCACGATCCCCATTTTGTACCATATTTTCTACAAGTAATATAGATTTCTACACTAACTTACAAAAATAAAAAAAAATAAAAAAAAAATTGTCAAATAAATAAACTTTTACTCTGAATACTTTTTAAATATAATATATATTTAAACATTAAAAAAATGATACTAAAAAAAATAATTATAAAAATTAATAAGTAGTTTATTTTATTGAAATATAAACATGTAAATAATATTTTTAAATATAATATAAATTTAAACCTTTAAAAAATGATATTTAAAATATTTTTTATTTTTAAAATTAATAAGTAGTTTATTTTATTGAAATATAAACAACATGTATAGAGGACGCCAATGGCATTGCAGTGGTCTAAACATTCTATCTTTTGGGTGTCTTGGTAATTTTTTCTGTTTGATTTTGCCCAAAATCTGATGAGGAATAGTTGAATCTATAGATTTGAGTGGTTAAATTGGTATAATCTAAATCACTGGGTATCCAAATTTACATTGTCAAATTCCAACCAAAAACCCAAAAAATAAAACGTTTAACCAACGCCAATGACATAAGCCAATAAACTCTATCATGCAAATATGTTGTCGACCTTTTCGTGGGAAATCGGGTCAAACTGAGATATTCTGAGCTAAACAAACAGATAATGTCAAAAAAGACAGCTGATAGACTTACTCAAAAGGACTAACTAAAACTTGACTATATAAAAAGATTAAGTAACAGGCGTGAGATTTACTAAAAGAATAAGTGAAATCGGACACAGACACACAGATCATGCCTGAGGAACTTGGTTGCCAGCCATAGGAGACAATTCCCCATCATGGAGGAACCTTCATGGGAGGGAATTCATTCTCGGAATTGGAAGCTTGAATTTCTTATGTAACTCTGCCACCATTCAGACCAAATGCAACGGGCGTTTCCTCCACCGCCTGCTAGGCAATGGCCTTGCCATAAACCTTAATAATCGATCATATACGGGAGGGGGAGTGCTCTAGCGTGCACGTGGCCAAGTACATGGTGTGAAGGCCAACACACGTGCCAAGAAAAAATTAAAATATTTTTTATTATTTATATTATTAATCGATAATTTAAAATACAAAAATTTCAATTCATTTTATTATTTTGAATTTTATAAATATTAAATCTATAGAAAACAAACAAAATTCAAAAATATAATATCATAAAAAAAAAATAATTATAATAACCTGTATTGTCAAAAAAAGAAAAACAATTTAAAGTAATAGTTTAATCGTTCTATTTTTTTTAAGGTATTTTGACAATTTTTTAAGTTTGATTTTGCTTCAAAATTGGATGATAAATGGTTGAATCTACGAATTTGAATGACTAAGTTTATATAATACAAATACTCCAAGAATTTTTCAACACAAAAAAATCCAAAAAATAGAACATTTAACCAACTCCCCATTTAAATGCCATTCTTAATTATTTAAGACACAACATACACAAACATTAAAATGATTCTTTAATTATTACAAAACTACTTAGTCTCTTTAAATGATTATATGAATATTTTTAAAAATGATTTTTTAATCGAGAGTTATGATTATCGTGATACAAGATATTATATTCTTTGAGTTTTATATTTTTTCAGTAAGTTAAATATGATTATTTTATTAATATTATATAATAAAAGTTAAAACCAACATTATTGTAACTTGCCGCAAGGAAAATCAAATTTACAGTGTGTAAAAATGTTATTAGTGAGGTTCATAAACTCAAAAATAAAAACAACATTATATTTGTTAATAGTGATTTTATGATGTTTTGGGTTTACTATATTAGTATAAACATAAACATAGTAGTGGAGTATAAATATAACGATAATAGATCCTAAACTAGTTATGTTTCTTCTTATGAATTGTTAGTAGTGATTTTATGATGTTTTGGGTTTATTATATTAGTATAAACATAAATATAGTATAAATATAGTAGCATAAACATAGTAGTGGAGTATAAACATAACAACGTGATAATAGATTCTAAACTAGTTATGTTTCTTCTTATGAATTATTAATAGTGATTTTATGATGTTTTGGGTTTATTATATTAGTATAAACATAAATATAGTAGTGGAGTATAAACGTAACAACTTGATAATAGATTCTAAACTAGTTATGTTTCTTCTTATGAAATGCTTTTTAGTAAAAATTGTTTCTTTTATGAAATGTTTTCTAGTAAAAACTATTTTTCTGCTTTTAATTGGTATAAAAGAGAAAAAAAAAAGTAGCATTGGGGTCAAACGATGTAGCATCTAGTTCTTCTCTTCAGATTCGAAGTCTACATAAATCATTGGTGTTTGGTCTTATTGATTCTTCTTCTTCTTCATTACTTTTATGTCTCATAGTATTTTGATCAAAGCCTCGTACTTTTGATCTAGAAATTCCAATTTATCAAGGATAGTTTTTTGTTGCAATGACCTGAGCTACTATGGATTTTGTTTGTCAGTAAATATCAATTTGCTTGAAGTATTTGGTGTCCTAGCTATGCGAGAAACTAGTATCGGTTATCTAAATCTTGAGCTCAACATCAATGTCTTATGAAGGAATGGTGGGTCGCCTCTCCTGAACCCTCTTCTTTATTCACTCAACCTAAGCTTTAATGTCAAATGAAAACCTCTCGTGGTACTTCATTATTGCCTCATTGGCCTCCATTTCAACCTTGATAGGCTTGGTGGAGGGATTAGCCTTGTCAAGATTCCTGCATGCTCGTGGTATGTCTCATTTAATAAGCTTAAAAGATTTGCTATCAACCATTTTTCCTTTTGCTTTGTCAAGTATGTTATTCATATTTGCGGACTAAAAATGCTCCTTTACATGACCACCTACAAAGGACCCAGAGGCATGGATGATTTTAGGGGCTAAATTTCGCTCATGAGCTAATTTTCCATGGTTTTTCCCAAAAAATGATTCGCTCAAATTCTATAGGATAAAATCATTTTACCTTAAAAATCGCCAAAATTTTATAAAAATTATATAAAATCCTTAGAAATTTGAATATTTTTACAAAAATATCGCCAAACATTTATAGTTTTCATATGAAGCATTAGTAAGATTCGCCAAAGTTTCTACATTTTAAAATAAATTTCCATCCTTAAAATCATCCTTGCCCAGAGGAATGGAGGTAGCTTAGAATCTCATTATTTGTTGTTAAGGCTAGTCCTTTAGATTGTGCTAGAGAATGTCAACTTTCGTCAATGAACGAGCCGATGTCATTCCCCTGCTCACATTTGTGTTAATGAAACCTTGAACAAGCTATCCCCGTGAGATCATACTTGGACTTACCATTTTCACAGGCTAAGCCCCAATTAGATATGAAGATTCACAGAAGCTCAAAATCAACGAAAGGAATAACTTTAAAAAAACTAATCTATGTCATACATCTCTTGGCGATGTCCTTCAATAATCATAACTACAACAGACTTGTCCTCCCCTTACCCATGAACAACTATAATAATCATTGAAGTGAAAATTTTGATTAATTTAGTAAAACTCTTCAATAATAATGACTCTAACAAACTTGTCTTTCCCTCGCTCATAAAAAAAAATGTAGTTGAAAGATTAAAGAAACATGATGAAGTAACTCCCTTCGTCATTATCCCCCAAATGCAGCCCAAATTGCATGCATCGCCATCATGCCAAATGAATTCTACATATCAACTAAAAAGACATACTTGAAGCCTACCTCTATTTCTCATCCCTAACACCCTACATAAAGTATTTTTAAATATTAATCTTATATATTATACCAATGGTCTTTATTCATGTTGGCTAGAACTACTCTGTCTTTTTAGTCCCTGCCAAAAGCTTGGGACTATAGCAATGAGTTACCCTTTGACTATGTATTAGTTTAGTGTTGACTTTAAATTTATGTGTTATATCCAATGTGTAACTTTAAAAATCAATATATGTATTTTTTTTAATAAAAAAAAATTTATTTTTCTAAAATTTAATTGGCTGATATCTTTGAAGTGTTATTGCAGGCTTCACGTCATTCAATGTATAAAATTGATTACACAATTAATAGATTTGACAGTTTGACTTATAAAAAATCAATTTACTTATATTGCCACCCAAGTGCCCTGCCTACAGAGCTCCCGCACTCGGGTGGCGACCGTTCGGGTCCGTCGCCTGCGGCGTTCCGGGCAGTCGGCACCGGCTTTATCATTATGACCGGATAGAGCTCCCGGTGGGTTCCTTTTCTTCGTCATCGTAGTGAACGACATGCCGCTTTGACTGACACAAGCCGATTACTGTCCGCCACATTTATATATACGAAGGCATTGCGACTCCACGTGAGCATGGAAAAGTTTAAATAATATTCCGCCACATGTTCTACGCCCCATATTTGTAATTTAATTATTAGAAATTGGTGTGACTTTTATGTTTAGTTTCGTGCGATTATTTAACTCTTTAAAATATTAAAAACAAAACAAGGAATGAATGAAATATTATAACACTTTGTATGGACATCAAAAAACAATGGTTGATGCTTGGCACAATTTACACCATGACCTTTGATTTGTTGTGTAAAGGTTGCAATTAGTGAGTCCCTAACAAACAAAGTCAACCTTTCTTTGTCACGGGGTAGAATAGTACATAGGTCCAAGTTCATTTATGCTCCTAGTCCACAGAATTACATGTCATCTTAAATTTGGCTAGTTCTTGATGTTAATTTGAAATAATTATCAAAGATATTTTAACTCAGATTCGTTGAAGGGATTCCTCATTCCCTTTTCTACAATGGATCAACTTTTATTGACTTCAATGCATTTGTTCCAAAAGTTTAGTATCGGCTTCAATGCATTTTTTCCAAAAGTTTAGTTTAGAAGTTTTGGTGTTTGTATTAATTCATTTATTCGCATTAACATATTTATTTGTATCTTAGGTTTGTCTTATTAGTCCCTGCCAAAGGCTTGGGACTATAGCAATGAGTTGTCCTTTAACTATGTATTAGTTTAGTGTTGACTTTAAATTTATGTGTTATATCCAATGTGTAACTTTAAAAATCAATATATGTATTTTTTTTAATAATAAAAAAATTATTTTTTTAAAAATCTTTGAAGTGTTATTGGAGGCTTCACGTCATTCAATGTATAAAATTGATTACACAATTAATAGATTTGACAGTTTGACAAGAAATGGAGGGAGCATGTTGTTTGCCTGTATTTATTAGGGCCATGCAAAAATCTTATCTCTTATTATTATATGTTATAATTATTATATGTCATACTAGTGCTCGTATCCTCGCTCCTTCTCATTCAATATTTTGATTAAGTTTCTCTATAATTCGCGCGGTTAGAGTTTTGCTGGCCGTTTCTAATCTTGTGAATCTGATGATTGCGCTTAATGAGGTGAGGGTAACAAATGGGGCACTTACACCTGCTATTAGTGGATATACCCATTGATGGCATATCCTTGCATATTATGACTGAGTTGAGCCTTACTATGCCCATCTCATCGAGCCCACCTCGTCTTGCTTCGCCGATCTGGTAATTGTCAGAGATTAGAGAAGATGAGACGCCTCTAAGTACCGAACGCGGGCACGTTCTGTGGTACAGGCCAAGATGACTGAGAGCCAACTGCTCCATTCCACGTATGTTTTTCACCTGGATAAATATTGTATTGCGAACAGTAAAAATGTAGTTCCATTCAACTATGGCGCCCCACAGTGACCGTGGTAAAGTCAAATCAGCTCGTTTTATTTGATGAATTTCAATTTCGAACCAGTGATATATTTTAGAGTATGTTATTATTTAGGGGTAATGGTAATTAGGGTAGAAATTTCTTTGCCTGGCTAGAGTCAATCAATTCTGATGTAGTAGTTCAGTTAATTGTGAGGTAGCAATTTAATGAATTTATTTTCAGTTTTCTAAATTTTTATTTTTATTTTAAAAAAATAACATTTTTTTTAAATCACATTTTTAATGTATAAATAGATTCAATTTGATGAAAAATCTATAAGGTTCTTAACCATATCTATTGAAATTAGTAAATATCATTAAATATTTTAAATGTTAACATTCACATAATACTAGCTTAACTTAAAAACAATAATTTTATTAATTAAAAAATTATAATATTAATAAAAATTATAACTCAATTTTATATTAATCCAATAAAAAAAAATTCCTAATTAAATTCATATAAATTCATATATTGCTAGCTTAATTTTAAAAAAATAATTTTATTAATTAAAAAATTATAATATAATTTTATTAATTAAAAAATGTAGTATTAATAAAAATTATAACTAAATTTTATATTAATTGAATAAAAAGTTGTGGTCCAACATTGGCTACCATGGGCAATGAGTCTCTCCCCCAATAAATGATCGGGCTTGACGTGGATACTTCATAGGATACTTGACTTTAGTGTATGGGGAATGACGAAGTTATTTTGTTGTTTAACATTAAAATTTAGGGTTTTGGTTAAAGATTTATCTTTATAAATAAATAAAAAATTAAAAAGATGAATGAGTTCCTGATTGATTAATAGATATATAATAGTTTTGAAAATGTTAAAAAAACTACTATTATCTTTGGAACATAAAGATACGTCATCATTAATAAAAATAGTACTAATATAAAGTTATTTTAATTTTTTTTAAATAATAGAACTAATTTAAGTTATATAGGGATATCTTATTATTTTATTTTAAATAAAATTTTAAATAAATAGATTTTAAAAAGCCAAATAAAAGAAATTTAGCTTACTGTTCATTATACATTTTTAATAACAAACAACCCTCAATTATTATCTTTTGACAAAAAATATTCAATACTTGTGTATTTAGTTATATTAAGTTTGATTGTTCAACATCTATTTCCCAACTATTTCTAACAAACAACCCTCAATTATTATCTTTTGACAAAAAATATTCAATACTTGTGTATTTAGTTATATTAAGTTTGATTGTTCAACATCTATTTCCCAACTATTTCTGCAGGGACTACGTTGCCATGCAACCCTTGTTTAAATCCTTATTCACATTGACTATAAATACTTTCTTCTTATTAGTCCCTCCCAAGGGAATATAACAATGAGTTTGCTATTGATTTGACATTAATTTGTCTTGTATTTTAAATTTATATGTGTAGTGTAATGTTTAATTTAATAAAACAAATATTTTTTTTTTGATATAATTAAAATATTTGTTTTTCTCATTTCTCATTTTTCATTGGTTGATATATTCCAAGTCTTATTGTTGCCTTCACGTATTTCAATATTTGAAATTAATTAGATAATCGATAAACTTGGTTATAAGTACCTAGTACATTTAATATAAAAAATTAAGAAAAAAATGTAAAAATGCCATGTGTTCTCTCATTATTACTATCCATTTATTTCATTATTATTGCATTTCAATAAACTTGGTTATAAGTACCTAGTACCTTATCAGACTCGTAGCTCCAGGAAGAAAAAGGAGCTCCAGATCAGTCAGACTACTCCAATTTCACCTCCTTCACAGGATGGACAGGCCCTTAGAGCGATGAAGGCCTTGGCACGATCAAAATAATGATCGTGCTCTCCTTAAACATT
>ML798553.1:197843-216933 GCA_009831015.1 Picea engelmannii | reverse complement strand
GTCCTGGATATTTTCTGATCCCCAGCGGCCAACTTCAGCCGATCCGACTGTCCATTCTTGAGTTTTCCAGCAGGTGGCTGGGCGTCTTTCTTCCTGTCAGCACAACTCGGTTTAAATTGGCTCAAGGATGGGGCGATCTGGCGTCTATTGGGGCGATTTACTCCTCGCCTGCCCTGCTTTCAAGAACAGAACCTCCGCTGTGATATAGATGACAACGTTTTATTCCCTCTTCTGAAATGTCTGTTACTGTAAAAACGATTTTATATTTAATATAAAATTGAGTCATTTTTTCATGGAAAAAAAAAAAGTACCTAGTACCTTTTATATCAAAAATTAAGAAAAAAAATAAAAATGCCATGTGTTCTCTCATTATTACTATCCATTTATTTTATTATTATTGCATTTATGCTTTTCTCTTATCATAGTGTACTACTAGATTAATACAAAATGATATACAGTGTACTACTAGATTAATACAAAATGATATACAGTGTACTACTAGATTAATACAAAATGATATACAGTGTACTACTAGATTAATACAAAATGATATACAATGTACTACTAGATTAATACAAAATGATATACAATGTACTACTAGATTAATACAAAATGATATACATATAATTATGTATGATGACATATGTGTAATTTCTTTTTAATAGTATTTTTGAATTTATTTTTAAACTTAGTAAAAATATAGTTAAAGATGAAAAACAAAATGATATAGACAACTTATATATATATATATCCCTTTTAATAATGATTTTGAATTTTTCTTTAATAAAGACAAATAATAATTATAGCAAATTGACAATGGTTTTATAGTAAATTGACAATTGTTGGAACACTCTAACTAGTTCAATGATCCCATCTTAGTACACTGTACTTCCAATTTTACTTGGTAGGGACTAAGTTGCGATGCAATCCTTGTTAAATACTTTAATGTGTATGGTATCACTATCACGAACCTCTAGTTCACTTCTTTTTTATAATATTTTATTTTGAATAAGTTTGTTTATTTAAATTGATTTGCTAGAGTTACAATTTTCACATATTCCAAATTTTTATTATTCTTTTTTAAATTTGAAATTTGAGATGTTACATTTTTAAGGTAAATAAATAAATTAAAAAGGAATATAAATGAGATAATCAAAACTATGGTGATCTTGAAACGCTTATTTCAATGTGTTTTTAACATAGAAATACAATTTTAAAGAAATCAAAGTAATCTCTTACTTTCATAAGGTCTGAAAAACCAATTGTCATCATCATAAGACAAGCATCGAGCATCGATTGTCGGTGCAATAGGAGTACACTACAGCAGGATTAGTCACCATGGTTGGATCATCATCATAAGGTAAAATATAATATTATAAAATTTTGATCAAAAAATATTAATTAACGATAAAACTAATAAAATATATAGTAAACTAATAAGTGGATAAATTTCATTTTTTTAAAGTTAGGTTTTCAAATTAAATAAAACTTGTGGTTTAATGTTTTTTAGTTTTTAGAAATTCTAATAATTTAGGTCATTTTAAAATAGACTATTTTTTTAAGGATAAAGTTTTATTGTTAAAATTTTCATAAGTTATATGAAACTACAACTTCTCACAAAATTTTCAAAAATTTCAAAAAGATTTTCAATCAAAAAATAGTTAAATTTATCCACTTATTAACTTATTTCATAAATATTCATTACACTTAAACAAAATATATTGATAACATCAAGATAATTGTTTTGGCATGCATAAATTAAGAAATGTCCAACGAGAAATTCAAAAGTGTGAAAAGAGGTTGCAAATGCCCCTTATAACATCATGAATTCCACTACTAAGTGGAACCAATGATAGGAGGAGTGTGAAAGAAAGTAAATGGTCAAAAATAAAAACGAGGGATGATTGTGCCATGGAAACTACAACATAACAATTAGGGCTCGAGGATTTTAGAAAAGAAATCAATACATTCATGTAGGTCATTCATAAGAAATATCTGTAATTGGATTCTAAAATGGGTTCATTGAAATATCTTGTTTAAGAATAGATGATCACCTCAATCTTCCTCACGAGGTACTTCTTCGACCTCGACATCTATAGGGGATTCATTATTTAGTGAATTTTAACTCATTAATATGGGGGACATTGATGTTATGGGAAACCTTTCTCTAATTATGGAGGAACCAACGAAGACAATTATTTTTCTTGTGGACCAACCAGACACAAATATGTGAGCAGCGAGCGAAGCTAGATAGATTCAGGTTGGTTTGAACATTAAAAAAAATATAGTTTATTTTATTACAGGTATGCAATGTATTGTTAACTAATTTTGTTGTGATCTCATTTTGTAAAATAGTATACTTGTCAAGACTATTAGAGAAGTCTAAATGTTTTACAATTTGGACTTTTTCTAGTAATCATCATCAAAATTCGGCTATAAATTTTTTTTTGGAATTGCAATTTTTTATTGTTAAATTTGCATTTTTTTTATTGCAAAAATGGATCGAGTGCCCTCAAAAACCCCTATAACACTCGGATTATGCAATCTCAACAATTGATATATACAATTCTAGCGATTCTTCTAAATTTATAACTGAATTTTGGATTAAAAAATATTGAAAAAAACTGACCATAAAAAATCCAAATCGTAACATGTCTAAAGTACATATTTGTTATATCTATTATATTGATTTAAACTATAACTATACAAAACATATTAAACTAATATTTAAATCATTCCTATGTGAAGATGACTCCCCAAAAAAAGTTGAGACGATTGGTAAACTATAATTTATTTTTCAAAATCAAATTTTATAATATGTGATTTATAATTATCACGAGAAGTTGTTTCATTTCATAGTGTTTAACTCTCAGGGTTCTTTTAAATGATTTTTGAATTATTTTAAGGTTACCTATTTCTTAATAAGGGATTTTTTTCCCTTTCCACGTTACAAAGTTTAGGGAAAATTTTCAAATACTTCCCTTCATTTCGAGGATGGTATCCAAGGTAAACCCTAGAATCTTTAGGGTACTCCCTCATTTTGAGGATGGTGCCTAGGGTAAACCCTAGAATCTTCAAGGTACAAGGTTGATCCACAACAAGTTCAAAGCCATTACAACAATATACTTATTATGAGCTCAACATGTCACTTGTGGGAGTTGAACCCGAATAGGAAGATGCAATCATTCCTCTCAACCGCCCGAACTAAACCCAATTGACATCAATAAAAAATCCTTTAAATAAGTATACAATTATTAAGATTGTTTTTATAAATGATTTTTACAAAGAATTATGAATATTGTATATAAAATATAGTAAATAATTATATAATTATTTAAAATTATTTTTTAATGTAAAGTTATAAAAAATATCATATAAAATATAATAATTTTAAAATTTATTATTTAAATATATTTTAAATATTAGTCTTATTTATAAGAATTCAAAACTCTTTTTTTAACTGAAACTGAAGTTTATATCGATGATGATGATGACGACGACGACGACGATGACGATGATGATGGTGATGATGATGATGATGATTAACGTCCACTAGGACCAAATTGGTCTATTAGACCTTAAGAGGGTAAGTGATTACTTGTGATTCTAAAATTATTTTAAGTGATTACTTGTGATTCCAAGATAACCATAGTTTTGTTGAGTTAATAGGTTAAGAAGGTTGATAGTGTGACTGATTCAGGTGGATATTGGTGGCCACCCGACTATTCCATTTGGACCCCCACCATTGTTTCTTTCAGTTTTTCAGTTTCCTTAATTGTAGCACAATTTACTATTTTTGGCAGTTTTTCGGGTCCTGAACTTTTAGAGCCGTTTTGAGGCCCTAAACGACATTTTTTTGGGCATAAAACGTCCGACAAATATTAGACTATTGCAGACTCAATATTTGTTATTAGCGGTTGTAGTCCTCAGATAGATCTTTCTAACGATGTATCATGTGCGTCAAACGGAGATAGTATGCCAAAGTTACGACCCCGAGAAATTGATGTACTAATTTACCCCGACGAGACCCATATTCTGGCGTTTCATCTCCTAGGGTTAGGTTTTTGGATGTTTAGGGTTTCCATTGTTTCTCAATAATATATAGGCCTTCAAGCCTCATTGTAACACAGAGTTCAGAGACCTGTAGCTGCCACATCTCTTCTCAGAGATAAGCTACCAACGCCCTAGCTAGTTTATTTCCATTTTGTCTGTAAACAAATTTTAGTTCTTTGATATTAATGAAATGAAGTGTTATTTCCATTGCATCTTTGTATTCATGGTTATTTGTGTATTTTGTTGCATTCTTGCATAAATTTGGATTAGTGGTATCAGAGCGGTCTTCTCTTTCTCGATCCTTCTTTGCATGTTCCCTACGAGTCGAGGTATAAGGAGTTAGGGATTGATCTGGTTGAACCTTTGCAAGATCAGCCTCGCAAACCCCGACGACCGCCCATGGGGGATGAAAAGAAAGATGAGTAAGTAGGAGATCCTATCAAAATATTGCTCAAGAAGGCCCTTGAAAAACAAAGGAATGTGATGATGGATAACTTCGACCAGATCCTTCAACGATTGCCCACTAGCGGCGCATCTGCATCCAACAACCACTCTGGAGGCGCAACCCCTTTTAAGGTACAAGTAAACTTTGACATTCCCATATTTGATGGCCAAATAGATGCAGACGACATAGATAGATGGTTGAATCTATTAGAAGGATATTTATCTGTTCATGACTTTTCCAACCGAGAGAAGATTATTTTTTCACTGCTCAAAGCCGCCCCCCATCTCAAGGACTAGTGGGAAACCTACTATGAGAAAAAGGATGAGGAGGAACCCTCTCTGTTCTTAGTCGTGCCCACTTGGAATTCTTTCTGAAATTCCATCTAGGAACAATATTATCCCGTGGGGAGCTATGAGGACAAGTACATACAATGGACTACGCTGCGGCAACAAAGGGATCAAGATGTGCATGAGTTGATGAATCTGTTCCATACCATGCGCACAAAGTTGGGTATCGAAAATTTGGAGAAACATTCGGTGCTGAAGTACCGCAGTTGTCTGCACAGATACATTCAGGAGGAAATGGAGTTCCTCGACATCTCTTCGCTTGGTATGGAATATCAGTATGCTGCCAAGATTGAGCATAAATTCAAATAGAAGAAGCGAGACTTTGGATCTGCAAATCAAAAGCAAGCGAAAGGTGTACCCAAACCGCAGAACAAATGACAAAGCCAAGGCATGGCGGCTCAAGGCAACCTGCCAAAGCCACAAGCAAAGAACAACACCGTGAAGCCGAAGAGGGACACGAGAAAGTGGTGTGAGTTCCATAAGAGCTCCACTCACAACAAAAGTGAGTGTCAGGCCAAACAGTCACTGGTGGCCGAGATGAGGGCTTCTGAATCAGATGCATGCTTCAACATTGAATCAGAACCCGAGAAGGGGAATGACAGAGGGAAACAGATTATCGATGCAAAGCCCAACACCACCATTGCCACCACAAAGATCCAAAAGAAAGAACCGGAAGATCCAGAGGAGGAGGAGCATCTCTTCCACTCCCAGATGTGGGAAAAGGGTTCCCCGCTACAGTTCATTGTCGATAGTGGGAGCCAAAATAACCTCGTTTCAGCAGAGGTCGTGAAGCGGTTGGGCTTGCCGACCACAACACACCCACAACCGTACACCATCGGGTGGCTTCACCAAGGATATGATCTCCACATCAACCAACAATGTCGCCTTCCCTACAACATCAAGCACTTCACCGATGAGGTATTATGCGACATTCCTCCTCTTGATGTTTGTGATGTATTATTAGGCCAGCCATACTTGTGGAAGCGACATGTTGTGTATGAGTCTCGACCTCGCGCTGTTATTGTTATCTTGGGAAATAATTTGTACAGGATACCAGAGGTACCATCGCCTGCTGCTATCTCTTTGGTTACTGCAAAACTGTGCAGTAAGCTCATTTCCAAAATCGAGAAATTTGTTTTCCTAATGATCCACCCTCAGGGAAAGAAAAAGCATGTGGCCACGACCTCCAGACAAGACTCCTCCACATGCCAACAACAAATGGACAAGGTCATGGAGGAGTACTGGGACATCCTAATCTTTAGCCATACTTGGGAAGAGCACCTCCACCACATCTGACATGTCCTTTAAACACTGCGGAAACACAAGTTGTGTGCCAATTTAGAGAAGTGCACTTTTGGCATGACTCAGGTTCAGTATCTGAGATACATTATTGATGAGCTTGGGGTGCATGTGGATCCAACCAAGATCCATGTCATCCGGTATTGGCCAGCCCTGACCACTCTAACAGGGATTCACATCTTTCTAGGTCTTGCTAATTTCTACTGCAGGTTCGTGTTGGGATTCTCTCATATCACTTGGCCCTTGAGTCAAGTCACTAAGGGAGGAGCGAAAGCAAAATTCTTTTGGTCGGAATCTCAACAGAAGGTGTTCGTAGAATTGAAACACCTCCTCTATTGTGCCCCAGTGCTCACATTACTAGACTTGCAACAACCATTTGAGATTGAGACAGATGCCTCTGACTATGCTATTGGGGCAGTTCTTACTCAACAGAGGCATCTGGTGGCATATCACAGTGCGACATTGTCCGACACACTCTGAAAGTATCTCACTTATGACAAAGAAATGTATTCCATTGTGTAGGTTTGTCGACAATGGAAGCATTACATTTTGGGGAAGGAAACGATCATCCACATAGACCACCGACCCCTGCATTTCATACAGACACAAGGGAAGTTGCAGAACGATCGCCATCAGAAGTGGTCCACATATCTGCAACAGTTTCATTTGAACATCAAGTACAAGAAGGGCAACACCAATAATTTTGTAGACTACCTTACCCGACCACCAATCGTGGCGATAACCACCATGCTCAACTCTTGTGGGAACGAGACTTTTGATTGGACGCTTCTCTACAAGAGCGATCCAGAATTCGACCACACATACAAGGCGCTCTTGGAGGATAACCGAGTTCCAAATTTTCACCTCTAGGATGCCCTACTATGTCACCTGGGACACCTTTATGATCCTTCAAGCGAGTGTGCTAAGATGATTTGGGAAGCGCACTATAGTTTGGTCACTGGGCATTTCGGGGTCGAGAAAATAGTGGCAGTACTGCAGAAGTATTTCTATTGGCCAAACCTTCGACAAGATGTCGGGAAGTACATCAGATCCTACACTGCCTGCACCATTGCCAAATCGACCATCAAGAAGCAAGGCCTCTATACTCCGCTGCCTAACCCTAGTTGACCTTGGGAATCCATCTCGATGCATTACATGTTGGGCCTTCCTTCTACTAAGCATGGCAACGACTGTGTTTTCGTGGTCGTCAACAAATTCTCGAAGATGGCCATTATGGTGGCCTGCAAGAAGAATATCATAGCAGAAGCCACTGCTAAACTCTTCTTTGAACTAGTGTGGGTACACATTGGGATCCCACAGTCTATCATCTCAGATCGAGACAATAGGTTCCTCAGCACATTTTGGTCCAGCCTCTGGTCAATGCTGGACACCAAGCTCACCAAGTCCACAACTTTCCATCCCCAAACTGATGGCAAGACAAAGGTCATCAACATGATGATCGTACACATTTTGTGCATGTACAACTCAAAGCATCCACGCACATGGGATGAGAGCCTCCCTTATGTACAACATAGTTATAACTAGGCCCTCCACAAATCAACCGAACACAACCCCTTTCAGTCAGGCTTGGGATTCCAGCCACTATGTCCCATTGACGTAGCCATGCCCTTTGCAACTACTCAGGCTGATTCAGATCATGTCTAGTCTGAAGCTGCCAAGGCGAACAACTTCATTGAGTGCATTCAACACATTCGCCAACACATTCATGACATATTGGACAGAGCCAATGCTAAGTACAAGCAACGACATGATCAACATCGGGTGCAACACAACTTCCAGGTGGGCGACAAAAAGTGGCTACATTTGCATAAGGAGCGCTTCGCTAGACCCACTGCAAGCTTCGCCTGCTCCGATATGGGCCATACACCATCACCAAGGCTATAGGGGATAATGCCTTCGAGCTTAGTATTCCACCATTCCTTGGTCTGTACCCAGTGTTCAATGTGGACCGCCTTCGGCCCTACTTTCCACCTCTACTGGACACATCCAACATGGCAGAACAACTCACACCAACATAGTTAAATCCAGACTACATGGAACAAGCCACAACTGATCGGATTATGGACACACAGATCAAGAAAACTCGGTAGCAGAGGATCCAACTATATCGAGTTGTCAAAGCATGCCAACTCCTTCACCAGGGCAAGTGGCTCACCAGGGACCAAGTTCAACAGAAGTTTCCTCATCTCATGGAGGAACTCAACGCAATGGGGAACATTGTTTCCTAAGGGGGGAGGAATGATCCAAGTGGATATTGGTGGCCACCTTCCTATTCCACTTGGAACCCCACCATTGTTTCTTTCAGTTTTTTAGTTTCCTTAATTGTAGCACAATTTACTATTTTCGGCAGTTTTTTGGGTCGTGAACTTCTGGAGCCGTTTTGATGCCCTAAACGATGTTTTTTGGGTATCAGATGTTCAACAAATATGAGTCCTTCATATTTGTTGTCAGTAGTCGTAGTCCTCGGATAGATCTTTCTAACAATGTATCATGTGCTTCAAGCAGAGATAATATGCCAAAGTTACGACCTCGGGAAATTGATGTACCAATTTATCCCGACGGGGCCCATATTCTGGTGTTTCATTTCCTAGGGTTAGGTTTTTGAATGTTTAGGGTTTCCATTGTTTCTCAATAATATATAGGCCTTCGAGCCTCATTGTAACGCAGAGTTTAGAGGCCTGTAGCCACCACATCTCTTCTCAAAGATAGGCTACCAACGTCCTAGCTAGTTTATTTCCATTCTGTCTGTAAACAAATTTCAATTCTTTGATATTAATGAAATGAAGTGTTATTTCCACTGCATCTTTGTATTCATGGTTATTTGTATATTTTGTTGCGTTCCTTCATAAATTCAGATCAGTGACAGATATTTTGAAAATGAGATCTAATCTAGGTATAGGCTAGACAATCTAAGAGAAAGTGCTTTTCATCTTCAACCTTCTTAGTGCCACAAAGGTGACACACTCTTTCATCCCATGGCGTTTTAGGAATTGACCAACACCCAGTTTCACTATGGAGCTTGTGAGAATTTGTTCTTATCTTAACAATGCTTATTTTTTTCTTTACACTTGTCAAAATAGATAGATAATTTTGATCTTCTAGATTAGGGTTGATTACATCCTTATAATACCTTAATTTTCTTTTCTCCTCTAACTCTTTATCACACCACATTTTCTCTTTAAATTTTGATTTGATGATATTTTTAATAGTATATTTATTCTGGAAAATGGTGTCTTCCATGATTTCCCAAAAGTTTAGCCAAGATCGGGCATCTTTATTCCATCCTTGCTTGAGTCGATGGTGGTTACGACTCAATTTTGAAGCAATTTTAGGAAGCCTCTTATCTTCCATGTTGTTTAACATGTTATTATACATTAGGTATCTAGTCATAGTTGTGCTCTCAATGGGGGAGAGGTTTGTTTCTAAGAGGAGGATGGGATAGGGTGTATTTCCTTTAATTTTGAGATTATAGGTTATAAAATTCTTTTATATTTGCTCTACCTTTCTCCAGGATTCATGAGAGACACTACGACCCCATACTTCACATCCATAAAAAATAACATGTGTAATGAGAGTCTCAAAGAGGAGTTTCTTCTTATCCCAAATCCAAAGATCGGTTGATTTACAATTCTTTTCAAGCCCATAACAAGCTTTCCATCCCCCAATAATCCTTTTCTCAATGCTATAATTCGAGTTGAGCTTGTGGTGAATATCAATTCCAATATATTTGTATGAAGTCACTTCCTCCAAGTTGTTGTTGTCATATACAAAGGTATCATAAGTGATCTTATTGGATTTAATAATCATGACATTAGTCTTATCAGTATTAATAATCATACCCATATTGGAGCAAAAATCCTTGAGGATTCTTGGTTGGTTTTCAAGATCATGGGGACTCATTTCCATAAGAATGATATCATCGCCATAAAGAAGAAGATTGATGACTATACCAGTGAGAGTAGGGCCAACACAACCTGCTTTTTCCAAGCAATCTTCTAACTTGTCAATGTATATACCAAAAAGGTATGGGGCAAGGGACAACCTTGTTTGACTCCAATATTGCAGTTGATCTCTTTCAACCATCCATCAGTGTTTTTAAACTTAGCAATAACGTTCTCATACATCCTTATTGCAAAAACCCTCAGCTCGAGAGGCACTTTTATCTCTTCCAACTTATTCCAAAGGTTTTTCCTAAGAAGCATGTCAAAAGTTTTTCTAAAGTCAATAGAACAACAAAAAAGATTGGTTTTAGTATTGCGAAACTCCTCTGCAATGATCCTAAAGGTAACAAAATGGTCCACAGTTGAATGATATCTCATAAACCCATCCTGGCCTTTTTCTCTTTAACTGTGACTTTCTAGCCAAAGGCTAATCTTCTTTTCCAAAATAATTCCATAAAGCTTGGCTAAAGTAGGGCTAATCATAATGGAGTTGTGTCGAAGCAACAACACAATAAAAAATATTTACAAAAATTGTAGTATGCCTAGGGAGGTAATATGGGGTACCTAGGGAGGTACCCAACGGAAATGTGGTTATGTGTTATTAGTGGAAGTCATTTAATATATTAGAATGTGGTCATTCAATGTAAGGTGGACTAGGTCCACTATATTAATAAAGACCCACTATGGTAGTTAGATTTAATAAATGTGAGAAAGCTTTCTAGAAGGTTCCTAGGAGATAGAGGGAGCTATATAAAGAAGTGTAAGCGATGTAATGAAGCATAGTGAAGAATATTGTGAATGTATCAAGCATTGCTTGAGGAGTGTTATCCTTCCTTAAGGATTAATATATGGTGTTACCCTACCTCAAGGGTTTTGATATAATAAAGTGGTGGTTTTCTATATGGTTTCATATATCTTGTGTGGTGATTGTATTAAGATATATTTGGTACTATTGAAGTATATTTGCAGATTTGGTTTTGGTTTTGGTTCTTAACAATTGGTATCTCTGATACCAATTGTTAAGTACCCAAAGATTGAATGTAAAAGCACCATAATAGATACCAAATATATCTTAATACAATCACCACACAAGATATATGAACAATATAGAAGAACAATATGCAAAATCTCTTTTATTATATCAAACCCTTGATGTAGGGAAACACCATACAATGGATCCTATTATGGAGGGGATCCTCTCCTATTCACTTGCCTCTTCGAGGGGGCTTCCTCCTAATGAGCTTCAACTCCAAATACAACAATTCTCTTCATGTCCCATTACATTGCTTGAACCCCTTTATATAGTGCTACCATCACCTATGAACATTCTAGAGGAGGAATATTCTAGAAGTAGAACCTTATAAGAATTCCCCTTACATTTATTATATCTAACTACCCATTGATTATATCTAACTACCATAGTGGGCCTTATTTAATAATATAGTGGACCTAGTCCACCTTACATTGAATGGCCTCCACTATTATCACTATGGGCCCTCTGCCCCCCCCCGCCCCCCCCACTACCTCTCTAGCTACCTTACAGTACTTATTTCCCAAAGTAACAATAATAGCGCGAGGCCAAGGCTCATACACATCATGTCACTTCCACAAGTATGGTTGGCGTAATAATACATCAGAAACATCAAGAGGAGCAATGGCACATAATACCTCATCGATGAAGAGCTTGATGCTGTAGGGAAGGCTTGAGTCAAGTCACTAAGGGAGGAGCAAAAGCAAAATTCTTTTAGCCAGAATCTCAACAGGAGGTGTTCGTAGAATTGAAACATCACCTCTGTTGTGCCCCAGTGCTCACATTACCAAACTTACAACAACCATTTGAGATCAAGACAGATTCCTCTGACTATGCTATTGGGGCAGTTCTTACTCAACAGGGGCATCCAATGGCATATCACAGTGAGACACTGTCTGACACAGTCCGAAAGTATCCCACTTATGACAAAGAGATGTATTCCATTGTGCAAGCTTGCCGACAATGGAAGCATTACATTTTGGGGGAGGAAACGATCATCCACACAGACCACCGACCCCTGCAGTTCATACAGACACAAGGGAAGTTGGAGAACGATTGCCATCAGAAGTGGTCCACATATCTGCAACAATTTCATTTGAACATCAAGTACAAGAAGGGAAATACTAATAATGTTGCAGATTGCCTCAGCCCACCACCGATTGTGGTGATAACCACCGTGCTCATCTCTTGTGGGCACGAGACTTATGATTGGCCGCTTCTCTACAAGAGCGATCCAAAATTCGACCACACATACAAGACACTCTTGGAGGGTAACCGAGTTCCAAATTTTCACCTCCAGGATGCACTACTATGTCACCTAGGACACCTTTGTGTTCCTTCAAGCGAGCGTGCCAAGATGATTTGGGAAGCACACTATAGTCGGGTTGCTGGGAATTTCGAGGTTGAAAAAACAATGGTATTATTGCAGAAGTATTTCTATTGGCCAAACCTTGACAAGATGTCAGGAAGTACATTAGATCCCACACTTCCTGTGCCATTACCAAATCGACCATCAAGAAGTAATGACTCTATACTCCATTGCCTACTCCTAGTCGACCTTGGGAATCCATCTCCATGGATTACATGTCGGACCTTCCTTCTACTAAGCATGGCAATGACTGTGTTTTTGTGGTCGTCGACAGATTCTCGAAGATGGCCATTATGGCGGCCTGCAAGAAGAATATCACAGTAGAAGCCACTGCTAAACTCTTCTTTGAACGTGTGTGTGTACACTTTGGGATCCCATAGTCTATCATCTCAGATCGGGACAACAGGTTCCTCCATTTTGGTCCAACCTCTGTTCAATGCTGGACATTAAGCTCACCAAGTCCACAACTTTCCATCCCTAAACTGATGGCCATACAGAGGTCCTCAACAGGATGATCGTACACATTTTTCACATGTACAACTCAAAGCATCCACACACATGGGATGAGAGCCTCCCCTATGTACAACATATCTATAACCGGGCCCTCCACAGCTCAACCGACCACAACCCCTTTCAGGTGGGCTTGGGATTCCAGCCACTATGTCCCATTGACGTAGCCATGCCATTTGCAGCTACTCAAGCTGATTTGGCTCATGTCCAGTCTGAAGTTGCCAAGGCGAACAATTTCATTGAGCATATTCAACACATTCTCCAACAGGTTCATGACATATTGGACATAGCCAATGCTAAGTACAAGCAACAACATGATCAACATCGGGTGAAACACAACTTCCAGGTAGGCGACAAAATGTGGCTACATTTGCAGAAGGAGTGCCAAGATGGACCCCATCGCAAGTTTTGCCCACTCTGATATGGGCCATACACCATCACCAAGGTTGAAGGGGACAATGCCTTCGAGCTTAGTGTTCCACCATTCCTTGGTCTGCACCCAGTGTTCAATGTGGACTGCCTTCGGCCCTACTTTCCACCTCTACTAGACACACCGACATGACATAACAACTCACACCAACAAAGTTAAACCCAAACTACATGGAACAAGCCACAACTGATCTTATTATGGACACATAGATCAAGAACACCCGCCAACAGAGGATCCAACTATATCGAGTTGTCAAAGCAGGTCAACTCCTTCACCAGGGCAAGTGGCTCACCTCCCAAGTACTTCATTTACATGTTTTTTTTTTCCATGATTCTTTTTATGAAAGATTGACATTTCTAATCTCCTCCTCTCTCGACATTTAATCAGCCCCCGAGATCCGAATCAGTGGTATCAGAGCTATTATGTGATACCTCAATCCAACAGTTTTTGAGGGTTTTTCCGGAAAAAGCCGTGATTTTCTGTGGTAATTTATTGTTCTATTTTTTGAGTTTTTTTGTGATGACTGCGGGACTGTAGAGTTCATAGGGTTCTTAGATGGCTATTTCCTCTCAAACCCTCAAAGAAATTCTACAAATTACTGAAGCATTCAAATCCCAATTGTATGACACATTGGATGACAAATTGGATGACTTTGTAGATGGCCTCACAAACGACCTCAATGATAGTTTTCGTAGTATTCAAGATTCATTGGATAACATGCAGGAGACATTTCTTATGGCAGACATCATGGATGAATATAATAAAGAAATATATGCTTGGTATGATTTGGAGGCCGATCGTGATGATTGGTATATGGATAGTTTTCATTTCTGGGATGACAACCACTTTCATATTTTATTTTATGACTCTAATCCACCTTTTGTAGAGAGCATCAATGTGACAAATTGGGAGCTATTGATTATTACCAGTGTCCATCCTACATATTCTACAGTGGTATTATTCCTTCTAGATTCTGCTACGACCCTTTTCCACTATGTGGATGGATCTTCTTATTTGGATCCACATGACATATGTTAGTCTTTGGAGCATCATTTTGAGTTGGTTATTGGGTTCCAAAATATTTCACGGGGAGTTCACATGAGCACTTGGACATGGGACCCGGGCTTACAATGGCGGTTGGACTACTTCAACATGGTGGCTTTCCTTTCTACATGGGACCTTGGTTCTCCAGTCTTCTTCAACATTATGGTCCACAATTATCCATGGGACCCTGGTATATGGTTGTACATCAAGCATTGAGGACAACACTTTCATAAGGGGGATGGAATGTTAGGTATCTAGAGAGGTAGTAGTGGGGGCCCAGAGGGCCCATAGTGATAATAGTGGAGGCCATTCAATGTAAGGTGGACTAGGTCCACTATATTATTAAATAATCCCCACTATGGTAGTTATATATAATAAATTGGTATTTAGATATAATAAATGTAAGAGGACTTGTTAGAAGGTTCTACTTCCAGAAGATTCCTCCTCTGGAATGTTCGTAGGTGATGGTAGCACTATATAAAGGGGTTCAAGCAATGTAATGGGACATGATGAGAATTATTGTATTGTGAGTTGTAGTTCAATAGGAGGATGCCCCCTCGAAGAGGCAAGTGAACATGAGAGGATCCCTTCCATAATAGGATCCATTGTATGGTGTTGCCCTACCATAAGGGTTTGATAGTAATAAAAGAGATTTTGCATATTGTTCTTCTATATCTATTGTGGTGCTTTTGTATTCAAGTATTTGGTTCTTAACAAAAATTGGTTCGAAGCCTATAGATATTCATACTACTAGCATATTGAAAAGCATAGATAGATCCCTAAAATACTTCCAAATAGATTGGCTGCAAACTTCTTTTACAAATTGTCCTAACAAATTTTTTTTCTATAAAACATTTAACGGTGGTCAAATTCATTATCTGGAACCTCTTGCGCTCCACCCTAAGGTGAAGAATTTCCTTCAACATCCATTGGAACTATGTCTTTCCCCCCATGTTCTTCATTTGAATTGCCAAGATAGGACACAATTTAAGCCTAATGGTATGAAATTGATTGAGAACATTGTGGTTGTAGCAATGACCTGAAGTGTTGACACTCTAATTCCAAGTTGTTAATGCGTTGAATTTGAACCCCGAGAAAATGGTCCAATTCCCCTATTTTGGTCATAACTTGTTGAATATCCAAACTATTGGCCTCCCCCATTTCCTCATGTTGACGAAGTTTCATGTCGCTCCAAGAAGAACCAGAACTGATGAGCCACAACCCACAACCACACCAACTTCCATAAATTACCAAAATAGGAGTGAGGAAAAAACAATCAAGGTAACCAAACCACCTCCCACAAACAAACCAACTTCTAGAACTAACAAAACCGAAATCAAGAGAAAAGTCTACAAAAGTAAAACCCAGAAAGATAGGGGCATGAATTCATAAATGACCATAATCAAAGGGAAATAACCCGGTGACTAGGGAGATCCTAGTTAGACCCAGGTCATAAATTCATAACAATGAATAACCCTCTGTTGCACAAGATTGAATGAATTCTCTCGTCAATCTTGAATCCATTCAAGTGTGTGAATTGTTGGATCCACTACAAAGAGACCACCTTCTTGCAGAGGTTTTTATGGAACGTCCCCCAAAAAATCTTTCCTTAGTTGTTTATAACGAAGGTTGTTAGCAGAGGCGGGTAGCCGAAGGTTTTTGGGGAGGTTTTTTTTCGGTGCTCCTTTATGGTACATACGCATTGGTGTGCACCTAAACCATAATGCATTGGGGATTAAATGTTCAAACACATTGTCACTGTTCATAGTGGAGGCGGTCGTAGGTTTTTGTGGAGTTTTTTTTCTCAGTTTGCCTTTAAGGTATATATGCATCGACAAGTTCATGAACAATACACCACCAATGCGTCCAAGTTCCAGTAGCACCGCCATACTTTATAATAAAATTATATGCACCGAATAAATCACACTGATGTCGTTGAATCATATGCACCGGTGCGTTGATGAACAATACAACACTGACACATTGATGTTTCAATAACACTGACATACTTTATAATAAAATTACATGCACCGAATAAATTGCATCGACACTATTGAACGATACACCCAGGTGTGCCTCACTGTCGAAATACGCACTGTTGTAGGGTAAATAAAAAAAATTACCAAACCGATTTTCATTTTCACAATGCATCCTGTGCTTCCAAACTCTCAAACAAGCACTGATGCTCAACTTTCTTCCTAACATGCCATGTTTTCGGTGCTCTACACCAAATAGAATAGTTCCATTAATGGATTCCACACATTTCCAAATTTTGGAAATTGCCATGAATTTTCATTTCCTCTCAACAGTGCAACCATGCCTCCTTAGGACAAAAGAGACCAGGTAAATTATTTATTACCTTCCTATTTGCATTTTCATCCAATACAATTTAGCTTGAAATTTCGCATTTTTTAAACGTTTTTTTCTTTTTTCATGCGGTGTGCCTAAATGGTTCGTCTCGCCCCGAAGCATCGTGTACTGTGTTAAATACACAGTGAGCACCATCGTTGGTGCGTCCATATATGTCTTTACCAATGGCGTTCATTCTAGCGCACTGCGATAAATTACTAAAAAACAAAGCGGTGTGTCCTTTGGAATGCCCCAACAACGGCACAAAATGGGCTTATACCAACATTGGTCGATTACACTTCATTAACCACACTGCTAGCTCAACGATATATAAAATTTAACCTAGCGGTGCACCAATTTTAACTAACCTCGCCAGGGCGTACCAAAAAAATAACACCCCAACACGTCAATGTTCAAACGCATCGTCATACTTTATAAAAAAAATATACGCACTAAAAAAATCGCACCAATGTCCTTTATCATTACGGACCGACACACTTCACTTAACTAATGACACCGCTAACATAATGATTTATAAAATTTAACATAGTGGTGCAACCATTGTAATCCAACAGACCAAAATTGTATACAAAATGCACCGGGACATATATTTCCCAAATTTCCATAGTTGGGCATCTCATTGGGTGCCTCATTTTCGGTGCTCTCTCATTTACAATGCATCGAGGAATAAACGACAGTGCTCCACCATGATGGTGGAACCAGTGTGTTAATAGTAACACATCACACCGATTCACTATCTCGTTTCGGTGGACGCCTTGTAACCAGTGTTGTCAACAACTGATCTAAAAATGAAGAAGACTTGTAAACTTGGAAATATTTGCAAGTAAAGTTTATGTGTTAAAAGCAAATGAATCAACTTTGCAACCCATCATTAATAGGATTTACTCATTTAAGACGCAAATAAACATCAACATAATCAATGGACACAAGCACATAAACACAACAAATGATAAAGGAGTTCACCCCTCTCTCGGGCTACATCTCCTGGTCCAGCTTCCAATGGATCATTATTATTAATTGCTCAAAGTGCTCAAAAACATGCTTTACAATGCTCAAATTGACCAACAGACTGCTCCAATGGCTTCAGAGCGTCCAAAAACCCCTAGCTGGGCTTTTTCGGCACCTTGTTTGGCCAAAAAACGAAGAAGTTAGGCTTCCTGGAAGTCCCCCCTTCAAGCTTGCTGTCTATGCATCTACAAATTGCACCCTTGTTCATTCAACCTAGCACACACGCTATTTAAAGCATAAAAACCCTGCACCGAACGCAACCGTGCCAACGGTGCGAACTGTAGGACGTTTATGGGCATGCCAACCCCTAACCGCCAAACTCTCGGGCACATGTGTGTCATAGAACCGACCGCATATACAAAAAGGGCTAACCAACAGTTAAGCACCAAGTGTCGGGCGCATGCACTACCCATTGAAACCATGCTAACCGTTTGATAAAACAAACGCGCGCCAGCTATTACATTGGGTCATATGGCATATACGGTGTGCGACCGGGGCCCATTTAAAATAAAACTCCCGCGCGCGCCCTCCGTGTGGTATGTGGTCGCATGGTATAACACAAAAGACCATGGGCTGGGGCTAAGCCCCAGCCCGACCCCCACCCACATATACAATAGTTTGAACTTAAATTAAATGCAAATTGTTATATGGTAGGTAACAATGTGTGGGCGCATTGGCAGGGCGGCTCTTGCAAAGACTTTGGACTATGGGAGAGGTCCACGGTTCGAACCCCACGGAGTACATAAAGTTTTAAACCAATAACCAATACAATGGTGCCACGTGGCAGCGCATGACTGGGCCATGTGGCACCACACCATTAACCAAAATGATGCCACGTGTCGCATTGCGATTCGACCACATCTATCAATTGATGATTGCCATGTCACCAGCTGCCCTGTCAGCGTACTTCATGCCACATCACCTGTACGGCCTCTGCCACGTCAGACTGTACGGACTGCACAGTCAGCGTCCTTTTTTTTTTACCTGTTTGACGATTCGAACATATCGCGATATCTCTCGCTCCCGACGTCTGTTTGAACCCAAACAAGTTGCATTGGGTTCGCAACGATGAGGCCTACGCTCTCATTCGATTTGAAGTGATTCCAAGCACTTTGAATTTTTGAGCAAAATTTGATCCCCTGATCACACCTCCCCATTGGGAAGCTTTTGGACCTCCAAAAGACTATTTTCAGTCTATTTGAAGATGAGGGTATAGTTCCCTC
>ML798553.1:174813-192820 GCA_009831015.1 Picea engelmannii | reverse complement strand
TTCTCCTCTTGTGAGTTTCAACCTTGTGAGCATCAGAAAACAAAACACTTGCAAAATAATCAAGTCTTCAAAAACCAGTGCTCTGATACCAACTTGATCTAAAAATGAAGAAGACTTGTAAACTTGGAAATATTTGCAAGTAACGTTTATGTGTTAAAAGCAAATGAATCAACTTTGCAACACATCATTAATAGGATTTACTCATTTAAGATGCAAATAAACAACAACATAATCAATGAACACAAGCACATAAACACAACAAATGATAAAGGAGTTCACCCCTCTCTTGGGCTACATCTCCTGGTCCAGCTTCTAATGGATCATTATTATTAATTGCTCAAAGTGCTCAAAAACGTGCTTTACAATGCTCAAATTGACCAACAGACTGCTCCAATGGCTTCAGAGCGTCCAAAAACCCCTAGCTGGGCTTTTTCGGCACCTCGTTTGGCCAAAAAACGAAGAAGTTAGGCTTCCTGGAAGTCCCCCCTTCAAGCTTGCTGTCTCTGCATCTACAAATTTCACCCTTGTTCATTCAACCTAGCACACACACTATTTAAAGCATAAAAACCCAGCACCGAACGCAACCACACCAATGGTGCGAACTATAGGATGGTTATGGGCGTGCCAGCCCCTAAGCACCAAACTCTCGGGCACATGTGGGTCATAGAACCGACCGCATATACAAAAAGGGCTAACCAATAGTTAAGCGCCAAGTGTTGGGCGCATGGACTACCCATTGAAACCGTGCTAACCGTTTGATAAAACAAACGCGCGCCAGCTATTACATTGGGTCATATGGCATATACGGTGTGCGACTGGGGCCCATTTAAAATACAACTCCCACGCGCGCCCTCCGTGTGGTATGTGGTCGCATGGTATAACACAAAAGACCACGGGCTGGGGCTAAGCCCCAGCCCGACCCCCGCCCACATATACAATAGTTTGAAATTAAATTAAATGCAAATTGTTATATGGTAGGTAACAATGTGTGGGCGCATTGGCAGGGCAGCTCTTACAAAGACTTTGGACTATGGGAGAGGTCCACGGTTCTAACCCCACAGAGTACATAGAGTTTTGAACCAATAACCAATACAACGGTGCCACGTGGCAGCCCATGACTGGGCCACGTGGCACCACACCATTAACCAAAATGATGCCACGTGTCGTATTGCGATTCGACCACATCTATCAATTGATGATTGCCATGTCACCAGCTTCCCTGTCAGTGTACTTCATGCCACGTCACCTGTACGGCCTCTGCCACGTCAGACTGTACAAACTGCAAATCAACGTCCTTTTTTTTTTTACCTGTTTGATGATTCGAACAGATCGTGATATCTCTCGCTCCCGACGTCCGTTTGAACCCAAACGAGTTGCGTTGGGTTCACAACGACGAGGCCTACGTTCTCGTTCGATTTGAAGTGATTCTGAGCACTTTGAATTTTTGAGCAAAATTTGATCCCCTGATCAACAACATAATGCGTCGTTAAACAAAACATTGATGCTCTAATAGAAAGGTAGCATCGATGTGTTTATAATAACACATCACACCGCGTAAGTGCATATACAACAATTTCAATGGTCAGTGCGGATGGATCAAAATAACGCACCAATAATGTACAGATCACGACACCGGGCTGAACGCACCATTAATCGAATGCACCATCAATTTTTTGAAACACAAACTTCCTCTGCGGTGCATCAAATAAATAAAACGCACTGGTGATGTGTACTACAAGACAACGAGCAAAATACATAATAATTTACCATCTTGGATCATTTTGTGGGATGGATCGTCACCGGTGCATTGTAATACAAACACATCGGTATCAACACATACAAAGCTGAAATGGAGCCTCAGTGTGTTACTTTAAAAGAAATGCACTGGTGCGGTTAAGTAAGTTGTACCAGGCAAAATAGTTTAAAAATTATCATTCTGGTGCGCATTTTAGAATGCGCCTGTTAACGGTGTATCATGAAAAGACAACACACTAGTTAAAAGTGTCTGGTGCATGAACTAACATAGAGAATCAATGTGTTCAATATAACCTAACACACTGTGTGGTTTAACACCAACCCTTAACCGATGCACTATATATCACAATGCACCACTATAGATATCGGTGCTCGACTAATAATGACGCATTAGTGCATTCTATTTAACAAATGTTTAATTGGTGTCTTATGTCTGATAAGGAGCACCAGACACAGTGCATATTCATTTGTTAATAACATTGCTTAATTTTTCACTTTTTTTTGCAAACATAAACTATTTTCAATTTTTGATAAATACAAATTAGTTATACATGTTTGTGTTTTATATTGTAAATTCATTTTATCTATATATATGTGCCTAAAAATGATTTTATGTGAATCAGATACGTCGACGATGCTGAGCACAGTAGCAACAGTAGCAACCAGAAGAAAAAGAATTTAATTCACAATCTACATATGCAAACCTCCACAATTAAATTTTGTGGAGGTTTTTCTTTGCGGAGGCAAAAAGATAGGTCACCCTTCGGTGCCTCTCATACTTTAGTGCATGGACTCAATCCTCTGCCACTTCTTCAATGCTCTGCCTCGCATCTCCTCCTCCATGGAATGCTTGACTTTCTCCAAGATGCCATCCTCATCATTCCTATAGTAACAATCTGAACTAGCGTCAATTCGCTTGTAAGTCACATACCTACACCTCCTCTTCTTCACCTCGAGGGGGCTTATTGAAGAGCTCTTTTAGGATGGGAGTAATTTCGTAGCCCTGAAGTATCTATAATTGAGGTCCTTTCATGTGGCATTGAGCACATCAACTTCATTCCCTTCCTAATCCGTCATATTGGCCCCTACTTTGGCATAGTTAGGATTACCAAGCTCTATGATTGAAGCTTCCCAGTGCCCCTTTGCCCTGTTCAACAAGAAAGAACCTTGGTGGATGTCTTAATTATAACATTGTGTTAGCCTCAAGATTAGCCTAAGCTCCATATTGTATATTTAATAGAAGTTAATAAGCACATTTGGAAAAACAATTGATGATCCATAAGCTTTGCCAACATGACTTTTTGCTAAATATTAAGCATTTCCTTGGCCTCAGCCTACTCCTCCATGAGATCCTCACCCATGTACTTATTAACAAGTTCACCATGTTTCTTCTTCTCCACAACCATTTACTCGATCAATTTCTCATCCCGAAGGGGAACATGGGCAACAAAATCTCGTTCTCTCTGCTGTTGGTTTCCCTTGTCCTACTCTCCCATTTCATCTACCACATCATTATCTTCCTCGAATAGAACTGGCTTAATGGAAATGACGTCCCCACTCTTGATCGTCAACCTGGCCTGCCTCTAGATAGACTGGATCTTCTAGCACTTCCTTAGCCCTTTGTTTCACATCTCCTCCTCGAAGGGCCACTCGACTTTCTCCAAGATATAGTTCTCATCATTGTTGTCGCCATAATAATTGGCGTCAATTCACTTGTAGATCACATACATAGACCTCCTCTTCTTTGCCTCATGGGGCTTATCGAATAGATCTTTGACGTTTGGGAGGAATTTCCTAGCCGCACTTGTACAATTGGTTGCTGGAAGATTATAACATTGCATCTTCCAACAATCAATTGTACAAGTGAAACTAAGAAATTCCTCCCCGACATCAAAGAGCTATTTGATAATCCCCCCAAGTGAAGAAGAGGAGTTCTAGGTATGTGATCTACAAGCGAATTTACGTTAGTTATTACGACGAGAACGATATCTTGGAGAAAGTCAAGCAACCCGCGTAGGAGGAGATGCAAGCCAAAGTGTTGAGGGAGTGACAAAGGATTGAGTCTATATAAAGGGAGGCCAGGTTGACGATCAAGAGTGGTGAGGTTGTTGCCATTAAGTCGGTCCTATTCATGGAATATGAGCACGTGGCAGAAGAAATGAGAGAGTAGGACAAGGGAAACTAGCAAGAGAGAGAGAGAGAGAGAGAGAGAGAGAGAGAGAGAGAGNCCCTTCTGGATGAGAAAGTGATTGAGCACATGGTTGTGGATAAGAAGAAACATGATGAAATTCATAGTAAGTACATGGGTGAGGAACTCATGGAGGAGCAGGTTAAGGCCAAGGCAATGCTTAATATTTAGTGATAAGACATGCTCACAAAGCTTATGGATCATCGGTTGTTTTTCCAAATGTGTTTCTTAACTTCTATTAAATATACAATTTGGAGCTTAGGTCAATATTGAGGTTGATATAGTGTTATAATTAAGACATCCACCTGGGTCCTTTCTTGCTGAACAAGGAAAAGGGACACTGGGAAGCTTCAATCGTAGAGCTTGGAAATCCTAATTATGCCAATGTAGGGGCCAAGATGATGGACTTGGAAGGGAACAAAGTGGATGTGCCTGGTGCCACAGGAAATGGCCCTAGTTACACATACTCCAGGGCTACGAAATTCCTCACTTTCCCTAAAGAGATATTCAATCATCCCCCTTGAGGCGAAGAAGAGGAGGTGTAGGTAGTCAACAAAGCACATGTGGACATCACAACGAGCACAATGCATAACATACCTTTTGATTCATTTTAAATTTTGAACTGTGGACGTATCCCGAGGAAATGTCTTTTGATTGGATTGCAAGTTAAATAAATCTTTGATGAACATAGACTGGATGATTGCGTGAGATCAGAGGAGATCAATTTTCCTTAAATGAAACTGACTGCAATGCAGATCTGGAGCATCCGCCCCTATTTGCATATCTCAGAAAATTCATTGTAATAGAGGCTTAGTAGTTGAATGCTTTTAATTTGATAGGATAGGTAGCTGGAAAAAACCCTAAGAGTCCTCTTGTATAAATAGATGCTTATGCGCCTGAATGAGGCTGCTGAACCTGATGCTGCGAACATAATGCTATTGAACAATTTATAGCAACATATTAGTATTTGTTGTGTTAGTTGTTGTTTTCTTGTATCGGTTGTAGCCACTTACATTTTTATGAATATAACAGAGGGATATTGATCCAAATGCATGGAAGTATTGTTGTGTAACTATTCTATGTTATTATATGTTTTCATGAATGCATGAGTTATATTGTGAATGAATGAATATGTGAAGTGTTGAATAATTTTTTATTGTTTCTCTTCCATGAGCTTATACAAGGAGTGCATACTGTATGCAAGGAGTGCGTTTAACAAAGTCTTTTGAATCAAAGCTCAAAAAAGATAGCGTGGAAATTTCATATGCAAAGTGTGCATATCGTACACAAGGAGTGCGTCGACAGAGTCTTTGACTCAAAAATATCAGGAGGAATAGCTTGAGTTTTCTCGTGAAGGGGCACGAAGATCTGTTGCAAGGAATGCACAGACCCAAAATTCAACTAAGTGTTGAAGCAACCCTCTAAGGAGTAAGGGGTTCGAGAAACAAAGCGCAGGAGAAATAGCGGGAATAAATCTTCAAAGAGGGAGAAGCTTTTAAGGTTTAATGAGTTAACGACTAGGATTTCTTCAGGAGGAAGAAGAGTCACCCTAGACCGTCAAATCTAGAAAAGTTGTGAGGTGGTTAGCCATGAGTTCCTTTGGAAATCCGCAGAGTAATAGAGTCTGTCTGTGCCATCGATCCGAGGGAGGATACATGCGGAAATCCGTGGACTTCGGGTGAAATCACTCCGGGAGAAAGCGAGTGTGGAGAGGTTGAAACTCCTGAAGCTTGAATAGATGAAGTGATTTGTAGTCGTCGATTCGTGGGAGACATACATCTACAGATCGTTGACTTCGAGTGAAATCACTCTGGGAGGAAGCGAGTGTGGAGAGATTGAAACTCCCGAAGCCCGAATAGCCGAAGTGATTTGTAGCCATCGATTCATGGGAGACACGCGTCGACAGATCGTTGACTTTGAGTGAAAGCACTCTAAGAGAAAGCAAGTGTGGAGAGGTTGAAACTACCGAAGCCCAAGTAACCGAAGTGATTTATAGTCGTCGATCTACGAGAGAGAGGCGTCAACAGATCACGTACTTCAAAAGCGAGGATAAAGCAACGCGGAGAGGAGGGTTGCCCGAAGTGGATCCCCATCGTCAAATGAGAAGGACGCGTGGCGCACGATCCTTAACTGCGAAAGAAAACACTTTGGGAGAAAAGGCTGTAGGAATGTCCGAAGCTCCCGAATGCCGAAGTCTCGAAATGAACCCGAGCTGCTGATTTAAGCGGATGCGTGGCGCTTGATCTGGAACTCCGGGTACGGAGTACTTCGGGAGAAAAGGTTGTGTGAGCGTTCGAGACTCCTGAACATCGAAGTCCTGAAGTGGACCTGAGCCGTTGATTTGGACGGACGCGTGGCGCCTGATCTAGAACTCCAGGTACGAAACATTCCGGGGAAAAGTGGAGGTTGGAACATTCATAACTCTTAGAGCGTGGAGTCCTGAAGTAGATCGCAACCATTGGTTGTGAAGGGGGATGTGGATCGTAGATCTGGTCCCGATTAGAGTTTTGAAGTTGCAAAGCACCCAAGAGGTTAAGCCCCGAGTCACATGCAAAGAGGGGCCAGCGGAAGAAGCTAGCGCCCAAAATTCAAGTCTATAAAAGCGCTAAATAAGGGGGGTCGCGGGTTCCATAAAACCTGTGCCTAAAGAGAAAAAGGGGTTTGTGTAATTTGTTCCAGGGGCTATTGAAGGCCCGAAAGAGCTAATTCAACTTAGGAGATTAAGATCCTTGATCGGGAGGTCGCAGAACCCTTAGGAGGGAAGGGGGGTCTGCATCATACAAGCAAATTGACGCCAGTTCATATTATGGCTAAATGAATGACGAGGACGATATCTTGGAGATAGTTGAGTGAATCATGGAGGAGAAGATGCAAGGCAGAGCACCGAGGAAGTGGGAGAGGATCGAGTCCATGTGCTAAATTATGAGTGGCACCGAAGAGTGACCTATGTTTTTGCCTCCGCAAAGTAAAACCTCCACAAAACCTTAATTTTGGAAGTTTGCATACATACTTTGTCAATTAAATTGTTTCTCGATGCATTTTTACATAACAACCGCTATGGTGCGATTTCAATCACACTAGTGCTCTATAAACAATATAACACACATGTATATTGTGTTTTTTCAAATCATGTTGATATTGTTGTTGTTTGATTTATACAATGCATAATAAGTGCGCTAATGATTTCTCTATTTTTAAATTAAATTTAGGATGTATCACTCATTAGAATTCAGAGTTGTCATGTAATGTTTAACTTTAGTTTTATGAAACCGCTTACATTTGATTGTAATTGCGAAAACTTAAACTATTAATGTCATATAATGTTAAATTCATCTTCAAGTTGAATTGTTTAATTTCGAGGAAGATCAAATATGTTGATTAAACATGTTTACAAAGAAACATTACTTTTATGAAATGTTATTTTCTCATTTCTTTTATTGATAACAATATAATAATTGTTCATAATTACATTTATAATTGTTATATTTATTAGTGATGGTACACATATCTTCCATATTGGGATGGTTTTTTTTCAATTATTATATTGGGATGACTTATGCCAAGTGTCATGTTAGACTATAAAATGCACCCCACTTTATATTATTAATAAAAAATAATAATAAAAATGTTAACATAATCAATATGTTTTTTTTTAAGTTTGTAGGCGAAAATGTCATTTAAAAAAAAATGATCGTGTTAAAATTTTATTGCAAAAAGAGAGACATGTTTTTTTTAATTATGATGCATGTTACACTAAAAATATTAAAATAGTAGGAAACAATAACACACACACACACACACACATTTGGAGTTAATAAAAAAAATAATATAAATGCATGCAATTTCATCAAAGATGATTTTGTATAAACTATTTAAAAATATTGTAAAATGAAACACAATGACATATGCTTTGGAAATGATGAATTCAATTAATTGGTTTACGTAGTCCCAACCATCACCATGTTTTTTAAGACAAAATGAAATTTGACATAAAGTCATTATATAACATGGACATGTGATACTTTCCCTCCCAATTTTTTAAATTTTACATAATGTGCATGCATCCTATGACATTGATGTTCTATGTAAATTCTACAATTGCTAATATTCATTCTCATATTTTTTGTAATCATGTAATCAAAATCATTTTATTAATACACATGTCTTATCAAATAACTAATTTATAACTATCATATGTCATCCACAATTAATCCTAAGAAATCCTTAAATAAGTGATGCTTTTCATATTCCCTTTATGAGCCTATTTGGTATTATAGGGCCCTTTTCATCATGAATAATCCATAAAACATCAAATTTAAGGGCAAATACATTATTTTTCACATGTGGGCCATATTAGGCCCTAATACAATCCCTAGTGTGCAATACTTATAATGACTAAGGTTCATTATGAATATATACAAATATAAAAAATATTAAGCAAACTCAACAAATAAAATAAACAAAAGTTCATGTGTAGAAGTTATAGGGATCCTAGTCCCCATCTTTGATATAATGCCTGTAACATGCAACCAACCATTTTATAAAACTAATGTCAAATTAAGCAATACATTTACATTAGTTCCATTGAAAATCCAAAAATACAATTGTTGAATCATCTTTTTCTTACGTCCCAAGGGAATGTCTAAAGGTAGACCCAATGCAAGGCACTTTTGACGAGGCGTTGGTGGTCTACGAAAGTTATAGTATATTAACAACTCGTCACCAAGAGACAAACTATGTATTGCATGCACAACAACAAATCTGGATGCCTTCCTTTTCATAAAGAATTCTTTGTCATTGGAGTGTTCATCAAAGGAACAATTTGCTCTAAATAATGAACCCTGCAACTATTTATGAACCCTGCGATGTTCCCATGAGTCTGTGGACGATCGTCGATATATAACATGTTTTTCCTATTAATGTTTCCAAAAGCATAACCATTCATGCACATACTATACATGGAAATGCTATGTTTGTATTTGACAATATTCAAGTAATCAGATCGACTATAAAGATGACCACAAAATGGAATAAGTGCCATCAATTGTTTGGGAGGAACAAATGCAAATGAAAGGATAAATAACTCAAGATTTGCAACATTTATTTTAGACTTGGCAATCATATAACTATTACCACAAAAAGAGAATTTGGTTCCAACACCAGGCACAAGCATGGACGACGACCAAGTGCCATACAAAGCTCGATTGTAACTGGTTTGGTATTTACTTTGTAGATGGATAGGAATAGGGAAGTCATCACTACCTTCCAACAATTGAAAGGGCTTTAGTGTGTACTTGGACATTTTTTCTCTTGGCTCATACAACTTTTTTTATCTCCTCGTAGTGATGTTTTGGGTAGTATTGATATCATACTTTGGCTCACTATAAGAACTCTTTGTTGACTCAATAGAAGGAGACACGTTGGCCAATTTAGGAGGAAATGTTGTTGATTTGGCTTCTAAATTTTCAAAAAAGGAGCATGTGGAAGTGTTCCTATGTGTCTTTTCTATATCACCTATTGGATTATTGATTGTAATGGGAGGTATTATACCATCAAATTTGAGTAGTCGATCATTAATAAAATGAGACATTGTGACACGCTGAGGGTTCTTCTTCAACCCTTTACATTTTGGACAACCACATACCACTAGTGTGTCATAAAAGAGATCCAATTCACGATGTAATATTGTTGACCCAGGCTGCAGGTTACTGGAAGATGGCACGTTAGAATTGGCAGGGTAAAGCAGCTGTCCATTTTTATCAAACATTTGCATATGATATCTTCCTTCTGATAAGAGCTTGTGGCATTTTTGCACTGGTGGAATTTATTTTTCATCTGAACTCGATCCCAATTTATGATCCTACAAAATTCAATGAACAAATATTCAAATGCACATGCATAAATGACATAAATTCAATTAGATAAATGAATTATAAATCAAATCTAGACTTACTTCAAACGGTGTGGGAGAAGTTGACAAACTTGCAACGATATGGAATGAGTTGGAATCTGAAGGATTGGTCATTTGATATTATAACCTTTTATTTTTGTAGGCGAGTGTCTATATATTACATTTCATAAATAGTATTTATAGTCATACCATCCATAATGATAAGTCTCAGGCCCTGAATTGCTCCGAAGGGAAACCAGTTCAGTTCAGTGTGAAAAATTGAATTGTTGTGAAAAAAGGTGCTAAAAAAGAAGTGCTCAACTGTCTAGGCGACACCTTGCCACGCAGGGCCCAATTAACAAAATTATGCATGAAGAAAACAAAGACAGATCTAAAACCTAGAACTAGAAATAACGTTGTTGGCCTGGAGACGGCGCAGTGTCCTGCATCAAGATCACTCCAACATCTCCCATCACCTCTGGAACTACTTCTGTCGGGCTAGCCTCTGGAGTGAAAAGAGTGTGCAGTAGGGATGCCATGCTTTCCCCTCGGTGGTCCATCAAGTCGAGTTTGAACCTCATGTCTTCCAAGTCATGTCGCAGGTCAAAGACAAGATTATGCAGAATGAGAACTGAGTTCAACAGCTGCGAACATCCTCACAGTGTCGATTGGTTGCCAAAGGAGTCGATGTAGGCTACGTTATTGGAGGATTTTCCGTCTAAGCAAACAAACAAGAAGAGGAGGGGTCATTCTGAATTGGACCTGGAGAAAATCCTAAGGAGTTTTCATGGTTATCAAACCATTCAACTTGGCACGACCACGAAGAGTGTCAAGGCCCTGGAGTGCATGGACCAGTGGGGGATAGAGATAAAGAAGAGCCTTCTGAACCAACAATGCACGAAAACCCAACTACATTCCTATTCGCCATCCGAACAAAGGTGTTTTACCAAGAAGGACCAAGATTTGGATGACCACACAAGCGTAGCATAACCATGAGGAAGATACACTAGAAGGGAGCCAGAGAGTTCCGCAGTTACGTCCTGGAGAAGAGTCACATATAGAGAATGTGAGGTCCCCAATGAAATGAATGACCAAAAAATCCCCCTTGCTGAATATGACCATAAGCACCGAAACCAAATACAGAACCCTGCGAGAAGGGTCTCTCGTGTCGTGAGGTGATATACCAGAGTTGGCGACAGGAACCATTATGTTTGGAGTGGGGTGAGAGATCATGCTCATCGTTGGCTGGTACCAGGTGAATTGAAGCCACGAGGGGAGAGCATTAATAAGGCCAGGGGATGTCACAATGCAGGATACATGACAGTTCCATGCCTTGTCCCCCCACCAACCCGCACTATTCCGCTTTGACGCGTGACACCCCATCCGGGGGATTATATATTATAACCTTATTTTCCCTGCATTTGAGCCAAAACCATCGTCAATGCGTGCATGAATCTGATATTAAAATTTATCGATGCATTTATTTATTTTATAACACATTGGTGCGTATATATAGTGCACTGGTGCGACAAACTATGAAACACACCGAACTATCACATCCGTTAAAACCTTCGCAAACCAAAACATCCGTAAATTTTAATATCGAAGATTTGCATTTCTATTTCGTCGATAAAAAATTGTATCGATGCATTTTTTACTATATATGCAACGGGGTGCAATATTCCGTGAGGTGAACCAATTTGACGACAAACTTAGTTTTTAAAATATATAGTTTAATAAGTGTTTTTACATAATAATTGAAAAAACAGAGCAAAAAAAAAGAGGGAATTTCATTTTTCAAAATGTATTTGCTTAGAAATGAAAACACTATTCATTAGTTCATTTTTTGGTAGAATTTAGAGGGAAGATTTGTGGAAGAGAGATTTATCATGAAAGCCTTTGGAGTGGTTGGATCTTTTTGAAGAACCTAAATTGGAAGGGATCTGTAGGGCACATACAAATCTACAGAGAAGAAATTTCAGGTATGTGTTTTCATTCTACCGATCATTACAATATTTCCCTATTTGATTCAAACTATTTTCAATGCATGTTAAAAAAAATATAAGGGTTTCATAGTTACCTTAGATATTGGAAGCCATAGCTTTATTGTTGTTTTTTCTTGTTTCACTCTTTTTTATAAGCAATAGATTTTTATAGGGTTTATTTTTATAAGTAATAGATTTTTTCAAGGTTTATTTTTTTAAACAATAGATTTGTATATGGTTTATTTAGTTGCATATGGGGCGTTTGGTATCTGTTGCAATGGTACCACTCATTGTATCGGATCCCAAACCATGTCAACCTTGTCATTGTTAGTGATTTAATTTTTTTTTTTTTATGTGGTACGTGGTGTGCACTGTACAGGAAAAACGCCCTAGTGTGCACCGTGCAGGAAAAACGCCCCAGGGCTCATTGTATAGACAAGTGCACTGGTACGTATAAATCTGTGTAAAGCACTGATTGGTCAAAAAAATAAATAGTAATGATTTTGTATAATATGTGTACAGGTTAGTGGTGCGCAATGACTAATAGTACATTCCAGTGCGAGTATATGCTTGACGCCCTAGTGCGTTTTGTTTAATTAAGTGCACCAAAATATTAGATTGTATAAAAATTTCATAATTTTTATTTCTGATGATTCCTGTTTTTTTTTATATACAAGATGGTCGATAGAAGTTCAAAGAAAACATCTTGTTTCAGCAAGCACGATGGTAGCTCATCCCAAGAAGAGAGTCACACAAGTTCTTTAAGTTTTATTAAAAAGTTAATATATAATTTGAAATATTTGTAATCTTGTCCTTAGAGGACAAAAAATGTTAATGATGTAAATGATTATGACAATTTGGTCATCGGTTCATCTAGAGTGGTGCTTGAAGTTAATGAGAGGGGAAAAATGTTTTACAGAGCTTTAAGGGATATACTGGAAATAATGTATAGACTTCATTTCCACTTACAATACAAAAATCAATCCAATGACTCCAAGAATCAAGTTATATGTATACTACAAGAATCGTTTCCGGAGCCATGGTCAATGAGACCCATGAGACTTGCAATAGAAAAAACTTACAATAACAAAAAAGAGTCATATAAAAGATATTATTTTTTTTAATTTTATTTTGAAGGGAACTGGGAAATATATATTAATCAAAATATGTGAAAGGACTCACAATGAAGAGTTTAACAATGGAAAAAGGCCTACAATGATCTTTCAAAATTAGGCTTGATAACTTCTAGATAGTCAAACCCATCCACTGTGATCTTGTATACAAAAGGATTGTTAATTCATTTCCAGCTATATACTCAATAAAAGGAACCTAGAAAAAAATACAAAAATTGCATAAGAAAGTTGCAAGTATTAATTCTCTTTCCTGTCCATTCCTGATGCTTCTAGTCCTGGTGGTCGATTTAAGCCTGGAACTTCACGAGGTTGTTTTAGGTAGGAGGCTTCCTCAGATATCTCAGTTATCACTTGTTGATGCACGAGGAGCAGTAAGATGCCTCAAGTACTCAACTTATGATCGAATTGCTCCCATGTCGTCCTCTATCCTCATTCGCCTATACCTTTGGTCTGTCAACAATTCCATCGTTTGAACAAATTGAGCAGACAAATTATCAAGCCTGATAGGAATGACTTGAACTGAACGCTCCAATTCTGCCAATTCTTCTTCAAGATATTCTTTGTGCCACCAAGCATGACTATTCTGTCTATTCTCCATCACTTCCAAGTGCCAATCAAACCCAACTCGACACCCCTCTCTGCCTTGATGGGTGTATGTAAAACTATCTAGACTCCTCACTGGAACATACCAAACATCACAGAGTTGTACCCGCGATGCAAAAGATGAACTCCATAAGCGTAGATCAACTGAGATGGAGGTGGATGTATGAAAGGGTCTATTTTTGGGAATTGGAACACATACAATCCTGGATTGTGCCATGTGTTTAGGCCAGGACACTCGTGTCAACTCGATGCATATTGATAAAGAGTAGTGGTGGTGCCATTTATGTGCTACAAGGAGTAAGCTAATATAACAAAGTCCATAGGGGGCCTTCCCAGTTAGGTAGAAATAAATTCATTCCATCTAGGGGATATGACATAGTGATACTTGACCGTTGATGTGAAGGGTTCCTACTTGCTCTCGTGTGGCTAAATTGGCTTGAAAATCCACGAGAGCATTATTATGTCTTAACACATGCAAGGGTAGGACATCTGACAAACCTTCCGATTCTTTGTGAATTCTGGTGAATATATTTCTAAGCTTCATGTCACGAGGAAGAGATTTCTTCCTAATATTATTGATTATCACTTTCGAATCTCCCAGGATTGTAAGGGACTCTAGATTTTCTTGCTTGGCTAAACACAAACATTAAAGGAGAGCGTACACTTCCGTCTAGTTATTTGATGCCATACCCAGACTCCATGAAAAAGTGATCCTTTGTATTCCTCTCGGGGAAGTGATTACCCCACCCACTCTTGCCACCATGGGATTGCCTTTCGAGGTGCCATCAAAACTCAAAATATGCTTGTCATTCTTCTCCTGCCACTTTTCAAACTCTGCTCTTGTGAATCGAATTTGCCACTGATGATTATGTGGAAGGAAAGGGGGGCGGTCCATACAGGGGGAAGAATCCCCAAAGCAGAGAGAGTGAAGGAGTTAAAGCCAATATTCCTTTGCATCTATGAGATTTTTTTCTACCAGACTCCTTCTGAGTTCGCTGACTAAAGTGCTCCACCAATAGCCCCTTGCTCTTGTTGGCCACAATCTCTAGAGGATGCATAACTTCAATGAAGACTGCTTTGTTTCTGGTTAGCCATATTTTCTAAGTGACAAATTTTGGGACAACCATGAAATAGAACTTGAGTTATTGCTTATTCGATAATGTACCTTGATACAAAGTGTGCCAACGACTGAAGAGATAGGTGATTGAAGATGGCCAATTTATAAGTGAGTATATATTTTGGAGCATTCAATCCCACACAACCTTTGCATAAGGACACTCAAGGAGAAAATGAACTTGAGTTTCCTCCTCCTATTAGCATAGAGCACATATGACTGCCCCCCCGAACCCTCTTTTTTTCATATTCTCACCAGTTAAGATCTTCCCATGCGCCAATGTCCAGCAAAATATGTTGATTTTGGGCAGGGTATTTGTATTCCAAATTTTGGCCCAAATAGGCGACCTTAGTGGGAGGGGGTATTGTTCAAGCAAAGAAGAATATCCAACTTTCACCGAATAGAGGCCATTTCCCCAACCCCGAGAATCCTTTACAGAACAATGAGAAGGAGCACAACCGACAAGTTTATGGAAAAGAGCTTGGAATATATCATGAACATGGGCAGGGAGATTGTCCAGATGCCAACCCTTCCAAGTGCCTGATGGACTCCAAATAGAGATATCAGATAATGTTTTAATATCCCACGAGGAGCACCATTGGAAAAACGAGAATAGGAATGGATCTTGCCAAAGAGGGGGGTTTCCCATAATGTTATCAATCCAAATGAGAATATTGCGTCTATTTTTGGGTATCCAAGTGCATTTGCTCTGGAATAGGGGGAGAGAGGCCTCCAACAACTTCCATATTGTAGAGAATGGATGTTTGGCACAGGGAGAGTCTAAACATTGAAGATAATCCCCAGACAAGTATTTATGCAAGATTACTTTCTTCCACCAGTCCAGTTTTCTTGTAACCAAGCGCTAAAGGATTTTTGTCCCCAAAGCCAGATTTGATAATGTTGGATCAAGAATTCCAAGTCCCCCATGGGATTTTGGGCACACACTATTTTCCATTTCATTAGGGGCATTCTTTTGGTGTTGGTATTTCCACCCATCCATAATAATTTCTAGATCTCTTGCGCAATAAAGGATTTAACATTAGCGAGGGCAAGAATCAATGAGAATCGAAATATAGGAAGTGCTAAGAGAACTACTTTGATTAACACCACTCTACCTATTGGATTGAGCCATTGAGAGACCCATTGGGTGAATTTTCCTTTTATCTTTTTTAGTATTGTAAGTGAGGCAAAGATAGGAATATTTTATGAGCAAATGGGGATCCCCAGATATTTAATGGATGTCTAATTTTCAAGCAATGGAAATTGAAGGATTCCTGCTATGCTTGAGGCCACTCCAGCATTGACGTTCCAGACATAGATGTGCCTTTTTTTCTTGTTTATCTTACCGCCTAAATATTTCACGAATTATATGAGAATGTCTTTGAATATATTATAAATTATGGTAGAGGCTCCTCCCATAAGAAGTGTAATTTTGATACATGGAATGCTTTTGGATAAACAAGATTTTTCTGGTTTCCTTCTCAGAGCTTCTGCCATAAGAATATATAGAAACGAGGAGAGGGGGCATCCCTGATAGAGGCCTTTGGAAATCCTAAAGAAAGAAGTTGGCTTGCCATTTAGTAGAGGGGCCATCCTAGGGTCTCTAACATAGGCCGAAATCCAGGCTAGATAATCTACTCCAAAACCAAACCTGGTCAAAAAAACAAATAGAAATCTATGTCTCACCTTGTCAAAGGCATTTTTCATATTCAGCTTAATGATCACGCTTTTCTCTCCTCTACTTTTGATGGAGTGAATTGCTTCCCAAACAAGAAATATATTGTCAATCATTTTCCTTTTCTCCACGAATCCCCCTTGATTTGGGGAAATTAATTTGGGTAGTAGGGGTTTAATTATATTGCAATAATTTTGGAAATAATCTTATATGAAACATTGCACAATGGAATAGGCCGAAAGTGTGCAAAGGAAGATGGATTAGACTCTTTAGGAATGAGTGCAAGGAAAGAAGAATTGGTGTTGCCCCCCATTCTAGTAGTATTCTATACATACTGTTTCATGCTAACCGAGTCCTTTTTAATTATATGCCAACAATTGAGATAAAAGTGCATTGTAAACCCATTAGGACTAGGGTCTTTGTCCAGGTTCATTTGCCAGAGAACCCCATATACTTCTTCCTCTTTCACATGTTGAATTAGTTTTGCATTGTCTTCTTTGCTAATAGACTCTGAAATGTTATTGATAAGATTGTCTTGTGCCTCTTTTTCTTGCATTCCATCCTCTGAGTACAAGTTTTCATAATGAGAGTTGGTTGCTTGTTTTAGCTGGAGTTGTCCTGCAATAGAGAGGTCTTCCTTATCCTTTAGTTTTGTGATTCTTTTTTTCCTCAAGAGAGCTTTAGCTTGTTGGTGGAAAAATTTAGTGTTTTGGTCTCTTGCTTTTAACCAAAGGTTGCACAACTTTAGACACCAGTCCTCCTCTTCTTCTTTTAAAATTTTCTGATAATTCTAAATTTTTTCCCGTTCCTCTAATAAAATTGAAGGGGTATAAGATCCCTTTCCAACTTCATTCATGTTTCCTCCATTTTGCTTGCTAGTTATTGAACAACCTTTTTATCCTCTATAGCTTTGTGTTTGACCCAATCTCTGATGGCATGCTTAGTGAGTTTAAGATTTTGTTCCCAGATACGGATGGGAGAACCCTGGATCCAATTATTCTAAGAGGTGGTCACCAAGTCAAAAAAGGAGGGATCTTGGACCCAACGAGGATTGAAACGAAAGGGAATGGGACCTAAAGGGTCTAGGGAGGAAATCTAAAGGGTTATAGGTCTATGATCGGAACCAACCCAAGGTAAAATGTCGGAGAGGGATTCAACAAAGTCTTCTAGGAAACTACTACTGACAAGAAATCTATAAAGTCTGGTTGCAATGTGTCTTTCTCCTTGCCTCTTATTCGACCATGTGAATCATACCCTCAAGGTATTTACACAAAACGGGTCCAAATATTGCATAAGATCCTCCATGAATTCCCTTGATGCATCTCTAACTAAAGATCCCCCCCCTTTTCTTGAAAACATGCATTGTTGTATTGAAATCTCCAATGATGATCAGAGGGGTTGAGGATAAACCACCTTGAAGGGAAACCAAGGAATTCCAACAATTAACTTTATCTCTAAAAATTGCAGGCATGTAAACATTGAAGATAGTGTAGGAGTTACCTGAAGGAATATGATCAAGGAGATGACCAACCCGTTGGAGTTAAATGACCAATTAACTAGGTTGAACTGCTGAGCATTCCTTAAATTGCACAATCCGCCAAAAGCTCCCTGAGATCTTATCGCTTTTCCATCACTTTCCTTACACATGAAACCACTATGTTGAA
>ML798553.1:109982-154466 GCA_009831015.1 Picea engelmannii | reverse complement strand
CTACCTCAGTGATGATATATTATTGTACTGTATTTCCTTGTTTGTTGGCAGGTTTCCGACCGACTGTTTCTTGTTCCCTACACACACTCGACAAAGTATTTCAGCTATCACTCTGTTCTAACTTCATACTTTGGGGGGCTCTCAGTTACACATTATTTTCGTCATCCCTATGACCGTTAATGATGTAAACCTATCTGTTGCCTTTAGAGGGGTCAGTGGCCTGAGTTCCTGAAGAGAGAAGGGAGAAGAACTTTTCCTGAGAAAAGAAGTTACATTTTCCTCTGTAAAAACCTTATAAAAAAGGAAGTTCGCAGGCTGCCTATGTATTAGGGTGTGAGAATGCCTGATTCTTGCAGGCTGCATCATAGCTAGGGTGCGAACAGTTCGCAGGTTGCACTATAAGCAGGGTGCGAGAATGATTACACGTGGGAAAAACGAGCGTTTTCTCGAATCTTCTAGAAGGAGAAACTTCCATAGTGAGGTGGCATCTGAATGGTTTGGATCTTAATCGCTTTCATGATTTAGTGGGATCATCCTAGCCTCCTCACCTTATCCTCTTCAACTTATAAAAGGAGAGGAGCTCTCATGGAGAAGGGGTTCTTGAGCTTGTTATCTTTGGTTGGCTTGGAATTATTAGTTTGGTTGGAGTGGCTTTGAGATTTTCTTTGTCAAGATAGATTGTGAATATTATCAGATCTGTGCTCTCAGAATTCTTGGAGTGAAAGTGTGTGGGGAACGAAGGACAGTTAGAAGGGACCTTACGACATCAAGGCCATGGTTGTAATCTCTCTTTCACATTTAATATGATACAGTAATATGATTCTTTCCTATAAAGCTTGTTGTGTTTTATTGTATGATTCCTTGATCACATACATAGGTTTATATTGAGTTTATGCTATTGCTATAACTTTGGTTGGTTGCGTTCTTTTGCAGGATCATCATTTTATGAGCATTGGAACAGAGCTAGGATGGCGATGGTGAGGGGAAGCGACATTTAAACGGTATGTCACTCATCCCTCTTTAGTTAGTAAATTCAATATCTAAAACTTAAGGAAAGCGTCATGTTCTGGTGTTTTTTGTTCTAGATCTAGGTGGATCTAGGGAGATCAGTTAGTGTCCGCACCTACTGATTTGTCCGATAACACACCCGATGTTGTATGGATGTGAGTGTGGTGTTGTCGACAACCCCTATTGTTTGACGACCTTGGCTGAGATGAGGCTCTTCTGGCTATCACTATCAACAATAAAATGCAACGAGGTCCCCTTCACCCACATCTGTGAAAGGAAGAGGCACTCCCCCTCTTCAAGATCTACTGGTTCTTCTGGTTGGATTGTTGCGGTCACGACAATAGCAGTGGGGTCTGCGTCGATGATTTTTCTGTTTTCAATATTTTCTGGATCTGATTCCAAATCAGGGTTCGACTCCTTGTCTTTGACCTCGACCACCAATGACTATTCGAGCGACGTTCATTGGTGTTGTGCCAAGGGATTTTGTGGAAGTCACACCACTTCCCAGTGTCATTCTTCGTCTTTCCTTTACCCTTCTTTTCCTGTGTCTTGGACTGGTTGTCAAGAGGATATTGTTTAGGGTCGCCTTTACCATGCTTTGGTTGTTGCAGATTTGCAGACCCGAACTCCCATTTGTTTTGGTGCCTAAATTTCTGCTCGATTTTGACAGCATATTGATAGGCAGCTCCCAATGATGAGATGTTTAGGAAATCCATTTCGGTTTGGATGTACCTATGCAGATCCCCACAGTATTTCAGAACCAGATTTCGCTCGAAGTCTTTGATACCCATCTTGGTGCGCAAGGTATGGAAAGTATTTGTGAACTACGACAATACTTGGCTCTTCTCTTGCCGCAGTGTGGTCCATCTCATGTACTGGTATTCATAGTTATCAACGGGGTAGTATCGTTCCTTGACCACATCCACAAAAAATTCCCAAGTGGGTTCGACCCCATATATTCCATATTCCTCTGTGGAACTTTGCTCCCAGTAAGTTTCCCACCAATGTTTTACATGGGGGAGAGCCTTGAGGAGTGCGAATGTGATCTTTTCCCTGTCAGAAAAATTGTGAACAGAGAAATGACCTTCTAGCAGATTTAACCATTTTTCTAAGGCATCCGCATCTATCTGACCTTTGAATATTGGAATATCAAAATTAACTTGTACTTTGAAGGGAGAGGTTCCTCCAAAGTGGCCGCTTGATGAAGATGCACATGTTTCTATCGACAGGTGTTGAAGGATGTGGGAAAAATTATCCATCATTTCATCCCTCTATCGCGTGAGAGCTTGCTCGAGCAACATACCTTAATAGAATATTCTGCTCCACTGTTTTTATTTTATGTCGTCATAGAGGGTTTCTTGGGCGTGCAAGAGCAATTGTCCTCAAGAGAGACAAGCTCGAGACCCAACTTGCTATACTTGGACCTCGTCGAGGACATGCATTGAAAAACGATCAAGAGCAACCTACTTTAATACCACTGATCCAGATTATTTTCGGAATGAAATGAAAGAAGATATATTACAATGAAATACACATAAAAATTGCTAGAAACAAAGAAATACAACAATACATGATTTCTATTAATGAAGGAAATGTATAGAGACTGTAAAAATATAGAGTGCAAGACTCGCTAGAATGGTGGCAGCTTTATCTCTGAAAAGAAATGTGACGACTACGCTCATTCGCAAGAAGATGAGTACAATGAGGCTCTGAAGGCATATTTATGATAAACATGAATGCCAAAACCCTAGACATCCAAAAAACTAACCCTAGGAGATGAAGCGCTAAAAATCAAGTGGGTCCCGTTGGGGTAAGTTAGTACATTAACTTCCTGGGGTTGTAACTTTTGCATACTATCTCTGTTTTAGGCGTGTGATAGCATGTTGGAAAGGTCTTTTCGAGATCTACGCATTATATTGTCAAACTATGACTCCATGTACAATTTGACTATGTCAAGCCAAGAAAACACTATTTAGGGCCCCAAAACGACCTTGGAAGTATAGAAAGATGTACTGACATGAAAACTTCCAAAATAAGCCAGTTGGAATAGGTGGGCGGCCACCAATATCCACTTGGATGCTATGTAGGGCTTTAGGACAGCCCCAATAGTGCTGAACCCACAATTACAAAGAAATTTCCCCATTACAGAGAAACGTGTTGAATAGAAAACTGTCAAGATGAGCCAGTTGGAATTTGGAACAGGTGGGTGGCCACCAATATCCACCTGGATCAATGTTGGGGCTTCTTGAGAAATTGGATTGAGGGGAGGTCCTTCAGACTATGGGGCTTGACCCAAATGAGATCCTTGCTTCATGGTTTGTCTTCTTCTTTCGGGTTGTTAACATTTCTCAGTTGGATCTGCTTGGGGTTGCTCCACAACGTCATTTGGGCATCTTTTGACAAAATGCCCATATTCATGACAAATCTTACATTTGAAGGGGAGTTGTTCATAATCCACTTCTTGCAAGTATGTCTAGTTATCCAGGGTGAGCTTTATGGCCTCTGGGAGACCCTTTTCTAGATCCACTTCAACGCATATTCGCGTGCAGGACTCGAGATTTTCTTTGGCCTTTGCTCAATCTATGTAAGTCCCTAATGTATTTCCAATGGCACAAAGTGTCTCATCATTCCAACAATGTAGAGGCATAAATGGGAGATGGGCCCATACATGCACAACAGATGGGATGCCATTACCAGGGTTGAAATATGGAGTCCATCGATTCAAATAAATCCCTCTAGCTCCCATGAAATAGGGTTTTCTCTTGAAGATGAGATCTCGATCTTCTTTCTTCTCAAATAAAAATGCAGAAAATCCCCTGCCAAAAAAATAATTGGACACTCTACCTGTTAAATGAGGTTTCCAATTCTTGTCCAATAAGCGGGCGATAGATCTGGGTGAGGGGCATATCCCCTTGAACTTCCCAACCAAACCATATTCAACAAATCTTAGAGTGAGGGACCGCGAACTAGCTTGTACCGGGACAGAGGGGATTTCATCCAGTTTTTTGACGAACTTCGAATGTGCTTGCTTTGAATTCTTAGGGAGACCAGTGATCTGAGAAGAGAAGGTAACTATGTCTGCAGATGGGAGCAGGTGGGGGTCACTAGGGCCACTGCCAGAGGAAGCCATTATGACCAGGGAAAGGGTTTCCACAGAGCATCAACTGTAGTGATTTTTTTAACTATCAATAAATTATGTTCTAAAAGGTGTTTTTACTAAACATGTTTTTCGATAATATGTTCCAATAATTACCAAATTAATTTTTTTTTCTATATTTACTTTCATGTCCATTTAAGAAAACATTATTGTTCTTTTTCGTTTTTCAGGAAGATTATAAAAATTCCAAGCGACAAACGAGGGAAATCCAATACATGCCCGTAGGGATGTTCAAAAGATTGTACAAAGAGATGGTAAAAGAAATGAACATAATTGCATCATAGGAGGATGCATCCCAACAATAATGTGCATCAGAGGTATGTGATCATTCATTTATTCTTTTATATACATCAAATTTATTTATCATATTAAATACTATTTTTCAATTGTTTTGTTGCAGAAAAGAAAAGAAAATGGAACCCAATCAACACATAAGACATGACGACAAGGAAAAAAAGGTTGTTCACAAAGTCTGTGAGTACTTATGTTTCTGTCGTTACTTTAGTTTTTATATTTGTTGTGATCTTTATATTTGAATAATTAAGTTACATTGATCCATGGATGTCTACTAATAGGTGCTAACATACAAAGAATAACCAACCAAACAATTGATCAACATTGGGTTAACTAAGAGTTGTGATTATATGTTGAGGAATCAAGGTTTAATTGAACAATTTGTAAGTAGCTATGTTGTTTAACTTCCCTTGTTTTATAAATAATGAAACAATAAGAAACCTTTATATTAATTATATTGACTATGATTTGTCATGGCGTATTAAACATGCAAGAAACAAAGTATGGAGAGGAGCCAACACAAAGTCTTGTGATAACCGACATGAGGCAATGCTTTGAAACAATGTGTATGGTTTATGAATCAATCACTGCTATGGTATGCTTTTTGATTTACTCAATCATATATATTCTACTATATTATAAAAGTAGATTTACTTATTACACTTTATTTATACGTTTGTACTATGGAACATGAGCAATTGGAATGTTAATGAGAAATCGAGCAAGAAAACATCCATTTAAATAACCAAACAATATTGCCTACAATTGATCAAGAAATGAGGGATGCACATAACTCGAGCAATTACAATAGTTCAAGTGATGAATGATAATCAATATAATTGACTGTTACTACAAGTTGTATGCAGTTTTGTAATATCGGTTTGTAAAAATCAAGGATATTTTTGCTTAATGTAGTGGACATAAAGTGCCGGTTGCATGAGGACATATTACCAATAACTTTAACAATTACATATTTGTTCCATTTTGATTATTATGGACCTTTATGCTGTCCCATTTTGTATGACCATGGGTCTCTTATTCATATATAATAAAATGGGTTTGTTATTTTATTGCATTGTAAAATGTTGCATTCTTGATTAATTAATATGTGAATGATTTACATTGTTGCAAATAACATAGGTGTAATCCCTTGGATAAAGCATTAATTCTTTCATTATATCAAAATGCAATAACAAAAATATAAAAAACAATATGATTATAAAAAATATTTGTTAAAAAAAATTAATTAATGCACAAAATGGTGCCCAAAATAATATAGATATCAATTCTTTTTAAGGGGTTATACACACTGATGCATATTAAGAATACTAAAGCACCAGTACATATTAATTATACAGAATCATCGGTGCATAAAATGTGCGATAATATATATCATTTTCAAATTATACGATGGGCATGTGATAAATATGCATTGGTTATTTAAATATAATAACAACACAAATGCTTTAAAAAATTTAAATGCATCGATGTGTTTAATAATCCAAACGCATCGGGGTGTTATATTTAGTATACGCACCGAGATGTATGAATTATACAAGCACCACAACGAACATAAAATACACACGCATCGAAGTTGCATACAACAAAATGGAAATCTAGGGCATAATAACGATAATCATCCCGGTGTGTTTGTTTCATATGTAAGCACCCGATCAATAATGTAATGGTGAACCAACACGTTTTCGTCTTATGTACACACTAGGGTATTTCATGTAATGGTGCCATGTGTAGTTTTGTTTTATGTCCGCACTGAGAATTTATGTAATGGTGCACTAGTGCTTTTTTTGGTTTTATGTACGTTCAGGAGAATTTAATGTAAGGTTTTGTCGGTGCGTTCTATGTTTGGGTATGCACCGGTGCATTTTGACAAAATAAACAAAAAAACATCTGCTTTAATCTCCGCTCGCCCAATTTTTTTTAGTTGTATGGAACATCCGTTAAAACCTATGCTAAAACCTCTACAAGCAATAGAGGAGGTTGCAGCGGAGGTTTTTTTTTGAAAATTTTGTCAAATTTTGTAACACTAAAAACCTCCGCTAGAAGGTGGTCTCCTTGTAGTGATCACATGAACTCCCATGCCGATGAGCCACCAAATGTCCCCTATATTAAATGCACCTTCCATGTGAACTATGGGATGGGGAGCTTCCCCTTAACCTCATTTACTAAAGTTTCACCCTCATCAAGGTTTGTGCCAACCTTAGCCAAATGACCAACATAAGAATTGTGCTCTCACAAGATGTGAAATAGGGAGTATTCTTCAAATTCAGCTAGGAGAGAAAGAACACGAGACAAAATGCTAAAGGAAATATTTTTCACCAAGACTGTTCTCTTAAGGATCGTCTCGATCACCAACAGGGAGTCACCATGAATAACTAGCTTATGAATATGCATTTCTTTTGTTATTCTAAGGCCTTTCCAGACAGCATAAGCCTCGACAGAGTTGTTCAAGAGGTTACCTAAACCCAGGCATAAGAAGCCCATAAATTTCCTCCGGGATCACGGATAATCCCCCCACACTTGGCGCCCCTATAAAAATTTAAAACTCTTACCAATAATCCTTATTTATGTTTTATTAGAATTACTCTTTTCTTAATTTATGTTTTATTAGAATTATTCTTTTCTTATTAAATATTTTAATTTGCATTGTATTACTATCCTTTTTCATAATATTTTAATTTTATTTATTTAAATTGATTTTTATAGATTGTTTGTTTTGATTTTAAAATAATTTTTTTTTATTAATTTTGAATTTTGAAATTTATTAATTAAATATAAAATTAAAATTGATAATAATAATTATTTTTAATGTTTTCTTATTTACATTACAAATTTATAAAATATTAATTTTATATTTAATATCTTTTATATTTACCTAGAAAATCAAGGAAGGGCAACCAATGTAAACTAGAATTATTAAATTTGAGGAAAGTTTAGATAGTTATCATTTATGTACAAAGTGCGAGATGCACAAGCCACTATGATTCTCATCTTTTATGTTCATTTACATTTATAGAATATTTGTATAATTATTTATTTTTATTTATTTAAATTAATTTTTAGATTGGTTGTTTTGATTTTAAAATGTATTTATTTTAATTTTATTAATTAAATATAAAATTGAATTTAATAAAAAACTATTTTAAATGTTTATTTTTATTTTTATTATATATATTTATAAAATATTAATTTTATATCTATATAAATTTATAAAATATTAATCTTATATTCCTATACAATTATAAAATATTAAAAAGTATTGAATATAAATCTGTAAAATATTCAAGACTACAATAGATCGAAGTTCAAATTAGAAGAAATTTTAGATGGTTTTCTCTCTATATCATCACAACAAATGAAGTAAGAGTGAAAGATGCATGTCGATGATTTTCATTTTATATGTTGATATAAAAAAGCTTTAACTTTTAGTATTCTTTTTTGGATTTGTATAAAGTCCAAAATCATTTTTATGAAAGAACATTTATGTTTTTGTTTTAACTAGAAACAAAATTTATTGTGAAAATTATATGAAGATTGGAGAGAGGTAGAGGTATTTTTGGAACTTCTAAAGTTTATGCCAATTGTTAAGAGTATTTCATCAATTCAACTATGAACAAGGGTTGCATGGCAACTTAGTCCATGTCCAGATAGGTTTGGAAATTGTTAGTTGTCTTTTTCGAATGGTAATCTGCATATTCATTACTAAATACTAAGAAGGTTTTGGTCAACCGAGAGTACAATGTGCATTGTTTGAATTTTTGGTAGGCATTGCTTGAGGAGTGTTATCCTTCCTCAAGGATTAATATATGGTGTTACCCTACCTTAAGGGTTTCTCTATTTCTTGTGTTCATTATTTGGTGAATGGTTTGGATTATTCTTGTTGATATTGTGGGTTTATTTTGAGATTTATCTTTAGATATATTCATGAACTTAACAATTGGTATAAGAGCACTTTCCTTGGTCAACGAAGGGAATTTGTTTTTGCTCTTTTTGCAGATTTTTTCTAAAAAAAAAAGGGGGGCGACGCACTTCAGGTTCATATCTGAAGCTTTCTGAGCTGAATTTGGAAAACAAAATTGGATATTTGAATTTCTCTTAGAAAAATACCCAGTTTCAAAAAAACAATCAGCCAAAATGGAGTCTGGGAAGTAAAGTTATGAACATTTTAAATTCAACAGTTTTTCAAGGTTTTTCCAGAAAAAACCGCGATTTTCTACCGTAAGTTATTTTTACACCCTAGTTTTTGTTGAAGATTTATTCCAAGCATGATATTTTTTACTGGAAGAGATGATGGCCCTAGTATTGAAGAATTTATACAATCCCACAAGTTATCCTCTTGAGCCGACTTGTCTTCTAGGGTTATTAGCCAACTCATTAGGGTTTCTTCTTTCTTTTCGGAATATTATATTCTCGTCAGGTTTACACGTGGAGGTAAATACCTCCCGCAACTACCATAATATCAACACATACTTGGAAAGGCGATAAACGACCACCATGATGACTGATTTATTTCCTGATTTAGGTAAGCCTAAAATAAAATCCATAGAGATACCCCGCCAAATAGCAGGTGGAATCGGAAGCGGTTGTAGTGTGCTAGAAGATTTGACTGTTTCACCCTTGTGGCATTGACACACATCACATTCAGCCACAAAATTACGAACTTCCTATTTCATACCCTCCCAGAAGAAAGAACGTTTGACCCTGTGATAGGTTTTGGTAAACCCTGAGTGCCCAGCTGTGGGTGTAGCATGAAGCTCAGAAAATATCGTGGATTTAAGTTTTGACTGTTTACTTAAATACAAATGGCCTTTGTATCAAAGCTCATCATGGAGCCAAGAGTACCCTGGGGAAACTGGAGAATTGGACTGCAATTGTTGTATCAGATGCAAACTTTTGGGATCGTGTAGCCATTCCTAGCGAACGGCTTGGAGCCAATCTAATACAATGAAGGAGAGAGAAAAAAGGGACCCTTCATCTTCATATTTTGGGGAAAGTGTATCCGCAACCACATTGTATTTGCATTTCTTGTAAATGATCTCATAATCATATCCAAAGAGCTTAGTCACCCATTTTTGTTGCTCTGGGGAGGAAATGCATTGTTCCAGAAAATACTTGAGGCTTTGATGATCGGTCTTAATTTGGAAGCGTTGCTCCAATAGATAAGGGCACCATAGATCAACGACATGCATAATAGCCAACATTTCCTTTTCATAGATTGATTCGCCCAAATTTCGTTCGGATAGTTGTTTGCTGGTAAAGGCCAAATGTCGACCCTCTTGCATAAGGACAATGCCAATTCCTTTTCCCGAAGCATCACATTCTAGGACAAAGGTCTTTGTGAAATCTAGAAGTGCTAGGACTAGAGTGGTGCACATGGCCATCTTCAAGGTTTGAAAAGCCTAAGCAAATGTAGTGAGGGGGGCCACAATCTTTCCATATTTCTTAACAAACTTGCGATAATAACCTGTTAAGCCTAGAAATCCATGCAATCTTTTGAGAGTCTTTGGGTGAGGCCAGGCTTGCATAACTTCAATATTTTTAGGATCCACCCTGACATCGTGCTTGCCAACAAGATGACCCAAGTATTCGACTTCTGAGGCGCCAAAAGCACATTTAGATTGTTTAAGGAAAAGTTGGTGCTGAGAGAGTAGATGGAGAACTCGATCCAAATGAGCAAGATGGTATTTCCAGGTTTTGCTATAAATGAGGATATCATCAAAGAAAACTAAGACAAAATGACGGAGAAAACGACGGAAGACATGATTCATGAGGCTTTAGAAAGTGGAGGGAGCATTACAAAAACCAAAGGGCATGACAAAAAACTCATAGTGGCCCTCATGAGTTCTAAAGGAAATTTTAGGAATGTCCGCCTCTTTCATACGGATCTGATGGTAGCCAGAATGAAGATCAAGTTTAGTAAAGAATTGGGTGCCACTCAATTCATCCAAGAGGTCATCAATGACAAGAATGAGAAATTTGTCTTTAATGGTGAGTTTGTCGAGGGCACGAAAAATCAGGACACATGCACCAAGAACCTTCTTTATTCATGACCATGACCACATGAGAAGAGTAGGGGCTCGTACTAGGTCGGATAACACCTTCGTTAAGCAGTTCTTGAACCATTTTCTCAATTTCATTTTTTTGGGAAAAAGGGTGACGATAGGGGCGGATATTGGGAGGAAGGCTTCCTAGGACAAGGGGAATGGAATGATCATGAACACCACGGGAAGGAGGGAGTCCCTGGGGAGTGGAAAAAACCAATTGATGTTTAGAGAGGATGGATTGGAGGTCTTGCGGCACAGAGGGTGTCTCAGTTTCTTGTATGGCATGGAGTTGGGAAATAACGCCCGAATGACCTTTTTTGAACAACTTTTCCATGCGATGAGAACTAATGATCTCAGGGGAAATGACGGTGATGCCTTGGAACTTATATTGCTGGCCTTCCTGGTCGAATTGCATAGTTAATTCCTTAAAATCCATGAGAATGGGACCCAAAGTCCTTAGCCAGTCTGCACCCAACACAATGTCACAACCACCCATGTCGATAGCAAACATATGAGATTTTAGGTGGTAGTCACCAATTTGGAGATGCACATTTTCACAATGCCCTCCACATTTCATGGACCCGCCATTGGAAATCATGATTTGGAAATTAATGACTACACAGATATAATAATTAGTTTTTTGGGCAATGCGGCGATGAATAAAATTATGGGTTCTTCCACTATCAAAAAGAATGATGACCTTCCTATGCTTGATGTAGCCAATTAGTTTGAGGTTTTGGGGAGCAGAGAAGCCAGTGAGAGCATTTAGGGAAATGACCGGTTCTACTTCGAGAGGGTCTGAGGGAGGGGAAATGTCGGTGGGTTGAGGTGACTCGTACAGAAGGGGGGATTCAACATCCTCTTCCGAAACATCCTCTGAGATGGCCATAAAAAGATTTTTTTCCTTACACTTATGTCCCAGAAAATATTTGTCATCACAATTATAAAAAAGGCCTTTGAGTTGTCGTTCAACCATTTCGTCCCTGGTCAATTTTTGGATCTTTAGTGGAGTAGAAGGAGGAGTGGGATTTATTGGTTTAGTGCGAGGAAATAAGGAGGGTTTCCGGTTTTGAGAAGAGACAACCTTTTGTGCTTCCTTAGCTCGTTTAGTATCCTCCACCCAACTCTGAGGCCAAACCATGAGGACATGGGCACGAAATTCATCCTTGAGGCCACTGATAAAACATTCTCGAAAAAAAAGCATCAGACATGCCCTCTATATGAAAAACCAGTCACTCAAAAGAAACTATAAAGTCTTCCACTGTGCCAGATTGTTTCAACTTTGTCAAACGACCTAAATGGTTGGTGTCGATGTCAAAGCGTTCATAAATCTCTGCCACAAAGTGTGTACAAGCAACATACCCTTGACGAGAAGTTTTTCTCCATTGCCACCATTGCCAACGTTCTTGATCTAGATGGAGAACACCATACCAGAGTTTGGCCAAGTCATCTGTAATGTCGTACAAAGAGAAATAATGTTCCATTTGAGTTACCCAACCAGTGGGATCTGAGCCATCAAATTTGGTCACATCCACCTGCGGAAGGCGTAGGTCACGCTGAAAGTGATGGGGCTGAAAATTATGGGAATGAGAGGAAGTTTCAGCTTCGGTATACAAAGGTAGGTCAGATAAAGGGGGGTCTGCAGGGATATGCAGCTTGGTGCAGATCATCGAAACGACATATTCAAGCTGGGTAGTCATGTCTTGTTTGAGTTCCGCGATTGAGGCGGCGATGGAGGACTACATGTTTGTATTGATGGTGGAAATATTGGCAATGAGTTGTCTCACTTCTTGTTGGGTCTCTATGAAATTAGATTGCAAGGTATTGAAGCGAGCTTCCAGGTCTTGGCTACGGTATGGGCCATGATGACGAGGGAATCGAAAAGGGGCGGGTGGGGTAAAAAATTTTGTTAAAAAATGATAGGTATGAATGTGATAAGGGCGAAGAGATAAATCCAATGGAATAGGTCTCAAATAATGGTGCAAAAATTTCCAGACTTTGTTTTTTACACCTGCAAAGTTATACTCCGGTCTAAATAATACTGCAGTGATGAAATGCCCAAATGCTTAACCAGGAAGAAATGTGTAGTGATTTTGCAACTTAAACACAATTGCACACTAATAGATCTTGTCTGTTTTATTTTTTGTTTCCGTCCCCAAGGGTTAGGTATTCAAAGGTTCTACAAACAAGGGTTTTCCTTGTGCTATAACTCTCTGATATATGTGCAGGGTCCAACAATAGTACTCGACCCAATATCTCAGGGCACCAACTAAGGAGGCTAGACCGTGCCCTTAGCTATACTATCCGACTACCTAGGTACTAGAGAGTATCTTCCCGAGTGCTATTCTCGGGGGCACTATAGCAGTCAGGTGGCTGATCGATTTATCTAAATAGGGCTTCAGGAAATCTAGGCCGATCCGTACATAGGTGTTTTCTGATGCGCTACCACTCGAAGGGATACCAACAGGGGTTATAAGGGTGGCCAACAGATGCGCACTTAAGTACCACTTGTATTTCCTGCGTGTATGAATCCCTAAACCGCGGGGTTTATGCGTGTAACTACAGATCTTTGTGGCTTAAAGACGTTGAAACACGTCTCTACCTTGAAAAAAATTTAACCCACAATTTTATACCAAGGAAAGTGCTCTGATACCACTTGTAATATTCCAGATATAAAAAGAATGCATAACAAAAATAAAATGCTAGAAATGGCATATAAAAAACAAGCTAACCAGAACAACACCACAATAACACCAAAATGATATCAGAGTAACACCAGAATGAGCACTTCGATTACTGAGAGCAATGTTCACTTGCCTCTTTGAGGGGACAACCTCTAGTTGAGCAGAGCTCTATTACAATAATATCAAAGAAAACCGTTCTCGTACCCTCGACTCCTATTTATACTAAATATGTCTATCAAAAGAACCATCTAGAGGAAGATCCTTCTAGAAGCGGAAGCTTCTATTAGGTCTTCTTACATTCGACTTATTCTTCCTTATTGCTAGGCCTTATTAATATTGACCTTTATTACATCAGAAATATATTATTCTACCTACCTGAGGGATTAGGTCCCTAACATTTTGATTATCATAATACAATTGCATTAGTAAGAAGTCAATAATTTTGGGTAGGAATGAATGTGGATCATTATATAGTGAGGTGTATGGAATGCCAAAGAGTAATGTTGAGCATAAAGATCTATGGACTTTGTCAAAACCATTGTGAATTATAAAGTATAAATGATAATGAATAATTTTATTATTTTTATATAAATATTTTCAAAAACTTAATTGAAAAACAAAATAAAAAAATAATAACATTTACTAATCTAAAACCTCATCATAATATTCTTTATTATTAGATGAGATTGTAGCATGAAAAACAATTTTTAATTTCAAATATAAATTTTATTATCTAAATATAAATATGCAAAACTAGTTTCAGAATAGTCTGTAATAAAAAAAAACTAATACTTTCTAATTAAAAAAAACTAATTTGATAATAATCTCTAATTTTAATATACTAAAATTACATCATTAAATATAAATCTGTACTCTGTAATTTTAATATGCTAAACTTAGAATAGATTAAATATATATTTGTTATCAAAGTAAATTAAAAAAAAGAAAACTCTTTTCATAATAGTCCCTGATTTTAATAGAATAAAGTTTGTGAATAAAAAGTAATCATTAATATCATACCATTAATTAATCATGCAAAAAAAAACGGACTTAAAATTATTTAAATAAATTAAAAAATAAAATTGTCACTAAAATTTCAAAAAGACTATTTTCTCTCACACTACTAATACATGCTTCTTTTTGATGGTTCTCAGCTGGAATTTCCCAATTTTCCACTCTAAACCTAGGAAGTTAGCCTTTCCATTCATTTCTATCAAGCATGAGGTTTGGAAAACCAGATATATTGAGAAATCACAAAATGCATACCTCTGAGTAAGAATCTTGTTCATTTCAAACCAGTGGAGTCACCCATAGATTCATCTATGATGAAGTTGGAGTCGTTAGGTAGAAGATTGCAGTCAAGCTTGTATCCTGCTCCTGTCTACCATCAAGAGATGGATCTGATCGTTGTCATTCTCCCAGGGAAGATTTCTTCACTTCTGTCCCCGATAACGCCTGCCAAAAATGTTAGCACTAGAAGTCACACCTAGACTATTGTAGGTGTAAGACTAATACCCATCATAATATAAATGGATTAAATTGGATTGAGTAGGTGGATCAACAAGGTTGGGAAAGAAAGGCATAGGGAATAAAAATTTCTACAGAGGCATTCCATTGGGCATGGAGTCATAACATTCTGCAAATCACAGGAAATCAGACTTCCTGTAAGACAAAAGGCTTATGAAAATATGGGTAGAATAATAGAAGGTGAACATAAAGAAGAATATCCACATACCAGAGATCCTTTCTGTAAGATAGATTAAAGAGTGCTTGAACAATAATCTATGATTAACGGGAAATTACCACAAATCCTTTACAACTCATGAATCCATTAACCAAAGACAACTTTTGATCTTCAAAATATGTAAATATTACTGAAGGAAGATGGTAAGAAAGAATGGAAACAAGAGAAAAACAATATGGTATCACAACTTTCATGAATCTCTAATGGAAGAAATGCCTACAACACATGTCCTCAGGCTTACAAATGAGCAACTCAACTGCTCCTCTAGATCTCTCCACTCTTGGATCATGAATCTAACCCTTTCCTTCTCAAAATATCTTTCATATATAATGAATAATTTCTATCTACCCTAAGGAGGTCGAAACCAAGGAGATACCTAAGGAGGTCGAAACCAAGGAGATACATAGGATCCTCCTCCATTTAGGAGTCTTGTTACAAAAGATTCCAACAAAAACCTAACAAATTCCTATTTTTCGGGATCTTGCCTATAGTGATAAATTCCTTTTGAAATAGTTCATTATGCTTGATCTGGAGATGGAACACATGTCCCTCATGTCCAAATAACTCCTAGGAGACAATTCGAACCTTCCTTGACAGCTTAAAGCCCTCCAATGGCTCGAATTTGTCAGATTGTTAGAGTTCACAATGCCTATGACAACATGCACTACGAACTTTCCTATAGGTGATGATTTTATATTATCTCCAAAAATACGAAATGGGTTAGGATGATTTTTTGTTAGCAAGTCCAAAACAACGTGTTTGTCCTCCACACCAAATTGCAGACGAACCCAGATTGGCATTGAAAAGGTATGAGCAAAACAATCCTCTATTGTGTGCTAATTTATTACAAATTGTCATAAATTACCAGTTCGCAACGCCGACGCTGCGAACTTTCCTGTAGCAGTATGTTTCGCTTGATAAAGTATTAAAACATTCCAAAAATTATCTCTAGTGTCCCAAACTATTGTAACAACTTATAATCTTGGTACATGACTAGAAGATAACATCCCAACAGTTAAACATGGTTTATAAAGCATAACCATCCTCAAAATTTCAAAATGCATCAAACATGAAACTTGTCAAAAAATGATATTCGTTAAGGAGGTTCAATTTCTTCAATTTTTTTTTAACTCTGGAGCTTCTCCCGGTGGTAAATTTAGCCAACATGTCCAGATTTATCTTGGTCAACTCTTCTTTAAAATGATGTAGTTCTACCTTTAGCTTCCTGATCTGAGCTTGATGAGATATATTTTGTCTCTAGAGGCTTCTTTGATCAATGGATCAGAATCAAGTAGTTTCATGTCATAGGGTTCTGTCCTTACAATTTCACCTCCCTTATGAGCTTTCATATGATGTTGACTATCCAATTTGATGTTTATGAATGTTTTCTGTGAGTTGTTATAATGGGTAGATGTATGAAAACATGGAATATAGGAAACTAGGGTTTTGATGAAAAACTGCTTTCAATAGGCTAACCTTTTACAAATTTTTTATACAACTCACTTTATGCACATTCAGGAATGAGACATGGCATTCTTCAAATAGAAAAGCTAAGGAAAAACCACTGAAAATTATAATGAAGGGAGACAAAGGTAAGTCTTTGCAAAATAGGTTTTTATTAGCATAAAAAAATTGTTAACAGTACCACCACACCCGCAATTTTAAGTCTGCTCCCATAGATGATCAATTTCACATTACAGAATGGATAGGGGTATAATAACTTTGTTAAGTTTGCAGTTTTAGAAAGATGCAAAGGATGGGGTTTTAAGAATTTCGGAACAGAGGGTTCGCAACGCTTTGTGAGCCAATTCACAGCGCTAGGTGAAAATGATGGGAGCAAGTAAATTTTGAGTAGGAGGAAAACTGAATGATGTCAGAAGGTAGTGTAGTTTAGTAGGCACAATTTAGAGAATCTCTTAAGTGAATTTTGCAAATTGATAGCAAGGCAGTCACAGTTTGCAGCGCCCAAAGGAAAAACAACCAAAATCCCTTTCTCAACCTTCAAACAGGATGAAAACTCTCATGGAGTACCTGGTGGTCTTGAGTTTGATGTTGGTGTCTTTGAAATTGCACAAGGGTGTTTGCAAGTAGTCCAACCTACAACACTCTCTTTCAGTCAGTTCATAGAACCTGTCTACCAGTTCGCAGCGCCAGATTCAAACATGAATTGCACACTTCGAGGAAACTGTTATGAGATCTATGACATAATCCCTAAAAATTTGGTTAAAGATGGTGTTGAAAACAATGAAATCTCATTTTTCATGATTCTTTAATTGTAATGATAACAATTGAATGCGTGAGGTACTTATGAGTATGTTGCGAACTTTCCTAGTGAGTTGACAACACATACAACTGTCTTTAACTTGAGATTTAAACAAATGGATGATGACAAAGAGAACCTTTTGTACAAATGAGAGGTGACATGTCAAGGTAATGATGTAAGGATCAAAGGTGTGATTCAAAAAAAAAAACCAAAGTGATTCTTTTTTACCCCTAAAATTCTATGTGCTAACAATAGCCATCTTTGTTACAAGAACTGTAATGAAGGTAACATTTCCTAGAGCTATTTTTTCTTCCTCTACCATGAATTCCTCTTCCTCTAGCTCTTCCACTACCTTTACCACTTGTATAAGACGACAAAGAAGAAGTGGAAGCATCATTCATGGAAGTGGAAGACTACTTCTTCTTATCATCAATATTCAATTTTCTTTAGAAGGCTTGATCTAGAAGGTCTTCATTCTTTTTAACATGTCTTCATGTACTTAAATGCTTGCAAACAAATCAAGAAGGGTTAGTTGTGATAAATATCTTGACTCTTCTATAACAATGGTGACATGATCAATTTTTTAGGAAGACTTCTTAAAACCTTTTCAACAATCCACCTATCTTTGAAAGATTCACCATGGGCATCAATAGCATTCACAATATTTTGCACTCTAGTAATAAAAGATTCAACACTTTTGTTTTCTTTTATAATAAAAAAATATTGAAATCTCTTTTAAGCATTTGGAGTTTGATAATTTTTACCTTTACATATCCCTTATATGCCTTCTCCAATATTTCCCAAGCATCATGGGACTTTATACGTTGTTTAATCTTTGGGAAAATTGAGATGTCAACTCATGTTTGAAGGATGAACAAACTTCGACATCTTTTTTTTTTCTCCCTCAAATTTTCCTTTTGATATGTAGAGAGAGCATTGTAGAGATGTCTAGATGTATGTTGAAGGAAACTTCTTTGCCAAACATGTATTATGTATATGTAGTCCTTTCAACTATATATATCCTTAACAGAGGCCCTATAAAATTTGGTTTTGTAAGAAACCAAGTGTTTATCCTCTGATTAATTTTTGGATCCGCATGCTATATTCACATTCATATACAACAAAGACAGAAGTTAGATGGAAAATATGTCCAATGTAGAGTTAATAATTAGAGGATGTTGAAATCTTAAGGTGAGAAAATCAATTGAACACTCAACTACTACATGTAGATTAAATTGTTTGCAAAAAAAAACAAAGAATGGATTAGATTAAGGTATGAGGAATGAGGTAGAGTCCATTCAAGAAGAGAAAACCATGGAGGATCCTAGCACTCAAAAATCACTACCATAACTCGAAGGCATCTTTACCCATTGGCACATATAGAAAGGAAGCAATATGCATCCAAATAATCATAGAGTATCCCCAAATTGTCTCCATTTAGGAATTAAAGGAAAACATATGGGAAAAACCAATTGCAAGGAGAGATTAGGATTATCAAGCCACCAAATTTTGAGAGATTAGGATTATCAAGCCACTAATCTAGAAGCCAAAATTGTTATATACAACCTCTAGTGGAAATCTTATATTTGGTGGGACCAACTAAAGCAAGTTAAGCATATTAATGAGAGGAGGATCTCTGGGAAGTAGTTCAAGAAGTAATTCCAGTAGAAGTACCTCTTTGAGCACCAATATGAAAATAAGATGTAGGAATTCTTTGAACTCAAACTACGAAATATCACCATGGAAGAATATGAGAAGAATTTTTGGAGATGCTAAGATATGCATCTCATGTGGAAGATCTAGGAAAGTGAATAAGCCCAAATATCAAGGACATTTGAGTGTTGTAGGGGCATGAACATGTATTTGGGGAAATATCAGGTTTATCACTAAACACAGATATTGATTTATTTATTAATTTGATGCTTAGAGATACTCCAGTATCTAAGACTCCATACATAATGTGTACACCTAAATTCAAGGAGATGGAAATCCAATTAGAAGAATTCTTGAAGAAGTGGTATATATGCCCAAGTGCTCTCCTTGGGGAGCACTAGTACTCATTGTAAGGAAGAAATCTGAGACTTTGCAATTGTGCATTTTTAGGAAGAACATGAAGAGCACTTGAGGTTATTACTACACGTACTAAGAAAGTATTAGTTGTATGAAGAATTAAACATTTATTTTATCATACACATATTCATTGCTTGTGAAATATCATCTCTAAGGAAGGAATAATAGTAGAGCCAAAGAAGAGTGAATATATTAAGGAATGGCCTACACCTAAGAGTGTAGCTAAGGTAAGGTCATTCGTGGGGCTTGTTGGATACTACAAAAGATTTATAAAAGGATTTTCCAAGATTTTTCATCCCATTACATCTTTACAGAAGAAGGAAATTGAATTTGAATGGACACCAAAGTGTGAAGAAAACTTCCAAAAACTTCTTACTAGTGCACTTGTTCTTATGATTGTTGACCTAAATGAATATTTTGTGGTATGTACAGATGTTTTCCAAGAGGGATTTGGGAGAGTTCTTACTCAAAATGGACATATTATCTATTTATGAATAGAAAGATTAAGGAGCATGAAAAGAACTATATCACACACTTAGAACTCACTATGAATGTTCATGTGCTACAGATGTGAATACATTACTTGATGGGGATAAAGTTCAAGTTAAGAACATACCACAAAGTTAAGAGCATAACACAACGACCTAATATTTATTTGAACAACAGAGTTAAAATGTTAGGAAAACAAGATGGTTGAAATTCCTCAATGAATATGATTTTTATATTAAACATATAAGAGGGAAGGAGAAAAAGGTTGTGATGCACTTAGTAAAAGAGTAAATGAAATATATGATATAACCATTAGTATATACAAATCTAATTTGAGTAATAAAATTCTTGATGTTTTTATTTCACATAAGAATTATTTAGAAATAAAATAAAGCTTATAGCAAAATAATGTACATCAAAATTATGAGGGTTGTAGATTGAAAGATAATAGCATTATTATGCATAAAAACATAGTGTATGTTATTAATTCTTATCAATTAAGTAAGTGTGTATTAAAAGAAATGTATATTGTTCCATATGTTGGACATACTGATTATATCATAATACAATTGCATTAGTAAGAATAAATGATATAATAAGGTGTATGGAATGTCAAAGTGTAAATGTTGAGCATAAAGGACTTTGTCAAAACCATTGCCAATTATAAAGTATAAATGATAATGAATGATTTTATTATTTTTATAAAGATATTTTATAATAAATATTTTTATAAAACTTAATTGAAAAATAAAATAAAAATAAAAAAACAATAATATTAAAAAAAAGTTTGATAATAATCTCTAATTTTAATATACTAAAATTACATTGCATTAAATTAAATATAAATATACTAAAATTACATTGCATTAAATTAAATATAAATAATCTGTAATTTTAATATTCTAAAATTAGAATTAAAAAAAAAAAAACTCATTTCATAATAAAAAGAGTTTGATAATAATCTCTAATTTTAATATACTAAAATTAAATTACATTAAATTAAATATAAATAGTCTGTAATTTTAATATGCTAAAATTAGAATTAAAAAAAAAAAAACTCATTTCATAATAATCTCCGTTTTCAATAGAATAAAGTTTTAAATATAAATAATCTGTAATTTTAATATGCTAAAATTAGAATAAAAAAAAAACTCATTTCATAATATTGCCTGATTTCAATAGAATAAAGTTTGTGATTAAAAAGTAATCTTTATTATCATACAAGTAATTAATTAAGTTTTGAAAAAAAAAACTCATGACTTAAAATTATTTAAATAAATTAAAAATTAAAACTATCAGTAAAATCTCAAATTAAAAATACATCACAATTTGATGGAATAAAGTTTAAGTTAAAAACACACCACAAAGTTAAGAACATAACACAATGGTTTGAAATATTTATTTGAACAACATATTTTAAATGTTAGGAAAACAAGATAATTAAAATTTTTCAATGAATATGATTTTTATATTAAACATATAAGAGGGAAGGAGAACAAGGTTGTGATGCAGTTAGTAAAAGAGTAAATGCAATGTATGATATAACCATTAATATGTGTAAATCTAATTTGAGTAATATAATTGTTGATGTTGTTATCTTACATAAGAATTATTTACAAATAAAATATACAAATAAAATAAAGCTTATAACAAGAGAATGTACATCAAAATTATGAGGGTTGTAGATTGAAAAATAATATTATTATTATGCATAAAACATAGTGTATCTTATTAATTCTTATAAATCAAGTAAGCTTACTGTATTAAAATAAATGCATAAAGTTTTGTATGTTGGACATTTTGATTATCATAATACAATTGCATTAGTAAGAAGTCAATAATTTTGGGTAGGAATGAAAAAGAATGTGGCTTATTATATAGTGATGTGTATGGAATGTCAAAGAGTAAATGTTTTTTTGTTTTTGTTTGTTAGTTTGTCCTTGACATGTGGGACTAACCCGTGGCTAAGAAACCGCGACTTAGGGGAATCTTAGTTGTCAAAATCACCCGGGGATGGTACCCGACCAGAGCCACACCAACCCTAACATGGCTGGATTTTTTGTCCCCACAAGTTTCAAACCGATAACTTTAACATCAGGGAACCCCTTAACAACGCACTCCGTCACCGAGATTCTGGGACTCCAAAGAATAAATGTTGAATATAAAGATTTATCGAGTTTGTAAAAACCATTATAAATTATAAAGTATAAATGATAATGAATAATTTTATTATTTTTATATAAATATTTTATAATAAATACTTTTAAAAACTTAATTGAAAAACAAAATAATAAAAAAAAGAAAATAATAACATTTACTAATCTAAAACCTTATCGTAAGATTCTTTATTATTAAATGAGATTGTAACATGAAAAACAGTTTTTAATTTCAAATATAAATCTATTATCTAAATATAAATATGCAAAACTAGTTTCGGAATAGTCTGTAATAAAAAAACTAATACTCTCTAATTAAAAAAAACTAGTTTGATAATAACCTCTAATTTTAATATACTAAAATTACATTGCATTAAATATAAATCTGTAGTCTGTAATTTTAATATGCTAAAATTAGAATACATAAAATATATATTTGTTATCAAAGTAAATTTAAAAAAAAAAACCCTTTTCATAATAGTCCCTGATTTTAATTTAAAAAAAATCAACTTTTGGATTAAAAAAAAAAAACAACAAAAGAACACAAAAATACACATAACAAAATTAAAAAAATAAATAATTTAATTAAAAAAATTAATATTAAAAAAAAAAACAACATTAAAATTTAGAGATAAAATAAAACCAAAACAACATTAAAATTTAGATATAAAATATTAAAAAGATAAAATAAAACCAAAACACAAAATTGAAAAATAAAAATAATAAAAATTAAAAACAAATCCAAAAGGAGAGCGATTCTCGAAATACCGAAACACCAAACCTCCAAACCTGTGAAGTGGGAGGGAGGGAGAGGCCGATGGTGGCACATTTGGCGGGTTTGGGGTTTCGAGGTGGGAGTATGGGTGATTCTCATGGGACGGGAGATTACGAGAATCGCCCTCGCCCTATAGCCCCTTGGTTATTTTCATGTTTTTGAATTTTGGGTTTGTTTTTACTTTTATAATTTTAATTATTTATTTATTTTGTGTTTTGTTTTAATTTAATTATTTTAATTTTAATTTTTTTCTATTTTGTTTATTTTAATTTTTTAATTTTGTTTTTATTATTTTTTGGTATTTTGTTTATCTATCTATTTATTATTATTATTATTATTAATTTTATAATTTTGTATTTAAAAAAATAAATTATGTTTTTTTTTTTTAATTATAAAAAAAATAAATTTTCCATTTTTTTCATGGTTTATTTTTTCACTTTATTTTTTTAATATAAATTAATTAATAAAATTTCAAACAACTTAACTTTTCCATTTAGGAATTAATTTCAAGTTTTTTTATTTGCAATGGTATTTGTTGTTAATGTCATTGTTTTAATTAAGTCAGAATTTGAACACCAAAAATAAAATTGGTGATATGGCTACATTACATTTCGATTGGAGGGTCAATTTTAAGGTTGTCTAGTTGTGAATCCCACAATTACAATCAAGTCACAATTTTAACCATTCTAAAAAAAAAGGTGCTACTGGTAGCACCACTTTCTGATTCAAGGGTTGAGTTTCATGTTTTTTTTTCTCAAAAATATGGGGTTTTTAGGCCAAAGTTTTCATTTTGACGTCACAATTCTTATTAAATTGGTAACTATGTTATAAATGATCCGAAGTTGAACACTTAGAGAATCTATCAATCAAGGGTTAATGACGTGAACACAATATTGATTGTGAGGAAACTTGCCACTGATGTTTGCTAGCCCTAAGGTACTGCTAAGGTTTCTAGACCAACTTCCTAGATAAGGATTTGACATCGAATATAGGAAGAGATTTTTCAAAATGAGGGCAATAAGATATCCCTCATCAATTGACATGAAACAAGAACCGATAAATTTTTGTGAAATAAATAAACCACCATGTAGAAACTGACATATGGATGGTTGACATGAAAGGTCAATCAAACTTCAGAATAGATGGCTTAGGTTCAATACTTCCCTTGAACATATAGCACGATACAATAATGACTTGGGAAACACTAATAGGACCAATATATAAAGCAACAACATTAGAAACATTGAAACATTATCCATAGTGTCTGGAAGAATAACTAATCAAGGGATTACAAACTCAAAATCATGGTATAGCTCCTACGACAACACTAAATCCCAGTTGTAATAAAATGATGCAAACAAGTGTTATGTTCAAGGGTGCCAATGACTAATAGCTGCTACTCAAATTGAATCAAATAAAGATCGAAATTATTTCCTCTTTTTTCTTCCTTTTTAACGACCTTTTCATGTTTTGGAAAGAGTGAAAAAGAGATAAAAGTATTCTACAATGGAGAAAATGAATGGCTCAAAGGAATGCAAACACATTCCAAGCATATGGAATAGACATATGTAAAGTAAATGCAAATAAGGTGCTGGGAAATTTATGTCCACTCATAAATGTTTTCTCCAAGGATACACAGTCGCAGAATAGAGGTAATAAAGGAAAAAGACTAAGGTCAAAAGTGACTGCAATGAAGATAATCACGATGAAGAGAATGGAATCATAGCAATATGCACAAAGACACAAATGGTGATAAGAAAATGAATTTTTAAAGAAACAAAAATAACGAGAATCCCTTCAAAACATGGTCAACAAAAGATTAAAAGAGAAACATGAGGTGTAAAGTACCACATATTATAATAAGAAGAAACATAAATATTGCAATAAATACCAGTGGAACAACAAAATATAGAGAATCACAACACCAAAAATGATACATTTATTGATAGAAAGTCAAATTAAGCCTCTTCAACGGGGAAACCTCTAGTAGAGCATAGCTCTATTACAATAATTCTTAAGAAAAGACTTTCTCATGCCTTCTACTCCTATTTATGCCAATTCTATATTCTAAAGAACAGTCTAGAGGAAGATCTTTTTAGAAGCAGAAGCTTCTATTAAGTCTTTGTACATTATAATTGTTCACATTATTAAATAGGCCTATTAACTAATGTCGACCTTTATTACATGGAAAATATATTATTCTACCTACGTGAGAGGTTAGGGAGGTTAGGTCCCTAACATCCCTCCCCCTGAAGAACAACCTTGTCCTCAAGGCTTGAGATGAGAAAATTGTTGCAGAATGGTAGCCGGTTCCCAGGTGGCATCTTTTGGAGTTGTATATTTCCACTAAACTAACACTTCCTTGATGGTTTGCTGACAAAGGTGACACACTCACTGGTCCAAGGATGTTTGTGTTTGCAACCAAATGGAACCTTCTTAATCCAACTTAGGGAGATTCATTTGAGTTTGACACTTAGTTCCAATCACTTTCTTTAAGAATGAGACTTGAAAAACATGATGGAGCTTATAATGACTGAGAATAGCTAATTGGTAGGCCACAGACCCCGCGTTCTTGAGAATTGTATAAGAACCATAAAATTTGGGGGTAAGTTTTAGACAATGTTTATCTTTGAGTGAATTTTTCTTATAAGGCTACCAACGAAGAAACACTTGGTCCCCTTCAGTGAATTGACATTCAAATGACCCTCATATTCTTGTTTCTTCATGTAAATCTAAGCCATGACCAAATTTTGTTTGAGGGTATATACAATCGTTGCTTGGACTGTAAGAATGTTGTCAACCTCTTGAACCTTAGAGACACCTAACATGTATGAGAGAACCGAAAACAACTTTTTCCCATAGACAACTTCAAAAGGATTCATGGGCCTCGGTCAAAGTGCAACATTTAGATTTTCGGCCTAAGAAATGGGTCATGGGCTAGATCCCGTCCAAGAGGTGGGTGCCTCAAGGGGGGACGCACAGAACAACCAGACCTCGGCTTTCAACCCTTAACGGGTATCTCCCTGCCTTATGGTGTTAGGAACACTTGACTTGGAGGATTTTCAGTTCCTTATTTGACAACTTCTATTGTTTTGATAATGAGAGAACCAGATAACGGGGACTAATTTGGATGCCTATTCCCGAAATCCTACCTAGACTAAAAAATTTCTTTTGGCACCTCCTGTGGAGGAAAATTTAGTGAGTTTTTAGATTTTTTTTTTAGATGTGGTTGTTTGAGAGATTGGGGGTGTGAACCAACCTCGTTGAAATTAAATGGGAGTGGATAGTTTCGTCAAGAAAAGGGTGGGGTGTTTCAAAATCCCTTTAGAGGAAACTTACTTTGACCTCCACATTTCGAGAAGAAAACTATGTGAGTGATAAGTGACTTTTATGTGTGAATGAATGAAAGTGTGCCAATGTTTTAATGAATTAGGTGTCACCTTGCTGCATGTGGACTTCACTTGGTCCTTACAAGTGTTGATTACCTAATTAACTAAATGCCTTTGGTACAACCTTGCGTAATTCAAAAGTCCCTAGGAAGCTAGCATGTGGACATGTGGGTCGTTTACTCTTCCTTTAACTCCCTATTGTGATTTAATCTAAGAAAACATTTGAAACTATCCTAGATTGTGATCATGTGGGCATGTATGGGCCCGTTACAAAACCTTAAAACTTCCCTAGTGATTTAATCTAAGAAAGTAAATTTCAACACTATCCTATCTTTGTAGCATGTGGGCATGTATGGTCCCGTTGCAATCTTAAGATGCGTTTGAAAAATAAACTAAGAGGAGTCCCAAGAGGGGTTGTTGTCCTCTCCTAAAGGTTTTAGTCTTTTTTAAGGGAGATGAAATTGTCCTACAATCTTTTTCTGATTCTCAAGGTCGCTTGGAAGCGCGAGAGAAGAGCATACTAAGTGATTGCTATCCAACTTCTAGTCCGAATGCAAGTTAGATGTGTTTACAAATGATTCCAACTTATACTTTTAGTCAAAGCAAGCCATCCATGTGGCAAAATGAAAGCAAAAAGAGGAAAAAATGATTTTAAACCCCCTAAGTGCCTATGTGTTTTGACTAATCCCTTTATATGAAGAGGGAACTAAGTGTGGTGCAGCTTAAAACATGCATGAAATCACTTTTAAGAAGGCTAGGGGCCTTCCCCAAATCACAAAAAACCTTACAATGTGTAGTTTTATGCATAGGTGCGCGGGTCTCAGTGTAGACAAAGGCGCACTGAGTGCTTGTGCGTAGATCGAAACGAGCTTTTGGGTGAAGGTGCGTAGAACAATACTGCGACTTAGGTGCATGTGCACACGATGCGTGTCTGTGGGCCAAAAAACCCGCGCACAATAGACACACGGCCGTGAAGAAAATTTCGCATGAAATTCTCTCAATTCAACTTGGAATTGGATGTTTTGCAGGTCGGTTTGGGCCGGTTAATGCACCTGCAAGTTAAATAAACCAAAAGAAGAGCTAGAAAAACCCAAATGGGGCAGGAAATTGATACCTTTCCCTGGTGGAGTCGCCAATCCGTTGCGTCTCTTTCATCACCTTAGTGAGCAAAACATAGGTGCTTGCAAGCTTAGTTGGGTTTTCTAAGTAGGACAACTGTAAGGAAAAGGGTTAGAGAAAGAAATATGAAAGAACAACTAAGAATTAAACTAAGAAATAAAATAACAACTAAACTAATGAACATAGGGACATAAGGACAAAAGAAACAATAAGACCCATGTCACCAATGGTAAAGTTGATATCAGTGAAAGAAAACACCAAGAAGAAAGAGGACTATGAGTCCCTTCTTCCTTCAAGGGAGGGCTCTTGGACCCCCATAAATAAGCTCTTCTTACAACTTTGAATGAAAATGGTGAAAGAATTCTTTGCTAATCCACTCAAGGGGTGAGATGGATTGCCCAATGTAATGGTGCTAGTATACTCTTGGTCAGAATAGGGGATTCCTCAAGAGAATAGTAGCAACATAACTTTGCTATTGAAATTCCTTGAAAAATTAAGTGCACCCATGGCCTTTTTATAGCACCTCTTTGAGGTATTGTGCAACCAGCTTGTAGTGTGGAAAGAGGCTAATTATGGCATTTTTAGGTCTTTGACCAGCCACCTAGTCGGATCCAGTCCAGATTTGAGTGTCAAATCAACTTGGAAGCTGAACCAGAAGTGGGTGGGAGGCCGACCACTCTCATAAATGCGTCGTTCTCAAATGTGCGTGGCTTTTTGCGACCACAGTCGTGCATCGGGCGCATGTGCGCTTTTCCCACGTTTTTGTTTTGCGCATGTGTGCGCTCGCCTTGTGTAGTCATAACGCACTTTAATTTTATCATTGGTTGCATAGTTTTTGACCCTTTGGAAATGATTTTGTGGTAATTTTGGTCCATGGGTGACCTCATAACTGTTTGGCGATGATAAATTCTTGTAACCATTTGCAGACGAAATTTTAGTGATAACACAAGTGATAGTTTGGTAAGATGTGTCGTACCACCATTCAAATAGAGGTAATCATTGAGCCCATTGATTTTTTCTATCAGATGCAAAACATTGCAAATATGTTTCCAAAAACTTGTTGATAGCTTCAGTTTGTCCATCAATATAGGGATGATAGGAGACGCTGAGGTGCAAATGGGTTCCCTAGAGCCTAAACAATTATTTTCAAAAATTTCTAGTGAAAGTGGGATCTCAGTTAGAGATAATAGAATGAGGCATGCTATGGAGTTTGAATATATTATCTTTAAAAATTTAATCCATTGTAGATAGGTTGAACGAGTGTTGAAGAACACATAAATGAGCATAATTAGAAAGATGATCTACTACCACCATGATGACTAACTTATTTCCCGATTTAGGTAAGCCAACAGTGAAATCCATACAAATGTCCCTCCAAATATCATGGGGAATTGGGAGCGACTGGAGTGTGCTTTGGGAATTGACTATTTCTCCCTTCTTGCATTGAAAAATATCATATTCATCCACAAAGGTGTGGATGTCCTATTTCATATCGTCTGAGAAAAAATAACGTTTTACCCATTCATAGGTTTTGGTAAACCATGAATGCCTAACTATGGGTGAAACATGCAACTCAAAGAGCACCATGGATTTAAGGTTCTACAACTTCCTTAAATATAGGAAACCTTTATAGTGAAGTTCTTCATTGTGCCAAGAGTACCTGAAGAATCTTGAGGGTCTTGTTCCAATTTTTGGATCAAGCTATAAAGTTTGGGGTCTTCCAACCATTCCTGGTGAACAACTTGAAGCTAGTCTACTACAATGAATGAAAGGGAAAAGAGGGACCCTTCTTCTTCATATTTCCTTGAAAGAGCATCAACCACCACATTTTATTTTCCCTTATTGTAGATGATCTCATAATTATAACCAAATTGTTTGGTCACCCATTTTTTCTACTCCGGGGATGAATTTTTTTGTTCCCTAAAATACTTGAGGCTACGATGATCAATTTTAATTTGGAAGCATTTCCCTAATAGATAAGGACTCCATAGATCCATTTCATGTAGCATAGCTAACATTTCCTTTTCATAGGTTGATTGTCCCAAATGTCTTTCTGATAGTTGTTTTCTAGTGAAATCTAAAGGTCTACCATCTTGCATGAGGATACCCCAATTCCTTTCCCTAACGCGTGGCATTCCAGGACAAAATTCTTGGTGAAGTAAGGTAGTGCTGGGATAGGGGTTGTGCACATAGAATATTTCAAGCATTGGAAGGATTTATTAGCTATCAGAGTCCAACTGAAAGCATTGTTTTTAATGAGAACAATGAGAGGAGCTGCAATTTTTCCATAATTTTGAACAAACTTGTGATAATAACTCGTTAAACCCAAGAAACCACACAAGATTTTAATAGTTTTAGGGTGATGCGAATCCTTGGTAGCTTCAATTTTTTGAGGATCCACCCTCACACCATCCTTTCCTACAATATGACACAGGTACTCAACTTCATAGGTGCCAAAAGCACATTTATATTGTTTGAGAAAAATTTTGGTTAGACAATAGATGGAGAACTTGATCCACGTTGGTGAGATTGGCTTGCCAAGTTTTAATATAGATGAAAATATAATCAAAGAAAACTAAGAAAAAAGGATGGAGGAAAGGAAAAAATACATGATTCATGAGACTTTGAAAAGTGGAGGGGACATTACACAGGCCAGAGGGAATGACCAATAACTCATAGTAGCCCTCATGAGTTCTAAAGGTAGTCTTGGGGATGTATTCCTCTTTCATGTGTATCTGGTGGTAGACAAAACATAGGTTAAGTTTTGTAAAGTATTGGAAACCACTTAGTTCATCCAAAAGTTCATCAATGACTGGAATGGGAAATTTGTCTTTGATTGTGAGTTTGTTGAGAGAAAGAAAATTAGGAAACATGTTCCAAGTGCCTACTTTCTTGAGTACCATGACTACCAGAGAAGAATAAAGGTTGTTACTAGGATGGATGACACCTTCTTCTAGCAATTCTTTAATAATTTTCTCATTTTCATTTTTCTAGGCAAAGGGATGATGATAAGGGAGAACATTGGGAGGAAGAATGTCGGGTACTAGAGGAATGGAATGATCATGGAACTGCAGAAAGGGGGAAGTCCATGGGGAGTGTTATCACACAAACTTGTCAGAGTCTTGTGGGTTTGTGGTTTCTACCTAAGTATGTGTTTTTCCCTGTCTCTCTCCTTTCGCAGACCAATTCTTAAGATTTTTCCCCTTCGTATTGTAAAATCGTTTTCATTTGCCCCCCTCTGTGTTTAAAGTGCTCTAGTATCCCTGTTTTCCCAGCCCCTATCCAGTCGTCCATGTATTTGTTTACACAGGCCGTAGTCGCGGGCTCAAAATGCAACACTCAGAGCGGTCCGTTCTGGACTCAAATCCAACAAAAAGGCAGGTTCAACTTTCAAAGGTGGGAATTCCATGTGGAGTTTATATTAGCGGATCGCGGGCATTCAGAATATTAAAAGTTGTGCGAAGTATAGTGCCGGAGAAAAAGGCCCGAAGAGAGCATGAGCCGTTGATCTTTAAAGGGACAGGTGGCAGTTGATCCAAGTGTTCGGGGAAATAAGCTTCGAGATTTTCAAAGTGAGAAGTGTGTGGAATCGCCGAAGTGCTGAATTCCCCAATTGCCAAAGTGTTTCTCAGTCATCCGATCCAGAAGGACAAGCGCTAATTTATCGCCAGCTCCAGGTGAAAAGCAGTTGAAAGAAGAAGTTTGAGTTTTGACTTTCCCAGAGTCCAGAGGTCCGAAGTAATTCTCGGCTGTTCGATTCAAGATCACACGTCGTCAGATCTATATCTTCGAGTAAAAGAAACTGAAGGCAAAGGTTTGAGTTTTGATTTTCCCGAAGTAGGAAGCCTGAATCGCGAACCAGATCTCGGCCGTCGATTTGAAAAGAGAAAATTCGATCCATCAATATGAAATGTACCAGCATTGGGCCGTTGATCAGAAAGCCTCATGTCAGATCACAAGATCAATGGTCGCGCTCCATTGCGGGGTTAGAAGGTGTGCACGTTTTTAAATTTTCAAGGGCGGGCCGGAATCAGAACCGTGGTTTTTAGAAAGGGACGCGTGGCGGTTCATGGTGAATTGTGGGGACAAAAGCAGTTTTCTTTCAAACCACCCTTGGTCATGCTCGCAATCATGCAATTGCGTAGGGCCATGGCCCTAGGTCACATTGAAGAAGGAGTGATGGAGAGGAGCTGCGCCAAAAGCCAAAAGCACCCGTATCAGTCACAGAAGAAGATCTGCACGACCTCGAGGCACTGAGATTGGCTCGAAAAAGTCGTGAGCATCGCCTGGAGCATTCATGGATGTTAGGCCTTGTCCTGATCCTGATGAAGCTAGTTAGTGGAAATGGGGGTGGCATTTGAGACCTCGTCTGATACCATAAATGGAAAGCATACTGAGAGTTGTCATGGGGGGAGATTGTCAATCCGAAGTTTCCCGAGGGACATATTTTCCTGCAAAGAACATAACTAAGCTGGGCTCGCGTTTGACATAAGAAGGATTGCATAGGCTGATAGAGTAGGCACCGACTAGAAACTTTGAATGCGGGGGTCTGATTGAATTCCTGGTGGTTGCAACATTTCTAGTATATTTAGGCAGTTTTGATATTTTGTTAAGGTCGAATGGTTGAGCTAGGCTCCCTGCTATTGTAATATTTTGATGAAGAACACTGGATCTTTGGTTATGTCTTGATTTGAGACTTCTTAATTAATCTAAGTCATCTTTCTTACTCCATCTTATTTGCCTCTGATATTGAGAGAGTTCGTGATTGACTGATTCACATGGATTGTTGTGACTGTATTATGATGAATGTTTGATTATAATGTTGTTATGATTTCTTTCAGTTTCCTTGAAATTTGAATCCAAGAGGATCTTTTGTTTAAGATTTTCTTCCTTAGGGCCATTGTTTAAGATTTTCTTTCTGAGTTAGAACATTATTTTCATTGAGTATTCTCCATTTGGCCTCTTAAAACTCATTTACATTTACTGTATAAATTGATGGGTACTGGGCTTACCTTCTATGCAATCTGAGGGTGACTTCTAGTGCTAACATTTCTGGCGCCATTGCCGGGGTAGAAATTGAAGACTTTTCCCTAGGATAGAACGAAAAAGAAGCTCTGATTCTGAAGGTGCATCAGAGATCAGTACCATTGAAGATTGCATCTTGCACCTAGATACTCCACTGTTTCAGTTGTGGCTCCTAAAGGAAGACACATGAGGTCTACTCCACAACTTCCTCTAGCCACATTTGAAGATGACCTATAGAAAATTATCAGAAAAGGAAAAAACACTCAGGAAGGTACTTCAACTATTGTACCAGGTGATCCCGATAATATTCTTAATCCCTCTTTACAAACTCCAGTAGTTGCTTCTTATTCTCCTATTATACCGCTTGCTGGAGCTTCCAGAAATTTGAATTTTGGGAGTTTTCCTATTCATTTCTCCCCTCCTATTCCTGGTTTGGAAGGAGAGAGTTTTGACACCCCTATCTCCCCTAAAGTTGTGAAGTGATTCAGACCCAGGGCCTTAGAAGGATTTCCCACTCCACGATTTACCACTCCTCCCCCTATTAGAGTTGCTGCAGTTACAGAAAGGGAAACCTCTGTTCCCTCTAGCCCCTCATCTTTATCTCCTAACGCTCAACCTTTTCCTTTTTCTCCCAGAAGCACAACCCCAGTCTCACCTGTCCAAACTCCATCTCCTCCTGGTTCTCCTCCAGTTCACGTCCAAATGGAAGGTGCTAATCCTCCCAAGAACAAGATGGCTAAGATATTGGCTGCTAGATACACCCCTCTGGTTTTACCTTAGCCTATGAATTCTCTCCCAGCCACGGACTACCTTAAGTACATGCCCCAGTTCACAGGGGAGGGAGACGTGACTGCAGAAGAGCACCTTGCATCATTTTATAGATTTGCAGAGATTCAGGTCATCGAAGATGAAGATGTGTGGATGAGAGTTTTTGTATAGAGCCTTGATGGTGATGCCAGGGATTGGTTTAAGGACTTGCCTCCTAGATATATTGACGGGATTGCTGCTCTGGATGATTCCTTTTTAAGACATTGGGGGAATACAAAATATCTCCTTTATTATATTATAGAATTCGGGGCACTTAAGAGAGAAAAAGGGGAATCTGTTTCAGACTTCTTGAAAAGATTTAATAAGATGTATAAAAATATTCCTGCTAAAATTAAACCTACAAAAACCTCTGCCAAGATGACTTATGCTAGTGCTTTTGACCCTGATTTTTGCTTCCTGTTGAGAGAAAGAAGAGATACCTCCTTGGATCATATGCAAGATGCAACCCTTGAAGTAGAATCTAATATATTTGTAGCTGACAAGATTAGGAGTAAGGTTGATAGAGACAGAAGAAAAGGTAGGTTTGAAACTCCAACTTCTAGTTCCTCTACTGCCCCCCCTCAAACGAATGAAGTGACCAAGATACTAAAATCACTTTCTGCTAAAGTGGAAAGGTTGGAATTGGAAGGAAAGCAGAACTGCAAGAGTACCTCAAATGCTGATAGTAGGGGTAGTTTCAAAAGACCAACTAATGCTCCTCAGACCATCCAAAGAGATGATCAGAAAATCCAAACTCCTCTCCAAAATAACCTGGTTACTGATGAAGAGGAAGAGGAAGAAGATATTGATCCTGAGATCCATTGCCTTGGAGATACCTCTTCGTCCCCCCATTTAACTCAATCTGCATACTAAGAGGCCCTCATGAGTAATCAACTGAATGAGATGAGTAAATGATAAAATACCAGCAACGATCAGAATATATATGACCTCAGATCCAAGAAGAAAGAAGGAAAGCCTGACATTCCCGAGAAGCCTCCTAGAGATGAGAAACTTGCTAAAGATATAGCTGACAACAACAAAGAAAGAAAGGCACAAAGCCCCCCACCAGTGGTCAGAAGTCCTATCCTAGAGGTGAAGGAGATTCTGAAGCCTCCCTCGCCTTATAGCTTCGAGCATGGGATTCAAAAGATTAGAATCCTTGTACCTCTCTCAGAGTTAGTCAAGCATGAGAATTTCAAAAGGTGCCTATCAAAAATTTTTCAGCTCGAACCTGCGTGTCACTCCACAGACTTAGTTAACCTCCAAGATGAAAGGCCAATTGTCATATTAGGGCCTTTGGTAGAGGATAGAGACGAATCCTTGCCTTCCTTCTACACTTCATTGAACATCCATGATAAGGCGCTGCATAACTGCTTGATGGATTTAGGGGCATCTCACAATCTTACGCCTAAGTTTGTCATGGAAGAGCTCGGGTTGGAGGTTAAAAATGCCTACCATGACCTGTATTCTTTCGACTCCAGGAAGGTGAAGTGCCTTGGGGTTATCAAAGACTTGGATGTTTCTCTGTTCTAGCTACCAATGAAGAGCGTGGTCATGGATGTCGTAGTGGCTGATGTCCCCCTAAGTTCAGGATGCTCCTGTCTAGATCTTGGATAAAGAGACTGGGGGGAACCTTGCAGATGGACCTTTCATATGCCACCATTCCTGTTTTCAGGGGTGAACAAAGGAGACTTTATAGGGAAGCGCAACTTGCATACACCATCAGTGATGAAGAAAACCCCACCAACCATCCTATTTTTTTTTTTGACACTGATTTGGGATCCAACATATTGCAACTCACTGATGGTCCTGAAACTCCTCTTGAAATCAGAAAGCAACTCATTAATTTTTGTGAAATCCCTCCTCCAACTACCTCTATTTGGAATATGTTCTTTGACGAAGCCTCTTCTAAAGAAGGTGCTGGTGCTGGAGTGGTGTTTGTTTCACCTTGTCAAGAAATGATACCTTTGTCCTACAAACTAGAATTTGAAACTACCAACAATGTGGCAGAGTATGAAGCTCTTGTTTTGGGTTTAAGGGCTGCAAGAGACATGGGGATTAAAGAGCTATCAATATTTGGGGACGCAAAACTAATTGTTCATCAGATCAAAAATATTTATAAAGCCAAGGACCATAGGCTTAAGACTTATAGAAATGAAGTATGGGACCTAGTTGACAATTTCTTCATAGCTTTCAACATTTCATTTATTTCAAGAGAGGAGAATACCATGGCTGATTCTTTGGCTATCTCAGCAAGCCATTTCAGAGTCCCATTGCCACCCAAACTCAAATATGATGTAGAGGTGAAATATAGACTCTATACTTGAAAATGTCCAGTATTGGAAGGTGTTTGAGGATGATAATGAGATTAAAAAGTTTCTTGAGTCTATTGATGAGTTCTCTTCTTTACATATTGATGAGGATCATGATTATGAAAGTAACCCTCATGAAGATGTATTTTAAATAAAATTGCCAATCACCATATTGTTCAATTGCCTAACAACCATATTCCAAAGGGTTTGGTTCCTTTAGAAAGGTTGTTTGATGGGAATGATGTGGTAGTAAATTTTAAAGGTTCAACTAATGATGTTGATATAACTGAGTACAATATTGGTACAAAAGAGGATCCCAAATTTGTCAAGTTGTCAAGAAGCTTGTCAAGAGAGCAAAGGGATGAATATGTTGAACTGTTAAAATAGTTTTCTGATGTGTTTGCCTAAATATATGAGGATCTCAGAACATACGACACAAGTATCATTGAGCAAAAAATCCCATTGAAGGAAGAGTCCAAGCCATTTAGGCAGAAGTTGAGACAAATAAATCCTATGCTGCTGCCCATTATGGAGAAAGAGGTAAAAATATTTTGGATGCCCAGATTATTATTCCTTTGAGGTATTATGAATGGTTGGCCAACTTGGTCCCAACGATAAAGAAGAATGGAGAAATCAGACTATGTGTTGATTTCCAAAATTTGAATAAAAGTTCTAAAAAGGACAACTACCCCTTACCAAAGATGGAACACATATTACAGAGGGTGATAGGTGCATCTAGGATGTCCATGATTGATGGTTTTTCTGGCTACAATCAGGTCTCTGTCTTGCCTGAAGATAGAGAGAAGACAACCTTCACCACTCCTTGGGGTACAATCATGTATGCTAAGATGCCCTTTGGGTTGATGAACACAGGAGTAACCTTTCAGCGAGCCATGGACATAGCCTTTATTGGAAATAAGGAAAAGTTTGTGGTAATTTATTTGGATGATATAACAATGTTCTGACAATCTGATAAATAACATTATGGTCATTTAAGAAGGGTCTTCTTGAAATGAAAAAAAAATGATTTCTCTTTAAATCCCCAAAAGTCATTATTTGACATGAAAGAGGGGAAATTGTTAGGACACATTGTGTCAGCTGAGGGAGTAAAGATTGATCCAAGCAGGGTAGAAGCTATGCAAACTTTTTCATTCCCTAGATCCAAGAAAGAAGTCTAGTCTTTCTTGGGGAAAATTAATTTTTTGAGAAGGTTTTTTTCAAATTTTGTTGAGTTGGTAAAGTTTATCACAACCGTGTTGAGGAAAGGGAATGAGATCAAATGGACTACTAAATCTCACAACTCTTTTGATAAAATAAAGAAGGCCTTGACTGAAGCACCTGTGCTCATCAGTCCTGATTACTCCAAAGATTTTCTGATTTTCTCCTTTGCTTCATTTGACACAGTAGCGACTGTTTTTTTGTAGAAGAATGTTGAAGGGTTACATCAACCCATTTCCTTTTTTAGTAGGGAACTGAGAGATGCTGAAGTAAAGTATGTCATTATGGAAAAGCAGGCATATGCTTTGGTCAAAGCTCTTAAAGCTTTCAGAGTTTATGTGCTGCATTAAAAAGCCATTACATATGTCCCTTCATTTTCTGTGAAGGAGATCCTCATTTAGCCTGACATAGACGAAAGAAGGAGCAAGTGGATTTCCAAGATCCTTGAATTTGATCTTGAGATAAAGCCCACCAAATTGGTTAAAGGCCAAGGTTTAGCTAGGTTGTTGGCTGAATCTAATTACAAAGCTTTGAGGGTTCATTTCATCAACAGTTGTTCAGAAAATCAGCAAGCTGAGTTGTCTGATGAAGGTTCTCAAGTTAGCCCTCCATTGGCAGCATGCATTTGGTACAAGGACATTATATTTTTCCTACAGAAGTTACAACCTCATGATGGTATGGAAAAAACAAGGTGAGAGCTTTGAAACTCAAATCAATTAAATATTGTCTTATTGATCAAGCTTTATATTGGAAAGATCCTTTAGGAGTGATTTTGAGATGTCTAGAGCGACAAGAATCCCAAAGGATTATGTATGATTTTCATGACAATTTATGTGGGGGGTATCACTTCTGGAGAACCACAACCTACAATATTCTCAGGGCTGGGTATTTTTGGCCTAGTCTCTTCACTAATGTCTGTGAAAAAATCAGGTCTTATGCCAAGTGTTAGAAATTCTCTGGAAAACAACATCTCAAGTCTTTTCCATTGAAACATGTGGTAGCTTCAAGTCCCTTTCAGCAGTGGGTCCTATATTTTGTTGGGGAAATTCATCCTGCTTCAAGTGGTCAACATAGATGGATCTTGACTGCCACATACTACTTTACTAAATGGATAGAAGCCATCCCCACAAGAAATGCTTCCCAAAGGGTAATCATTGGTTTTCTTGTGGATATTATAGCAAGATTTGGTTGTCCAAACATAATTGTCACTGATAATGCTGCGTCTTTCAAGCCTGAACCATTGATTAAGTTTTGTGAACAGTTTGGAATTACATTGATTCACTCTACTCTTTACTACCCCCAAGGGAATGGACTAGCATAATCCTCTAACAAGAGCCTTATTAAGATCATCAAAAGACAGTTAGAGGACAACAAGAAGGCCTGGGATGCAAAGCTTAAATTTTCTTTATGGGATGATAGAGTGACAAAAAAAAGATCTCTTGGTGTCTCTCCTTTGCAGCTGGTGTATGGAGTTGAGGCCATATTTCCCTCTCAACTCGCCTTACCTGTGGAAAAATTCTTCCAATACTATCAAGGAGAACCAGATAATATGATTAGAAGAATACAATAGCTGGTAGAAGCATAACAGATGAGGGAGAAACTACTGGACAAAGCCCATGACCATCAACAAAAGATCAAGCAGGCTTTCGACAGAAGAGTAAGGAAATAGGATTTCTAGCTGGGAGATCTAGTACTCAAGTGGGATGGACCTAAACAAGATAAAGGCAAGCATGGTAAATTTTAGGCCTTATGGATTGCCCCCTTCAAATTTTCTGAGGTTTTTTCAAATAACACTTACAAGTTGCAGGATTTGGAGGATGTTGAAGTTTTTGGTAGCCCTGTAAATGGGCATTTTCTGAAGAATTTTTTTACTTAAGCCATGAGTGGCTTCCCATGTCATTGTAAATATCATTTTTCTTTTGTTTTTGGTTTTTATAAGTGACTCCATAACCCAAAAACTCAGTCACTAGAACTACTTGTTCTTGGCAGCTCGCAGGGAGCATGCCATCCCCTGTGGAGCCAAATGTTATCACACAAACTTTTCAGAGTCCTGTGGGTTTGTGTTTCTACCTAATTCTATGTTTTTCCCTGTCTCTCTCCTTTCGCAGAACAATTCTTAAGTTTTTCCCCCTTCGGCTTGTAAAATCTTTTTTGTTTTCCCCCTCTGTATTTAAAGTGCCCTGGTCTCCCTGTTTTCCCAATCCCTATCCAATCATCCAAGTCTTTGTCTACACAGACCACAATCGTGGGCTCAAAACGTGACACTTAGAGTGGTCCGTTCTGGACTCGAATCAAGAAAAAAGGCAGGTTCATCTTTCAACGACGAGAATTCCATGTGGAGTTTAGATTAGCGGCTTGTAGGCATTCAAAATCTTAAAAGTTGCGTGAAGTATAGCGCTAGAGCAAAAGGCTTGAATAGAGCATGAGTCATTGATATTTAAAGGGACAGGTGGCAGTTGATCTAAGTGTTCGGGGAAATAAGATTCGGGAGTTTCGAAGTGAGAAGTGTGTGGAATCGCCGAAGTCACGAAGTGCTGAAGTGTTTCTCAGCCGTCCGATCCAGGAGGACACGCGTAAATTTATCGCCAGCTCCGGGTGAAAAGCAGTTGAAAGAAGAAGTTTGAGCTTTGACTTTGCCAGAGTTCGGAGGTCCGAAGTAATTCTCGGTCATTTGATTCAAGAGCATGCATCGTCAAATCCATAGCTCCGGGTAAAAGCAGCTGAAGGAAAAGGTTTGAGTTTTGATTTTCCTAAAGTTCGAAGTCCGAATTGCGAAGCAGATCTCGGTCGTCGATTTGAAAAGAGAAAACCCGATCCATCAATCTAAAAGGCGCCAGAGCTGGGCCATTGATTAGAAAGCCTCATCTCATATCACAAGATCAATGGTCATGCTCCATTGCGGGGTCAGAAGGTGCGCATGTTTTTAAATTTTCAAGGGCGGTCTGCAATCAGAATCGTGGTTTTTAGAAAGCGACACGTGGCAGTTCATGTGAATTGCGGGGACAAAATTGGTTTTCTTTCAAACCACCCTTGGTCATGCTCCCAATCGCGCAATTGCGTAGGGTCATGGCCCTAGGTCACATTGAACAAGGAGAGATGGGGAGGAGTTACGCCAAAGGCCAAAAGCACCTGTATCGGTCACATAAGAATATCTGCACGGCCTCGAGGCATCGATATTGACTCGAAAAAGTTGTGGGCACCACTTGGAACATTCATGGATGTCAGGCCTCGTCCTGATCCCTATGAAGGTAGTTAATGGAAATGGGGGCGGCAGTTGAGACCTCATCACACCCCATAAATGGAAAGCATACTGAGAGTTGTCATGGGGGGAGATTGTCAATCCGAAGTTTCCCAAGGGACGGATTTTCATGCAAAGCACATAACTAAGTCAGGCTCGCATCTGACATAAGAAGGCCTGCACATGCTGAAAGAGTAGGCACCGACTGGAAACTTTGAATGCAGGGGTCCGATAACATTCCTGGTGGTTGCAACATTTCTAGTATATATAGGCAATTTTGATATTTTTTTAAGGTCGAATGGTTGAGCTAGGCTCCCTGCTATTGTAATATTTTGATGAAGAACACTGGTTCTTTGGTTATGTTTTGATTTGAGACTTCTTGATTAATCTAAGTCAGCTTTCTTACTCCATATTATTTTCCTCTGATACTGAGAGAGTTCATGATTGACTCATTCACATGGATTGTTGTGACTGTATTATGACGAATGTTTGATTATAATGTTGTTATGATTTCTTTCAGTTTCCTTGAAATTTGAATCCAAGAGGATATTGTGTTTAGGTTTTTCTTCCTTAGGATGCTGGAAGGCATGATGTTCACAACATACCTCTACACTTTTCTCACCAAAGTATTTCTCCTACTCACCTTTACTCCAACTCACTGACTGAAGTTGGTCCAAGACCTCAATTGCTTGCGCATACCAGTCCATATTTATGAGTTAGAACGTTATTTTCATTGAGTCTTCTCCATTTGGCCTCTTAAAACTCATTTACATTTACTGTATAAACTGATGGGTACTGAGCTTACCTTTTATGAAATCTGAGGGTGACTTCTAGTACTAACAGGGAGTGTTAAAGATATCTTAGTGTCAGGAGAGTATATATCGTAGGTAAGGGTGCACAGAGGTTGTCTCAATGGTGTGCATGGAATGGAGTTGGGAAATGATTCTAGAATGACATTTGTTGAGTAACGTTTCCATTTGGTGGGAACTAATGATCTCAGGTGAACCTGTTGTGATTCCTTGGAATTTATACTAGTGTCCCTTCTATTGGAATTGCATGGTTAGTTTGTTAAAGTCCATGAGGATGGGGCCTAGAGCATGTAACCATTCAACATTGAGAAAAATTTCACAACCACCCATGTTGCTAGCAAACATACGAGATTTCAGTTGGTACTGACCAATTTGTAGGTGCACATTTTCACAACACCCGACACATTTCATGGACTCACCATTAGTCATGATTTGAAAATGGTTGACTGCACAAATACGACAATTGATTTCTTGGACAATGTGACGAAAAATAAAATTATGGGTGTTGCCATTATCAACAAGGATTATGACTTTCCTATGCTTAATGTATCCAATTAGCTTGAGGGTTTGGGAAGTAGAGAAGTCAGTGAGGGCATGCTGCGAAATCAATGGTTCAATTTTTGGTGGAAAAAGAGGACAAAGTAGGATCATCTATTGGGGGTATTTATTTTACTAGGGAAACTTCGGCCTCCTCATTAGAAACATCCTTAGAAATGGCCATAATTTTTTTTTTTCCTTACACTTTTGCCTCAGAAAATATTTTTCATCACAATTATAGCAAAGACCCTTAAGTTGGTGTTCAACCATTTATGCCCAAGTTAATTCTGGATCTTAAGAGGAGTGGAATGAGGGGCAGGATTGGTAGGTTGAGGGTGAGAAAGAAAAGAGCGTGTTCAATTCTGGGAAAAGACAACCTGTTGTGCTTCTTTGGTACGCTTAGTAGCTTCCAACCAAGTCTGGGGGAGATCCATGAGGACCTGGGCTCTGATTCCATCCTTTAGGCTACTGATAAATCATTCCTTGAAGAAGGAATCATACATTCCCTTCATTCGGAAATCCAAGTGCTCAAATGCGAAGATAAAGTCTTCCACGACACTTGATTATTTCAACTTGGTCAAATGACCCAGATGGTGCGTATCGATGTCAAAGCATTCATAAAGTTTGGCCACAAACTGTGTCCAAGCAACATACCCTTGCTGTGTTTTTTTATGCCATTACCAACATTTCCAGCGTTTAGGATCCATATAGAGGACACCGTAACAAAGTTTTGCCAACTCATCAATGGTGCCCTACAAGGAGAAGTGCTGTTCCATTTGAGTGACCCAACCAGTGTGATTTGAGCCATCAAAATTTTTCACCTCCACTCTCGGAAGACACAAATCATGATGAAGGGGGTTGGACTAAAAAAGTATGGGAGTTGGAAGAAGCATCACCTTCTAGGTTAGACGGTTGTTCAGATGAGGTAAGGCCTTTGGGAATATTTAATAATTCAATGATCTTGGTAGAAAATGATTCCAGCTAGCTATCTATGTGGCCATTGATGCCCTACTTCATGTCTTCCATTTTGGTGTTTATGGTGGAATGCATGGAGGAATTGATGGTGGAAATATTGGAATTTATCTGTCTTATTTCTCTCTCGTTTATAGAGATATCAAATGATAGGGAACTGAGGCAGTTTTCGATGTCTTAGTTGCAAGTGTGGGCCATGGGGAAAGGGAAACATAGAAATGGGGTGGGTGGAATTGCAAACAATACGAGTCATTGGTGAAGGGTACCACTATGATCAGTGCAAAGAGAGGAATCCAATGGAATATGTGAGAAATAAGGGTGTTGGGAAGGATGGGTGGGTACATGAAAAAAAAAAGGTTTACAAGTGATAGATACCACTATGATTAGGGCAAAGAGAGGAAGCAGAGTTATACTCTGGCATAAAGAATACTGTAGTGATGAAATGCCCAAATAGTTAACAAAGAAAATTGAGTAGGAATTGCATGACCAAGATGCAGGAGGCAAGGTTGCGCGACAAAATGTCCTTTCTAATCATTTTCTATTCCATTTCGTTCCCAAGGGTTAGGTTTTGTAGGGGTCCTATAGACAATGGTTTTCCCTATGCTATAGAAACATAGTTACCAACTTAACGAGAACTCTACAGAGTTCTTGTTTTTTGTGGGGTACGTTTTTTACCCCGTTTTTAAAATGGTGCTACTAGTAGCACCCCCCTCTTCGTTTAGGTGGTTTTTTGATATTTTAAATTTTCTGATACATAAGGTTTCCACTTTGATTTTTTTAATGCTCGTTTTTTCATTTGTTTTCAAATTGTTCAATTTTTTTTTTGTTTTTCTCAACAATGTTTTTTCATCTATTTTCAAACTTTTCAATTTTTTTTTTATTATTTTTTTATTCAATGGTATTTTTAATCATATTTCCATGCTTCATCCAATGTTAAAAATGTTGTACACCATTTTTTTTTTTAAATTAAGTTTTTTCATATAATTATGTCTGCTTAATTAATTATGGTTCCATAACATTTTAAATATAGTGAAAAATATCATTTTTAACACTTTTTTTTACCTTACTTCAATACATAGAAAATAATTGTAGTTAAATAACACTATTTTTAAATATTTAACAAAAAAATATAATTTATTTATTTTTGGATAAATTTAAAACTAAAAAAAATAAGAAAACAAACACAATTGAAATTAAAAAAACAAAAACATTTAAAAAACAAATTTATATGAGAAAAAACCATTGAGAAAAAAATTAAAAACTAAAGAGGAAAAGAAAACCATAAAATTAAAAAAATATATATAAAGTAAGAGAAAATGAGAAAAAATTAAGAAAAAAAGTAAAAAAAAAAATTTAGCCCAAAAAAACTTTAAAAAGCTGAAAAAAACCCCCCAAAATTAAAAACATATACACAAAAATCCCAAATTAAAAAACCTAAAATTAAAATTTTAATACAAAATCTAAAAAAAAACTTAACAAAAATAAGTTGGAAAACCTTAAAACTACTAAAAAAATAAATAAAATTTATATCAAAAACTTTAAAAAATAAAATTTACTGAAAAACAAATTCATAAATATCTAAAAAAACATAAATATATTTTATAATTATAAACAATGTTATAATATAAACAATGTTAAAATATAACAATGTTATAATATAACATTGTTATATTATAACAATGTTATATTATAAATAACATTTTAACATTGTTATATTGTAACATTGGTATATTATAACATTATTAACATATTATATAGTTACATATTTATTTAAAAAAAAAACATTTAGTGTTTTTGTTAATTTATTTTTATTTTTATTTTAGATGTTTTTTTCTTAATATTTTATTAAATTTTGATTATTTTTCAGTTTTTTTTTTTGACAAAAAACACTTATTTTTGTTCATCCCTACGGGCCTAGCCAAGTCCCATAGATATGTTATATGTTATAATATAATATTGTTATAATATAACAATGCTATATTATAACATTTATATATATTATAACATTGTTATAATATATTATAACATTATTATAATATAATATAACATTGTCTTAATATATATAACAATGTTATATTATAACATTGTAACATTGTTATATTATAACATTGTAACATTATTAACATATTATATAGTTACATATTTATTAAAAAAAAAATCATTTAAATAAATTTGTAGCTTAGGTAATATTAATGTTTTTGTTAATTTTTTTATTTTATTTTAGACGTTTTTTATAAAATATTTTGTTGAATTTTAATTATTTTTTCAGTTTTTTTTTTTAAAGTTTGAAGGGATTTTTTGTTCTTCTTTTTAACAAAAAAATATATTTTTCTTTTTTAAATTATTGTTTTTCGGG